>CAMQGK010000058.1:9492500-9922500 GCA_947000775.1 Pterois miles | reverse complement strand
TAAAGTGTGTATTTAGAATATTTTCTGATGGCGAACTAAACTGAAAACGAATCCTATCTACTGTGTTAGACATCTGAGCCTGCTGGTTTTGGAGAGAGCATAGATAAGTTTCACTTTCATTTTCCTTTGGAAAGGAGAAGGAAATGACTGTATACTGATTTTTTTTTTTTTTTTTTTTTTTTTTTTTTAGGTGAGCCTTTCTTTTAGCTTTGCTTTTGTCTGTTGCTCTACACTGGGGCCATGCCAACCGTCATCTACTGTAGGTGATATGCCTACTGTGGATAAATACCTCATACAACCCCACTTCAAAATACCCAAACTATCCCTTTAAGGGAGCCACTGATAGTGATGTGAGAGAAACATGTTATCTCAGTGGAACCATGTCTCATTCCATCCCAGCCATCACCATCACCCAGCATTTCCACAATGACCTTTTGCAGGCGTGATGTTGGTCGGGGTTGCAGGCTGAGTCCTTCACACACTGTTGCTCTGATTACAGCAACATCTGTAACATAAATAGTAGAGCAGGACATCAGCACAGCAGACCTAACAGCCATGACAATGAAGTGACAGTGTCAGCTCAAGACAAGATGACAATGATGTTTCTGTCTCACTGTGTTGATTATGCACTGTACAGTGTGTCTCATGGAGCTGGAGGCTGTTCTGGAGAAATGGGGGATGAAGCAGCGGCATACATCATGGCAGCTTTTTATGTCACTAAATTAAACCTTGACCTGTGATTACTTCTATGATTAATGCAAACTGCACAAAAACATTTCTGATAGGAGCATAGCACAGTCTGGTTTGTGCTGCAGCATGTTGCCCCGAGAGATGTCTGAGGCTTTATTAGAAATTAGTATGTATGTTGGTACACAAGTCAGCCAGGACCGGCAGGAGAATCATCCCTAGTAATAATCAACCTTATTCGATAATAGCAGGATAAGAGAGAAATAGGCTTGCATACTGCTGAAACTGGAGCTAATATGATGAGTTGGCTCTGGAGAGGCATTTTATTGAGCTGCTGAATGGAAGGCTGAAGCTTTGTAAAATTAGCAAAGCAGTCTTTTAAGATAGCGTAAAGACACCGCTCATGAAGTTTATAGTCATCAACTGCTTGTGAAACTCCTCACAAAAAAGAGCCAAATGATTTATAACAAAAACCATGTTTTTGTTTAGCATGTCTGTAAAATAAAGGAGCAGTTTTGTACTGTTTAGTGGGTCTCCATCTCTCCCATGTAGCAAGCTGTTTTTGTGGCTGTTGTTGCTGTCTGTCCTAACACATTTACCTTAAGCCATCAGCACTCATTAAATGCCTGCTGGTGCAGGGAAACAAAAGGCTGCCTGGCGAGCCAATATGCGCCTCTGACACGTCAGCCAATCCCCAGACGGTCCGCAGAGCCTGGCTGCGCCGCGGAATTCTCAAACATATTTTTCTAATTTATGGATGGATAATAAATCAACATTAAGGCTTGGACAACGAGTTATACATCAGAGGGAGATGGCTGCAAACTGGGCCACAACGCAGCAGAGGAGACCAGGCGCACATCTGCACTAAAGTCCCACTGTGTGTGTGTGTTGTGTGTGTGTGTGTGTGATTGTGTGTAAATATGTATGTGTCTTCACTGCCAAACTCAGTTTAATTTCAACCTCTAAGTTGGTGGAGAAGCAAACATTTTTAATGTCACTGCTTAGAGGTGGCGAGTATGAATATTATGAATAGGAAATAAGACCATTTGGATTTACTACAGGAGGGATGGTGCTTTAAATGCTTCATAAAATTTAACACTATGAAATATGCACGCATTTGCATTTTAATGCCCATGAATTGGCCTTTCATTGATGTGGTAGGTCACTGGTTCTATACAGGGCCGATGTGCTATAGCCCTGCATTTAGTAGCCAGGGTTTAGGAAGGAAACCAGTATCCTTCTGCTGATTGATTGACTGTTGTCTCACTAACTTCATTCTTCTGAGCACATCACTTCTCAGCAAAACATCAATAAGTCTGTTAGACCACAGCTAATATTGTAGAGATGTTGTCTCAGTGTGTTTTCATGTCAGATATATTGTTTTCATTGACCTGTCAAAAATTATTTATATTCCAGATGATGATATGAAGGGATCTAGTCTGCATCATTTAGAAGGAGCTGGTTTTTATTTTAAATTAATTAATTGAGTTTTTATTGTATGGTAATTTTGTCAGACACATTTTTAAATTAGTCACATTTATTTCTCTGACTATGACTTTAAACGTGTAAATTTAACTTTTCTAAATTCACTAAACTTTAAACTCATCATGGTGTCAACGAGAGACTAAATAATAACTGATTCCAATGAATCTCTAATATTTTATTTTACCCAGAAAAACAAATGCAAGTTAAAAATATGCAACTCTTTTGATAAGCTGTAGTCTGTCTGTCCTTACTGTGTGATTCCCAGTTTGTGCCTGGTTCAAATGTTTCAAATCAATATATTAGTTTACTTAAAAAAAAAAAAAAAAAAAAAACAGAATGTAGGCAGAAAAACAGGAAATGTAAAATAGTGTTATCTAATTTATTTTACCAGCAGAGTATTTTCTCTGTAACTTGTAACTTTGAACTGAAGAATCTCAGCACCACGGACACACAACTGCTGATCGGGACATAAAGTGACATTTTAAGAAATGTTTTGGTAATCTAAATGTAATGAGAATGTTTTACTTTCATTTTCAGAGGTTTTCTCCTTCGCTTTTATGTCACTATCACAACACTGATGGTGAGTTTGTTTCTTGTCGCTCTCACTCTGTTGAGCGTTTGATGCATCGTGCGGCTAAGCTAGAGCTCCACTCTAAAATTATTAGACCTAATCATTCATTAACCTCCATTAGACTGATAGGAGGGTAAACCGAACGCCTGATTACATTTTCAGTGTGTGTGTGAGATTGTGTCCGTGTGTGCATGGCAGTGAATGTGTGGATGTATGTGGGAGTGAACGATGCACCCTATACATTTCTCCACATGCTGCACACGTCTTTATTGTAGTGATGCACAGTAAAGTGTGTGTGTGTGTGTGTGCGTGTGTATGTGTGTGTGTGTGTGTGTGTGTGTGTGTGTGTGTGTCTTTGTGCGTGTGTGTGTGTGCGCAGTGGAAAAGGTTTGTCATTCATTAGAGTGGAGCACAATCAGAGCTAAACTAGCCATGGCGGCCTGACTCATTATAAGCTGAAGGTTTATTTAAAACCTCACACTGCCTCATTCCCAATCCACTCACCGCCATATGCATACAGTAATTACACAAGTAAGGAGGAGGAGAAGGTTGGTGAGCTGCTGCTGCTGTGTGTGTGTGTGTGTGTGTGTGTGTGTGTGTGTGTGTGTGTGTGTGTGTGTGTGTGTGTGTGTGTGTGTGTGTGTGTGTGTGTGTGTGTGTGTGTGTGTGTGTGTTTGCGCATGTGTGTGCGGCGCGTGTGTGCGTGCGCATGTGTGTGCGTGCGCATGTGTGTGCGTGCACATGTGCAAGTGTGTGTGAGTCAAAGAGAGAGTGTGGGTGCATGCAGGCCTGTGTGTATGATTATTTTTCATTCCATGTTTCGCCTGAGTTCTGCCCCTATAACTGAGGATCTAATCAATCTGCCGGCTATTAAGTTTGTTAATTGATAATGCATACTAATTAGGCCTGGCTCCGTTACCACAGCGACGATGAGAAGGTGATTGTAGGCAGGAGTCCAAATGGACTTTTAAAGCAGGGAGCGTGAGGTTGAAGCCATCAAGCCTGTGCATGGACACGCACATGCTTATGGCACCTACACACACACACACACACACACACACACACACACACACACCACACACAAGCAAAAATGCAGACAGCATTAAAAAATATATATATGTTGGGGGACTGACCTTATCCAGCTGTGTTATGCTGACCTATGACATCATGTGTAATATACATACATACAAAAATATAGGAGTTATTACTAATTACTTATTTAGCATTTATAATCAGTGTAACAGATGCTTTATAACACAGAAAAATATAAGGGCATTAAGTGTTTATTCATAGACAAAACTTGTCAACATTTGTAACTCCTTAAACACATTTTCTTTTACATTTTATATTATTATTATTATTATTATTATGTTTTACTATTAAGGCAGCAATCAATTAAAATATTGTGATTAATCACAAGTTAAGTATTCAATACTTTTATCAACATGGAAGTGGCCAAATATGCTGCTTTATTCAAATGTATGTATATATTTATTATTGGAAATCAATTAACTTGCTCAGAAACTCTCAGCAGCACTGCATTTAGAAAAAAATAAAAATAAAACAATCCTCAAATCATAACATGACAACTCCAGCCCAACAGGAAACAGCAGCTGTCAGTGTCTCAGTGTGCTGACTTGCTCAAACTGCATGTGGTTATCATAAAGTGGGCATGTCTGTCAAAGGGAGACTTATTCATTCACATATCTTGAGGTCAGAGGTCAAAGGACCCCTTTGAAAATGGCCATGTTGGCGTTTCTTCACCAAAATTTAGCATAAGTGTGGAGCGTTATTAACCTCCTTCACGGCAATCTTCGTGCATCTTCACTCGTTGGGGCCTGCTACAACCTCCGAAAGATCAATTGCATTAATGCATTAAAGAAATTAGTAGCGTTAAAACAATTTTGTGTTACCGACTTAATAGCCTGTTAACTATATTCATAAATTCATTATCTTTTTATATTCCAGCCTCCTCTTATCAGTGCCAACAGTTGCAGTTGTTGACAAATACAATAAAACACACTGGTATCTGCTTGCATTACATTATAATGTGTTACTAACCATATGTAATATGTCTATACACTACTTAGAATTACTAAATGGTGGGGGGGGGGATTGGGGGCGGCAGTAGCTCAGTCTGTAAGGACTTGGGTTAGGACGCGGACGTCATGGGTTCAAGACCCCCATTGAACAAGACCAACTGGTTGCTGGAGAGGTGCCAGTTTACACTGCCGGGTGCCCCTAGCAAGGCACCGAACCCCCAACTGCTCTCGGCGCTTGTCAGAGCAGCCCCCTCACTCTACATCTCTCCATTACGCATGTATATGTACTGTGACGAGTGTAAAAACTGAATTTCCCCACTTGGACTAATAAAGGAATATCTTTCTTTCTTTCTTTCTTTCTTACTGAAAAAGGTTATTTATAATAAGACATACTTTATAAACTGTTAATAACTAATGTATTTATTAATGGTTAATAGATATTTACTAATGCATTATAGATTTGTTATAGGCCATTAATAAGAACAACTTTAGGATTGCCAATCTGTAAACAGAGATGGCTGCCATGTTTCTACAGCAGCCCAGAACGGACAAATGGAAATAGATGGGGCCATTTACGTTTTCACATTTTTGCGTTAGCCACATAGTTCTCCTACAAAGCAGTTACACAAACCAAGTACAGGCAGACAGAGAGGGTCATCACAGCTTGGCATACAGGACAAGTTTTAGCTGGTTGCAATTTGCCAGCTCACAACTAGATGCCCTGCACCTTTAATATAGCATTCATGTGATGTCACTAAGTACACATGCTTGACTGAAGTACAAATGACACATACTTATTGTTTACTTCAGTATCTCCGTTTCATAATACCTAATCCACTATCAATATATTGTTTTTACTCCACTTTTTTGTGGAATTTTTTGACAGCTTTAAAGTTTTTACATACAAACATGGTGAGTTTCTAAAATATTATGCAATGTTATATAATAAGCTACCCAACAGTATATAAAATAGTGCAAATTAACCGCACCACCACCACCACCACCAGCAACAACAACAACAGCAACAGAAAAATGCTGCTCTGACATAGTACATCAGTAAGAATAAGCCAGTAATACAATAGACAATACTATACTGCAACTTTTATACATTATGAGTACTATTACTTTTGTTACTTTAAGCACAATTTGCTTTTAATAGTAATATTATTGAAGTGATCTGTGGAGTCTTTTTATATTCCAGCACTGCTACATTTGCTTATTAAGTATGTCCTGAATACTCTTGATTTATTAAAATATTGTTTTTAACTGCAGACTTGATGGTTTATTAGAAACTGAGATACCCAGGATAAGAAAAGATAACAATCAGCCAAAGGGATTTTTCACAAAACGTGTTGTCATTAATGGCTTCTTACTGATCTTTAAAGCATTAGTAAATTATTATTTAACCATCAGTAAAGCCATTAGTTACTAAAGGTGCCTTAGAAGAAAGTGGTACCAAAGCATTCAGTGTAATAAAACCACCATATTTGACTACAGCTGCTCTGATGACAGTTTAGATCCCAATAATGGAAAAGTCAAAAGCAACATAATGCAAAAGACCAAAAAAAAAAAAAAAAAAAAAATTCAATTATTCTGCAGCCTAATGGAACAAAGTTGATCTTAATTGTAAAACAGCAATTTGTGTTACATTCAAGTACATTACACAACACCGACTCAAGTAGCAGGTGTGTGTTTTAATCATGTGTGTGTGCTTTGCCTCTGTTTGTCTAGCTCACTGCCTCTCCATTTGTTTTCTGAATTAGATATAGACACACTTGGAGACACATGCACGTGCACACATGCACACAAACCATTTATCACCTGCCCTAGACCCTGAATTATTATCTCTGTGGTTCAAGGTCAAGGAGATGCAGCATATAAGCGCAGTTTGATCTCTCTGTTTCTTTGTATTCCTTCGGAGAGAGAAGCGGGGAAAAGGACTGGTGTTTTCGATTTCATGGCAGTGATGGTAGGGACATTACCTTGATTTGTCTCTGACAGGCCTTGTCTCTCCTCAGCTACGTCGAACTTCATCCCCTCTGACCCATGTCACTTCCTGCTGTCCAACAGGAAGTAGTCCCTTCGGCTCACCTCTGCACATGTTGTCACAGTTTGTCACAGCTACTCAAACGTCACTCTGCCTTGTTGACAGTGTGGTTACATGTGTCTGAATATACACAGCAGAGACAGTTAAGGCAGTCAGGGCTCGTCTGTTTGTCTATTGCTTGGATGTTACTGTGCAGAGGAGGATATTACCCTCATTACCTCGTGATGAAGAGCTCAGTAGACGGTCATATCACTGATTTATCCTGCCCGCTTTGTCTGTGTGACTGATGGTGTTGTACACACAGGCCAATCCCTCATCAAAGTATTCAGTCTTTGACAGATTGGGCTTTATAAATGAACCAAACATGTTCAGGAAGATTAAATCACCTTTACAAAAATTTTTAATTGATTGAGTGAGTCATCTGTATATTTTTCTTTTTATTTTTTTTGGCAGGTGTGTTTCATGCTCTGGATGTAGATTTCCATCTCATGGCTTTGTTAAACCACAGATAGGAAAACACCGTTCTGCTATGCTCTCTTCATCCTTCCTCCAACCTCTTATTACTTTTTCTTTGCCTCTTTTTCTTGCTGTCTCTCATCACCGTCCCCTGCTCTGTGTATCTCTAAATGTGCATGTGTTGCATGCTTTGTGTGTGTGTGTGTGTGTGTGTGTGTGTGTGTGTGTGTGTGTGTGTGTGTGTGTGTGTGTGTGTGTGTGTGTGTGTGTGTGTGTGTGTGTGTGTGTGTGTGTGTGTGTGTCACTGGGCACATGGCTGCACACATGTGTGTATTTCTACTCTGTGAGCAGTGTGTGTGTGTGTGTGTGTGTGTGTGTGTGTGTGTGTGTGTGTGTGTGTGTGTGTGTGTGTGTGTGTGTGTGGGGCGCAGAGCAGCCAGCTGGGTTGGAGGGGTAATAAAGAAGGAGAATCAATAGGCCATGCAGTAGAGCCAAGGTGCTGCCATTTATCACACCGCCTCCATGACTTCCATCATTCATCATGCCCAATGAGGCAGCAAATAGGAAAATGACTATTTGTATCAAACACATCTGCACTCATCCACTGAGGTATTTTATTCCCATTAACTCAAAGAGTAGAATACGCCAGTTTCAGCTGCTGCTGTTGTTGTTGCCACTGTGTTTGTGTGTGTGTGTGTGTGTGATTTCTATTTGTTCAGGCGTGTAGTTGTAGATTCATTGGGAACACATTCATGGCTGCTGTTGTTTTTTCCCTGAAAAAAAAAAACCTGAATATGTGCTGTGAGCCCTCCAATCCCTGTGTTGATGTGTTTAGCCTCCATTCCATCTCTCTCTCTCTCCCTCTCTCTCTCGCTCTCTCGCTCTCTCTCTCTTTCTTCCTTTTGACCTGCTCTCTCCTTTACTCCACATTCCTCCTTGTTTCCAAATCTTCCTCTTTCTGAGCCCATGGAGTGATGGTGCGAATAATATCTCATGGCTGTAAGGAGCCATTACATTAAGCTCGCCTTTCATTTTCCCCTATAAATTAGCGCCGACACTGGTCTGCCCAGGGGTTGAGGTGTATATCTGTATGTGTGTAGCCTGTAGGGCTGTGGGGTGTAGAGGGGTGGACTGTGGTCATTATGGTCTAATATCCCATGAAATGGTGAAATTATTATGCAGCCTATTTTATGAGCTGCCTGTGAATATTAAAGAAGGATATTTTGTGTGATATCCCTCCCATAAATCAATGTGATTGTGTTTGTTTTTGGCTTGCTTTCTTCCCTATTAATAAAACCACAGTCGCAGTAATTCAGGGTCTCTGCTGACACTCAGTCCAAATTTTTCTATCCATGAGCCAAATGTTCAAATAGCAACTGTTCAGTAACAACTTAATTTAGCTTAAATGCCACCTTTTCAGAAACTGCAACCTTGTTTTCAGAGAATTTTCCATATTATCCTACGATTAAGAAGAAATAAATTCAAAGTAGTGCAGCAACAATTAGCTGATTGGACAGAAAATTAATCAGAACCTAATCAGTTAATTGTTTCAGTCATTTATGAAGCCAAATTGTCAAATATTCTCTGTTTCTAGTAAAGATAGATATTAGATATAAATTTGTATTTATATCACTACAGATTAAATTTATTTGGGTTTTGAACTGTTGGTCAGACAGAAATTTATCTAAGCATTTTTTTTTCACTATTTCATGACATTTCTTGACCTAGAATTTAATTGAAAAACATAATGGGCAGATTAGTTGATGATAAAAAAAAACAAAAAAACATTGTTAGTTATATTAACAAGCAAAATATTGCCGTGTGGGACGGCAGTTAAGCACTCATTTTCATTGTCTCATTTTTCATTGTTAAAATATATCCATTAGTTTAAAATGTGTACTCATTTCATACAGTATGTACACACAAAAAGGAAAAAAAAAATAAGTTGACACAGTTATATTGAAGTGTTATCATTTTTGTAAAAAAAAAAAAAAATCAAACCATTCTTGGAAAAGTGGCAAAGATAACGCCTATAGACTACAAACACGTGCACAAACACACCCAAGCACACTTGGCATGGCGAGATAAGACTATACTAATCTTCACTGCTGTGGCTTTGAAGGAGAGTGTAATGTACCAAGGTCACTTAACACATCTATCGCTGAGACATTCATCAGTGCTCTTAGCGCCTCTCTTTTACTGCTTTCTGATATACGGCTCTCAGCGGGCTGAAGCCCTCACATGAGGAGAATACACTCTCTACTCTCACCAGCTGGAGCCTTCATGTAATATTGTATCTAAGACACACCTCAGAGCTGAAGTGTATAACTGTACCTGAGGTCTTGAACTCATTTTTTAAATCCTCATTAACGTTAGAAAGTAATATTTCTAATAGTATTAATGTGGGACTGGGTATTTCCTCTTTTTGTAGAGCTTATTATATTTAATAGTTGATATGCTAGAGGTGGACTGTGTAAGAGGCAACTAGGGTTAACATCATTACCTACTCACAGCCTCATAATCATTACTGATTGGACAAATTTCTAAAATTACCTTCTTTATTACCAATTACATAGAACACTTAGCTTTCTCAATATCAATCAGCACACTGTGATAATGCATAATTAAGTCTCACAGACCAATCTGGATGAATTATCTAATATAAACCTAATGACAAAATCAAAGACTTCTTAATAAAACCATACAGCCATATTGTTTGTTAACTGAAAAGATAACCGTGGCCCTCCTGCTAATGCTTAATACATCAGACGCCTAAAGAAAATTACATACATTCCATTACATAGGTTTTATCACACACACACACACACACACACACACACACACACACACACACACACACACACACACACACACATATATATATATATATACGTGTGTGCGTGTGCGTGTGTGTGTGTGTGTGTGTGTATGTGTTTTCTGCAACATTTGCTACGGTGAGCAACTGTGTAAAGCTCTCGCGTTCATCCTGAGTTCTTCTCGAGCGCACGTGGAGACGTGACCGTGCCCTGTGCGCGCCCCCGCCTTGCTTCCTCTGGGAGCTGAGGCAAAGTCACCGACCGCAAGGGGATGGCTTTCAGATTCATAAAATTCATAGAATTTTTCACAAATGGATGAACACAATTTCCTCCCAATTTCCTCATTATGCAAATATGCAAAATATCAAATCTAGACCAATTAGGGACCGCTACGGCTTCAAATTTACCGGTTTAAGCTGTAATTGCAGAAACCCTCAAATAATTACGCGGCTAATTGGGGATATTTGTGACAGATACAACAAATTCTCCCCACAAATTACATTTCATCCGAGGGACCACCGCGCCCCAGTGAAACCCTATCGAGGTCTAATTTCTCTTACATAATGAAAGGAACTGAAAACTTGTTATCACATTTGAGCACTACGCTGCTTTGTAATGTGGAATGATCAAACAAATTAAGCTGAAATTCATACATATTTCTCTAATCTCTTTCAAAGGCACTTTATTTGTAAAGGAAATAACTCAGGGTCGTTCCAATATGAGCCATAATAGGCAGTTAGAGCGCAGGGGGAGAAGCCCGGGAGAGGCAGGGTGCATACAGGACGTCGGCATCTCTGGATGCATGAGGGGAAATCACGCAGTCACCTTCAAAACTTCAGCGGCTTCACAGGTTTAAAGGCTTGCAGGAGCTCTGGTTTGTCTTCTGTCCCTGCGGGATGCATCACCCCCTCACAGGTGACCCTCTCCAAGGTCATCAGGCCATCTGTGGACGACGCACATACACGTGCACGCTCACGCATGTCAATACACACGCTCATACACGGTCCATAAACGCCTGGCGCTGAAATGGAGCTGCTCTATGTAAACAGGCAGTGCGCCGGCGGAGCATAACTGCGCCTATTTGTCAGAAAGCCTCATAAATACGATCGCTCCTGATAGCTCCATCTCTCTGTCCCGCCGGACATTTTACAAATGGAGAACACAGATACAAAGAGAAAATGCTCCAGTGTTTGTTTTCCAGTTTATTTACGCAAACTGTTATTCTGAAAATTAAGGTAAATACTATTTATTTAAAATCTGCGTAATTTATTTCTAAAAGCCTACAGGTTTCTGATGATGAATTGGAATAGCAGCCTTTAAAATAATCTGTAAACGTGCTGATTTGATCAAGAAAATGCCTGCTGGTGAAAATTCTGTTAGGTAATATTTACAGTGTGTGTTTTAACCTATAACCCTAGCTTTTTTCTCACACATTTCACACTTTACAACGTCTAATTTAAAAATTTCCCAGTCGTCGCTTCATTTTACAAATGATTGCAGTTAAATAAGACGAAACCCAGTATCATTTATAACAACAGGTTCATCAGTCATATCTCTTAAATTTACAGGAGCCACTTTGTGCAGGAGTAATCATTTTGTCAGCCAATCATTGCAGGTGTCTCCTAACCTTTAAAAAGTGCCATGATTTCTCTCCAGTTTGTGCTATCAATCATTTTGTTAGAGAAGTTGTCACTTTTGTGGGCTGCTGGATATCTCATTTTGTTGGGGGGGTAATCCCTCTTCAGTTATGTGATAATAAAAACGACCTATCTATATGAAATACAAGTTGTGTGCTTACACATCAGCTGTGTTGTATACACAGCAACAAGAACGCGTGTGCGTGTCTGGGTGTGCGCATTGGTTCATATGTACTGTGTAAAAATTCATGCAGGTGTGATTGATGAAAGGACAAAGTGTTAGCACCGGGGACAGGAAGTGGACCCGGCCCGGGAAGACTGAGGTGTGCTCTGTTTCTGTCACATGGAAACCCAATTCATCCCTCCATCCCTCCCCTCCCCGCACATTCCCTCAGCACCGCAGTCTATTTCAGTCTGTTTGTATGAGTAATCCGCCTCTCTCTCTCTCTCTCTCTCTCTCTCTCTCTCTCTCTCTCTCTCTCTCTCTCTCTCTCTCTCTCTCTCTCTCTCTCTCTCTCTCTCTCTCTCTCTCCACCCGTTTATGCTGTGATTTTCTGGACACGACCGTCACTGACACCGGATAGATGAGGCTAATCTCAGCCGCAGGTAGACTGTCAGACAGCTTTGCTGAGGCTCTGGGTATAAAATGGCGCTCAACTGCCCTGTTTTCTTCGTCTACCTCTCCCCCGCTTCTTCCTCTGTCTGTCTGTCAGTCTGTCAGTCAGTCAGTCAGTCAGTCATACAGAGTGACCAGTAAAACACAAACACCTGTGCGATGGCATGCAATGACAACCTGCGGTGAAGACTAACTCTTTAAAATGTTTAGCTATTGTTGAAACTACTATTCTGGTGTTTAGTATTAGGTTTAGCTGGTTGTTTTAGTTTATTTTAACACGATTACAGCACAAATTAACACAGACACTGAGCCAACACCTTTGACTCAGTATCAACAATATCTTTTTTGTGATACTGTATTGATTCACAAAATATTGATTTTAAATGAATAGTTTATACGCAGAGATTAACTGTCAACACTTTATTTAATTTGCAAACATGCCTTCTCAGAGTGGTGATATGCTTTATATGGTCGTGTGTTCGTTATATGACAGTTGTTAAAATTAGATTTAAAAAAAAAATCACAATATATCGCCTTGCTTACAGTATGTCAACATTTTGAAATCTATTGAATCGCATTGCCTGATCCTTGCCAATACACAGCCCTAGTGTCAACAGTAAAAACACTTAATACTTAAGCTTCACACATGTTGGATTTATTACATGGTTGCCGTAACTTACATTATATTGCGCCGTGGTTTCTATATCAAACACTTGCAAATTTGTGCATGCAACACCTAAGTGTGTGTCTACATATGAGGCTGTCATGTGATAAGCCTCTGTGTGCGTGCGAGCGTGGTTCCGTTTGTGTATACATGTGAGTGGGTGTGCGCGCGTCCTCTCTAATGCCCTGTTAATTGCCAGACAGTGTTCCCACACACACCTCTACTAATGTTACGCTTGCTATTCAGTCTGCGGCCTGCCTTCCTCCTCCCTCTCCCTTCGGTACGGATTGTTCCGTTACAATAGCAGCCTCGTTCACTGATTAGCTGACCTCGCCAGAATTGCCATCAGGTTCCAGTAAGATGAAGGCACAATAATTACGAGAATTCAGATATGAGAGACATGCAAAGACATTTTCAGTAGTGCTCCACACAGTGGCGGGTACAGGGCCCGTGTTTCAGTGACCTGCGTCTGCAGCTTCAGCACCTCGGACAGCTCCCACTGGGGGTTCAGCTCAGGTGCTGAAGGAAAGCAGACTCCCTTCTTCTTCTAAGCCCGAAGTCTTCTAGTTTTCTTTAATCACGACAATTAGAGCCAATATTTTCCCGCGGACCCTGACAGACGTTGCTTGTAAGTCTCTTTTCTCTCCGAGCGTGCCGCCACTCTCATTACACCCGCTGATTAAAGCATAGATTAGCCAGCAGTGGCCCTGCGCGCTCCTCACCAACAGCTCGCTCAATATCAATTAGAGGCTGCGCCAAAAGCAGCATGTCCACCGGAGGCCCTCCGGCTCCGGCTTCTAGCTTTCTCACAGTGCTTTGAAAAATAGCAGCCTGATAATAATAAAATAGAAAGGAAAATAGAGCGGGGTAGAGGGATTGGGGGTAGTGATCACCAACCGTGAGGGAGAAACGAGAAAGGACAGTTAAGGCTGATGGCGCCTCAGCTATCCTCCAAATGATGTAGGTCCAAACGTATGCAGCCGCACATCTGGGTGATGTCTTTAGCCGTGGGCTGGCTCAGAGGTTCAAATCAAGAGACGAAATCCAGTGAAGGAAAAGTCACTTAGGCCTATTAGTCAGGGCAGTGTAGCCTACCTCTGCGGAGTTCATTTTGGAAATAATGAATAGTATGTGTGGATACGGAATGAAAAGCCTTTCAACCCAGCATCAGTAGGTCGTTCCAGCTTAGA
Organism: Pterois miles; assembly: GCA_947000775.1. Lineage (NCBI taxonomy): Eukaryota > Metazoa > Chordata > Actinopteri > Perciformes > Scorpaenidae > Pterois > Pterois miles. The sequence continues at coordinate 9,908,289 of CAMQGK010000058.1, read as the reverse complement.
GAGAATTAATTCACGTTTCTCCTCTTCTCTGACCTCCTTGCCTCCGTATAGAAATGAGGCTAATAGCGTCTGATTTCATTTATTGACTACATTAGTGAAGATATTTCTCTCTAACTGTATTGATTCCATATCTTATACCTATATTTTTATAAGAGTGAAAATGAGTTGTGTTTGGATATAATAGTCCCACTCAGTTCAATTAGGTTTAAATTACATTTGTGTTAATGGCGGTTTCTTTATTTTTGTAGCGCTGGATACAATTTGTGGGTAAGATAGTAAACTGTTGAATTATCTCTGTGGAGTAAATATTATGGCATTGTCTTTGCAATTATGTATCAATCACAGTGGCTCAACACCAAGCAAATATTTCATTACCTAGTTTGGATCATCTAAAAGAAAATATTGATGAATTTAATCTATATCGTTCCATCACAGCGTTTATGACTGGAATAAATTGTTGAGGGTCACTGTGTGAAATCCTCAAATATAATTGACTGTCATGCAACAGCAGAAGCTTTGATTGGCTCTTTATGGCCGACGTCCCCGACCTATTTATCCACAATAACCATGTGGTAAATACAGTGCTGCTCCTCCTGCATAACCTTCGATGTCCACTAACGGACAGCCTGTCCAATTAAAAGTGGCCATCGATTATAGATAGCTGCCTGCTGGCATATGAGGGAGACAACGTTGGATGCTATGCCACTGCCACTGCAGGCCCCAGCTACCCATGAACTAACCAGAGCTGACACCAGCATATTAGATGTGGACTGGGTTAATTCACCTGCAGTTGGCCCCTGTGTTGGCTCTATAGCGCGCTGGTTTACCTGCCCAGTCTAAATGCTGATCATTAAGTTGCTTCCAGCAGCCATGATTGGTGCAGAGGGGCTCATATCATTGATTAAAAAGGAAGGCTGATATCCTTGCCTTTTCTCCCAGCAGTCAGGCTGGAGAGGTTTAAGATCAAATCACTAAGCAGTACGGAGCAATATTTCTTGTTGCCATATACATGGTTTATATCTAATGGCATTTTGTCATTTTAGTTTTTTAATATGATTTCAGGCTGCACAAATGTGTCACACACCTTTAAATAATAATAACCCCCCCCCCCAAAAGATCACTATTAGTTAATGGCGTGACGCTGTGAGAATATGACAGCCTTAATTTGTATGTATGTGCTGAAATGGGCCCTTGGCTCATAGTTATCCCTTGTTATTGTGTGTGAAAGCCTCTGAACCTAATTCCAATTTTTCCCCTCTCCTATTTTCCAGCAAGCTGCTTTTCCATTAACTTTGGGAAAACACAGTGGCAGGTCCATTTAAAAAAGCCTGTGCTCCACCCTTCCCATAAGCGCCTCAGCTCAGGAAAATAAGAAATTAAGAGCAGGGCCCGTTTCATCATCAGCCCCCTGTCTGTCTGTCTATCCCCCCAAACACTGAGAGGCATCCTCCAGCGAAGCTCCCAGAGGGCGGGACAGGGGAGCTTTACCTTAGCATATGTTAACTATTACATGATGTCTTGATGGAACACAACCAAATGACTGGTAATTGACATAAAATATGACAAAGTGTTTGAGTCTTTGTGAGGAAAGCGTTGCGTATTACGGCGTATCAGCTCCGTAATGTGACTGATTAATGAAAGATCGGCCTCGCGCTCACTCAGCTGATTCTGTGAAAAATGAGTTTTGTGTTGTCATTCCGACAAGCCGGCAACCACGGCCGGAAAAGACTATTAGCCGGAATCATTATCAATAGCCATATTTTCAAACTCTATTATGGCAATCAGGCTGGAATTTATTCAATAGATTTAGTTCATTTGGTTGTAATTGATAAATAATCAAAATTTATCAATGTACTTGCACACATTTCACTAACAATCAGGGAAAACTGCCCCATTTACCAGCTGACTTGGTCCAAATTAGAGCTAAATTGATGATCAATTAATCTTGGGAGGGGTAGCGCGCTGTGTTTAGCAGAGAAGCAGCAGAAATGTGGCGGAGTGGATGGAGAGGAGGGAAGAGAGGGAGGAGACGAGGAGAGGAGAGGAGGATAAAGAGAATGGATGGATGGAGGGTGTGAGAGACGAGTGAGCTGGCTGGGTGAGTAGAAAACACGAGGAAGCTGCGAGGCGACAACAGAGAAATACAACAAGTGTGTGTGGCGTGTGCCTGCTTTCTCGATTTATATTATATTATATTATATATGTTTTATTGCTCTCACATTGTTCCTATCATCACACGATCAACGACAGCTCATTTTTAGGATACGTGTTTATGTGCATATGCGTCTCTACAGCATAAGTATTGGCCTGTGTGTGTGTGTGTGTGTGTGTGTGTGTGTGTGTGTGTGTGTGTGTGTGTGTGTGTGTGTGTGTGTGTGTGTGTGTGTGTGTGTGTGTGTGTGTGTGTGTGTGTGTGTGTGTGTGTGCTACATAGGTCTCAGAGTGAATGAGTCACACACTTGAAGTATCAGGTAGCTCAAGTTCGGCAAGTCGGAGTGAGCAAGGTCAAAGAGACTGATCCCATTTATTCTTTAATTTGCCGAGGCATTAAATTGCATGACGTGGCTTTGCTGCAGTTTGATAATTACCAGCACATGTTTCTAATTTCAAGCTACTCAGAGACACTACTGACCCAAGTCCTCCCCTTTTATCTGGTGTTTTAGGAGCACAAGTGTGTGTAGGAGGTATATGTGTGAGAACATGCTGTATTAACTATATCTGTTTGCTACTCCAGTAATCGCAACTTATTCTCACCATCCACAGCTATTAAATCATCAGTGATGTTTTACTTAATCACCTCTGTTCCCACAAAGCTTCTCTCTCTCTCTCTCTGGTTATTTCGTAATACATTCAAAATTACATCATTGTGTCATTGATCATTGGTTGTTATACAACTGTCACCTCACTTTTTGTGGTTAACATGAGTAAAGCCAGAGATGTTTTCAGACTGTAGTGTAGAAAAGAGTCTCATTCAGTGTGTCTGAGGCTCGCTGGCACCTGTAATGTAAGGCACTCATTACCTTCAATGATGCATTACAGCTTCCTAATGATGGAGCCACAGTAATGGACCTAACTAATGACCGGACTTAAGAAAGAACATATTCTAATAGCTGGAGCAGAACTGGAGGGAAAGTCAAGGTGTCGGGGAGGAGAAGGAATTAGGTCTGTGGACAGCCGACTGAGGTCAGACTGTGAATACAATAGATTACACTCAAATATTTAGCTTCTGTTGTAAATGTGATTAAGATAGGTATTTATGCACGGAAATTAAATTAACACAGGAAAAAAAACACATTCACTGCTGCCAGTATAATGAAAACATACAGCGCTCATGATCAAGTGGAGTCAAGCATTTATCAGAATTGTATTGCAAACCTGGTTAGATGCTCTCAGCCAATAAGCTGTCAAAACAGATTTCAAAGATTTGTTTTGCTGTTGGCATTAAACCCTGAATTTCCCAAATGTCCAGTTTTCAAAAAGAAAAACAACTTTGATTCCAAGCTGATCAACACACATTTAAAGGATTTTATTTATTTGTGTTATATGTCACTATAGACCTTTTTAAACTTGACAACATAAACATTATAAATGGGACCATTTGTACATCCTATTGCACTGTTTGTTAATGCAGCAGCTGACAGGAAGTAAACTCTGACCAAAGCTGTTGCCCTAGCAGTAGAACAGCAATGAAGAGGTCTATAGATATCCTATAAATTAAACTATTTTGGGAAATTACCAATTTTGCTTAACAGCCCCAACTGGTCCTTTTGTTGTTGGGACCTTCAGTGATTGTGATGTTCAGGGATGCCACCTTTTAGTCAATTAGGTGACTAATCGGACGTTAAATCCTCTTAACCGTCTAAGAGAAGTTTAGCTGAATAGTCAATATTTATGGTCTCTTTGTGGAGAATGAGCTATTATTGGTCATTAAATCATCACAACAGCACACACGTGGTACAATTTTATCCCCTTTTGCATTCACCTGTAAAAGAAACCAGGATTGTTCTGTTATGTTGGGAGTTTAAGTGGAGACGCATGTATTTCTGATATATGAGGCTGTGTAAAGTGGTGTTGAATTTACAGTCTGGTCTTTTGTGGGCCTGGCTTAACGCAAAACAAACCTCCTGATTTTGCCTCTTAAATCCACAGTGGATGTCTAAGAGCTACAGAAGTCCACCCCATATAACATACGTGGGTGTGATGCTGTGTAATCATTTATGCACATTTCATTGGAGATGCTGAAGCAGCAAACATGTTGAGACATTCCACCTTCATGTTTAATGCTGACTGGCATGAGGTGCTGAACTTAACAGTGATCAACCATATGCCTTTAACTTTCCTGAGGTTGTTCACTCTGGCTGTTTCTCTTCATTACAAATGATCCTAAACATAGAACACCTGAAGTAATGAGACACTTTTAAGGCTGCTGAGACTCTGAGCACCACTGTGTTAATGACACCTATTGTGACTTTCATTGCTATTTTAATAACCACCGCCAAGCACACGCGCGCACGCACTCACACCGCCGCCACGCCAAGCTCTCCGTGCCACACGCCTCCTCTTCCTCATTAAGGAAATGGCTCTTCTTTGCTGATTATTTTATTTGAAGCCGTGATTACCGCTCTGTCCAGAAGATCACGCAGTAACGGAGACCAGGCGGAGGGCAGGGGGTCTAATTGGGGCATGAGATGCGCAGGATGGTGCAGGCTGGGTGGCCGAAGAGGGGAGCCTCTAATGGGTTTGCCTGTATGTGGCTCCCCGCTCTCGCCTCTCTGTCTCTCGGTGTCGGATGCAACGCACTTATCGGCCTGCTTCTTATTCCTCCGACTGTCATCAAATCACCTGCACAGAACTAGAGCGTGAGATTTGTTACAGAACCGTTTCTGTAGATGGAAAAATCGATTTTCCTTTAAGATTTCTATAACTGAGCGGATGCAAATGTACGAGGCGATGCAAAAGGCCTGAACATGAGAAACAAGCAGCTGGTCTATGATACGCGTTGGCTGTGGTGTAAAAGATCTTGTCTCTGCAGCATCTGCCTTCTGTTACTTGTATTATTTTAACCTGCTCTGCAAAGGCCCACATATGAGCAATGGATTTAACGCAGTTTGATTGCTAAAAAAACCGCGGAGAGGGTGGACACGGAATTCTTGATCTTTGAAATTGCTCTACAAAATTGCATTTGTTTTTGGTGCGCTTCCATTAAAAGTGTCTCCTCGCGTGTAAACAGCCGTTCCGCACTCAGATGCGCCGCATTAACCCGGGAGGATTGTATGTGAGTGTGTTTTTACTGGGGAAGATTGATGCGGTCCAGTTAGGGAGGCTGAGTGAGACATAGACCCATTTCAAGTGGGTTCCTCTTATTACAGCAATAAGTTACAGCCTGAGGATCGGACAGCTGAGGGGATGTCTGCTATCCGGGTTGCCTTCACTGCAACAAACCACAATATCAATATTTATCATGGAGCTCTTGAGATGGTGAACAATATCTACACGTGCCATCTTCTGTGAATAGGACGTCCATATTAATGATAAATTTGCACTGTCCTTTAAAGCTATGCATATTTTCAATAATAATTCAATATTATGCATTAATATTATTATTGTTGTTGTTGAATCAATATCTGTATTATAATTATTTATATTGTCTATATTTTCCTATAGAAATAAAACAGGAAATAAATTACTACTTACCCTGCAGCGTTTTTGATACCACTAATAACAAAAGCAAAACAACAATATTAACAATAAATATATTTTTAAAAAATGCCTCATAATAAATTAAATAATGTCAAAATCTGAAAATAATTCTAATTAAATTAATGCAATTTATTTTTACTCTCACTTAATTCGTAATTTACATAACCTTATCATAAATGATTCATAAATCATATTTGTATTAATGCACAAGAGCTAGCATTGTAGCATAATAATAATAATAATAATAATAATAATAATAATAAAATAATAATAATAATAATAAAATTATTCCTGACCTTAATGAGTTAATTTCAACAATGACTTTTTAATGTATTTATTTTCGTATTCCATCAGTTGTCTTCATGCTTATCTAGTTGGAAATCAAACAGCTTCCAGAGCATACAGACCGTCTCTCCTGGCTCAATCCCTTCACAAACGCAGGGTTGGCCTTACAACTCCAAACACACGGAGTCCCTCTCCTCTCCTCCCCTCTCTCCTGGTCTACACGTCTGAATCAAACGAATCGAGCCTCTGCTGCTGCTGATTGCTTCTCCTGAACCTTCGGGAGCTGCTCACAGCTTTCCTCATCTCAGTGGACCATGCACCAGTCCATTTCCTCAAGTTTTCACGCTGTGGCACATAGGCTACTTCCCCACGTCCCGGCAGATTGCGGTTGAGGAGCATAAAAGATGAGCTGCCTGTATGTGTTGCGGGAGGAGAGAGAGGGGTACTCGCTCGGACGCCTCCTTTGTGCGGCTGCAAAGAAACCTATTTAGTCCCAGGCGGTGGTCCATTCACCAGCTTCACCCTGACATCTGCCAAAAGCCCTCTATACCAGCAGCGCTGTCTGAGGAGTGAGAGTGGGGCGCAGATCAATGGCTGTCCTGTTAATTGTATAATAGACCTACTTATGGACCTCTGCTAAAGGGGCACAATCGTTTAGGGTCCACCACGTCTGATTCTGTTTGAACCAAACAGGCCTAAATACCTTTAATTGCGCCCGCGTTGATGAAAAGTCGATGGGAGTTAAAGCGGCCGATCACTAACGGAGCTTAAATCCATCTGTACTCGTTTATTTATTTATTTCCTCGATTTGTCTCCACAAATCACCTGCCATGGGGGAATGAGAGCGATATTTGTTGTGTTTGTGATCCAAGGACGGGAGGGAAGTGGGGCTCTGAGGTCTTGAGAGGAGGCCTAGCGTTATAAGGCTCCTCACCTCTAACCTTTTTTGGATTTTATGTCTAAGTCCACACTGTGATCTCTACATAATACACTGAGTCTGTTATCCCTGTCAATATATAATTAAACGGTATTTTATACACATGTGCAATGAGTAATCAGCTAGAAATGTGTTTTCATTTATGTTTTTTTTCGTTCATTTGGCAAATGCATCTTCCTTATGTGAAGTAGGGTTACTGTCTGTAAACAGGTTAATTGACACTGTCCAGTGATTTGAAAATTGAGATTTTGATATGGCTAATTATTTAATGGCAACACATTTTCTGGCTCAAATAAGCGTGCGCACCTGTCTCCTGCAGGAAAAGTAAAAGCAGCTCCTGCATGAGCTCACCTTCTGTATTTTACATGTATATCCATCTACAAACAGGAGTCCCGTCATGGCACAAGCTATATGAGATTAAACAAACACATTAAGATGTTTAACGTGGAATAATTTGAGCATGAAAAGCTAATAAATCAGAGGACGGAATGGCAGAAGATTGAATTGAATTGTAGTGTTTCGTGCGCCTTTTGGCTCTGTGCGCGCGCGCTGCCTGCGTGCGTGCGTATATGTGTGTTAAAAAAAAAAGAGGGGGGAGTCACGTCGCTGACATTTCCCAGCTCCCCCTCTGATTGGCTCTTATTTGAGGAAGCTCACGGGTTCTTTCAACTAATAAGCGCCTCCCCGTCGCTCTAAAGGACATTATAATGCAAGGGACCTCCTTTTTAACCACAAACCGAATTTTCGTTCATTTAGACGATATATACTTTTTAAATTGCCCCAAAGTTGTGGGATTTTTTTGGAGCGCATTTCACCCTGGAGCGGTACGCGATGCTCTCTCACGCCGACCTCCTGGATGCTCGGCTCGGTGAGTTATCATCACTAAACTCCGGCCCTAAACTCCAGTGTAAGATTCCAACTTCTTATTTAACCTTGTGAAGTGATAGATAGACTGTGTAGTTAATTGTGTTAACAGCTAAGTGGTTTATCGTTGGTTGAAGCAATTCTTTACAGTAATTTATCAGGAATGATCTGACAGCAGAAATTACGGTGTAAAATTACGACCCAAGCTACACTATGTTGAGTTTATTTGTTATAGTCTGAATTAATGTGTGTCTGTTGTCATAAAGAAGCAAAGCTATTTCGTGTAACTCTCATTTAAAGATGCTGCGCTGTAAGATTTGCCGTGCATTTACCGTCCTCCTCATCCTCTCAGGGATGAAGGATGCTGCAGAGTTACTCGGACACCGAGAGGCTCTCAAGTGCCGGCTGGGTGGTGGGGTGCCAGACCAGGGGCATCCAGGAGACATGGCCCCTGGTTCTGACTCTGTAGAAGGAACCACCCTCCTGCCGGGAGAAGATATCGCCACTGTGGGATCCAACTCAGCCGGCATGCCGGTTAACGGGAAGGAGCAGGAGAAGCAGCAGCAGCAGCCGCAGCAGAGCTCGAGTCAGTCCGCCAGCCAGCAGAAACAGAAGCGGCACAGGACGCGCTTCACCCCGGCGCAGCTCAACGAGCTGGAGCGCAGCTTCGCCAAAACCCACTACCCTGACATCTTCATGAGGGAGGAACTGGCGCTGAGAATCGGCCTCACCGAGTCCAGAGTTCAGGTAAATACATGTGCAATGTGGATTTAATAGGATGGAGACACTTGCGTGGTGTGGCAGGGTGCGGCTTTGGGTCGAGATGCTATCTTGGATTGTTTGTCATTGCGATATAAATGTCCAAAATCATTCTTTAAATTCATCTGCAGCGCAGTTTGCAAAATAGGATAGATTCACATCAGGTGAGGGTTTATAACCAATGCTCTCTCTGTGCATTTGTAGATAGTTTGGTCACTTCTAATGTTTTGTAATTTACCATAATGCATTTTTAGTTATTTGTCACTGGTCTTCTTGTGCCCAGAAATGCTGTGCCCATTAGTTGTAGGCTACAGCACTCGCTCAGTATACTCAAATGAAAAAGCACTGTGTGTGTGAAGGGTGGATTCCTTGTATCGTGATAATGTCCAGTTATACAGTCATAATTGTTTTAGATATTGTACCATTCAGGCCGATTTTAAGTGAATTTTATCGTTCAAATATCCCAGTAATTGTGTAATTATTATTATTTATCTTGATAGAAAACAGCATTTCATTCTAAGAAGCCGTGTCCCATCTAATATATAAGAGTCTCTGTTCAAAGTGCTGAAACGTTTCTCACATGCGGATAACGAGCAAGAATCCGGTCCTCATATATTAAAAACAAATATTCAGATGGCTTTTACGCATTTCAGAAAATATTTTATAACGCCACCTGTGGTGACTGTCCCGGAAATATTAAAATATAAATACATATTATTATTATTATTATTATTATTATTATTATTATTACATTTGGGCATTTGGCATTTTTTGTTTATTTCGGCTTTGATAATTCTACTGTATATATATATTCACACAATTCACAAAATTTGGCAAGAGAAAGAAGAGAAAATACTTAGAAAATTATTTGTGTGTCGTGATGACTGTATAATTATATTTAATAGTTTGTATTTTGTGAAATTGAACACATGATCCATTTTTAAAACAATTTAAACTGGCCAACACATGCAGTACTTATTTTTTTTTAGCAAGCATGCAGGAATGTTACAGACTCTAATAAACCAAACACATTATCAACCAATTTCAGTCTTATTTATAACAGTGAACGGGTTATTAACCAGTGATGTGAAATTCATGCAAATGATCCCACTGAAAGCAATAAAGCCAGTATAATCATTAGTCACCCTAATAATCAATTCTTTATTCTATATGTGGCGCAGCCGCATCCTAGCCGCTCGGCTCGGCTCGTGCTCGCTGTTGGTAAACATTAACGCAGGTCTCGCGCAGGTGCAGCCTTTGGTGGGCGTGTTGGCCCGCGTGCGTGCCTCTGCGGCCGCTTTAAAATGCGCTATCAGCGACGTCTTAATAGGACTCAAGAATATATTGTACTTTTTTAATGGAATGAGAAATTGCATTTTCTTTCCCCCCTGAGTGTAATGGGTTTGGGCGACGTTTCACGGATGGCTGAGCGGAATGAGAGCGAGATTTCACTTTTAATACGGAGGCATCGACTCACGGCCCCGCGCGCGCATTAATCACACTCGAAGACGATGAAATCGTTATAGAGCCCGACGGGGACGCGCGTGCGTTGTTCTTTTTTTTTTTTTAAAGTTAGGTAGTGTGTTTGTGGTTGTCGCGCGTGCGTGTGGAAGAGTTGGTTTTATTTACACGTGGATTCGTGTACAGTAATGCACCCAATGTTGTATTTAAGTCCGCGCAATATTTAGGGTAATTTTCAGTTAATCAGTTTGTAAATAAGCGGTTAGAAAGATAAATTGTTCGGCCCACTGCTGCGGAACACCAGTGATAAAACCTCCCGTGACGGCTGCGTTTGTGTACAAAGTGTCTTCTGCAGGCTATTTTATATACAATGATTTTCATAACCCTGGCATTTTAACTGTTTCAGTTTCACCGATGCGCGTCTTAAAAACAGAGGCTAGTATGTTGACAGTAACCGAATGGTTGATCTTTACATGAAACTCATTTTAAGGAGGATTTTGAAGATTCCGTTCGTGTTATAAAGGCTACTAATGTAATTTAGAAGGATTCAGGATCATCACACCTGATACCAGACAGAACTCCCTCAAAGTCATCAGGCTAGTGGCAGTGAATGTATAGAGGTCCTTAGGCCAATTGCACAAGGTCTCTATTTATGTCTTGTTAATTTCGTTTGCCCCAGCTCATCATAGACGGCGCAGGGTCAGATTCAGACCAGAAATATTATAGCAGGATGGATTTCACCAGGGGAGGAAAGACACAATCTCTAAACATCTTGCAGGCTATGTTTCTGTCCCTGCATGAAATAAAGTTATAGAGGCCTAAATATGATTCATGTTGTGATATTTTTAGGACCCTCATGTCCGATTAGAGCCTCAAAGTTAGTCTGTGTGGCGAGATTTTAGTGAGATTATCGTGTGGAAATAGTATGTTTCTCCCATCGTTACACACACTTAGCCAACTAGAGGGACATGTTTTCTAACATCCACCTTGATGCCCATATCACAGTGTAATATAAACAGACACCGCCCCAGACATACTGTATGTTCCTCGGTCTGTCCTCGTGGTGGTTCACGGCCCTGTCTCCCCGCTTGCAGGTTTGGTTTCAGAACAGACGCGCCAAGTGGAAGAAAAGGAAGAAGACCACCAATGTTTTCCGCTCTCCGGGGACGCTGCTCCCAACACCAGGCCTGCCACAGTTCTCTGCCGCGGCCGCCATGGAGAACAGCCTGTGCTCCTTCCACGCCAACGACTCTCGCTGGGCCACGGGGATGCCGGGGGTCTCCCAGCTGCAGCTCCCGCCGGCCCTGGGTCGCCAGCCGGGCATGCCGCAGTCCCTGTCACAGTGCAGCCTGGGTCCAGGCCCGCCACCAAACTCCATGGGTCTCTCCAACGGCCTTTCCTCCAACGGCTCCGGTCTGCAGTCCCACCTCTATCAGTCGCATTTCCCCGGAATGTCGGCCTCTCTCTCCGGCCCCACGAACGTATCGGGCTCCCCGCAGCTGTGTAGTTCCCCGGACAGTGACATGTGGAGAGGGACAAGCATCGCGTCACTGCGGCGCAAAGCTCTGGAGCACACAGTGTCCATGAGTTTCACTTAGTGACTGACCCCTCTCCTCCTAACTCCCTCTCCCATCCAACCCCAACCCAAGGCTCTTTTTCTGTTTTTATTCCCGCTATTAGATCAAAACGAGAGAACGAGCGAGCTAATCAGGCGTGAAATATGAGAAATTGGAGACTGTATGTGACTTCATCTAGACATAATGACAAAAAGAAAAGGACAACCCTGATGGACAAACGGAAGAAAAAGATCTTGGGTTTGGGGTTATTTATCTAGTTAATTCAAAAGGATTTTATCAGCTATTGATGATAAATACAATTGTAATGATCTCTAGACTATAGGCCCGAATTACTGAGAGCCAAACAATCGTCGTATTTACGTTTTTATTGAGTGCGTCTTTACGCACTCCTGTTATTGTGTTCAGGTGAAGTTGTGTTATGTCAAACGGTTATTTATAAGATTGGGTATATATTTTTTAACAGCCTACCACACACGCGCCATATTATAGATGGGACTATTGAACTCGGTCTCGGGAATGCACAGTGCATGTGGATTTAAACGCTTGGATAATTTAAGGAGAAAACGATGCCCACTCAGATCGAAGAGCAACTTTTGTTAGGCGACCTCAGTCTCGTCTGCATGAGGCGGGAGCATAAATCTGAAGAGGAAAAAAAAACCAATGATCTCTCAGTAGGCCTACGCTGTTTTAGGATATTTTGTGTAGATAAAACATTCTTGCTATGTACCCGCTGGTCTTTTTTGTGACATGTTTTAACTTATTGTATGTAATATTACTTGACACATTTCTTAAATGTTTGATCTTACATCGAAATGCACCACATTGACGGGTTTGTACCAATTTAAAATGAACAAACAAATAAAATAATTTTCAAGAATGTCAAAACAAGAATGATTCATGTCTCCATTAAGTTTAACGAGATATAATGACCATTTTCTACCAAAACCTTTAGGCACCTTTATATGTAAATAGCCTATGTGTGACTCTCAGTACTGACCTATACCCTTCTGGTAGGTTGTTGATAGAACATGTAGTTTATTTGGATTAGCTGTTAAAATTAGAATGGGACCTTTACTATATTTTGCTTGACTATGTAATTTTGTTGCACAAACTGAAATTATTAGTGGTTGCTGCTCAGTGACCAGTGTGTGAGGTTACAGGGTTAAAGGGTTTATGAAGGGTGACTGGTCCCAGTGTGGCAGACAGGAGCGGTAAAGATGTCAGTGCTGGGATGTGACGGTCATTGCTTCTAACCATGACGGTCATCCCACTGAGCAGACTGGATGGACTGTAACTAAACAGGAGGAATCACAGGCCTCTCTCTCTCTCTCTCTCTCTCTCTCTCTCTCTCTCTCTCTCTCTCTCTCTCTCTCTCTCTCTCTCTCTCTCTCCGTGTGTGTATATAATGTATACATAGTTTCTATGATCCTACCTGGTGAAGTAGATATGACACAATCAATTAGTTGCAGAAAAACTGAACTTGTTATAATATCCAGGGGTTATTATAGAAATGACAGAGGAGCTGAAAATACAGTTCTCATGGGAATGTTACAGAAATATTATGACGACTGGAATTCCTGCATATTTCATCCTATCACAATAATCCTATTAATAGACTATACCTTTCAGCATTCCCCCCTTTTGTTAAGAAAAAAGAAGAAGATAGTCCTTTTTTTTCCCCCGGAATTATTTTTTTTCCTCTGTTAACTAATACACACACATGCACAAACAGGTCCATATACATGCAACAATTGGAGGGTGTCAGAGTGAGGGGGCTCTCCTACAAGCGCCCCCAGCAGTTGGGTGGTGCCTGCTGAGGGGGGGGCCCTGGCCCCAAGAGGGAAAAAATCACCTCCCCCCCCACCACCTTTCACTCTCTTTTTTTTTCCCTTTTCATGTTTTTAACTGATACCCCTCCCCTTCCCAACCCAACTCCCTACATACTGAGCTACTCCCCCCCCCACGACGACCTTGTGTTTTTATCTGCAGGTTACTCCTATACATTGCATTAGAAGCCACAAGGCAGCAACGATGCCATATTTGCTAAATGACTATTTGTACATACAGTATATAGGCCAAATAGCTAAACTTTGGGGTTGTTAAAGTGGATTAATAAGGCTGTCTTGATTCTTTACAGATGGCTCAGCATTGTATAGCTTTCACATTGTTATTCCCACAATTCAAGGTGCAGACAGGTCCACAGAAACACTGGGAGACTTTTACATGAGCCCACACACATTTTAGAAAACACAGTTACAGCATAACTTGAGGCAAATCTATAATAAATAGTTATACCTCACCCTCAACATTGTACACTGGGGCTGTCACAATATCAGATTTTCACTACACAGTTATAGTGGCTAAAGGAATTCATGATAACGATATTATCATGATATCTATAGGAAATTAGAAAAGATAAAATCATTGGAATTCATCTTTAACTCTGTTAATTGTATGTGTCTTTTGGCAAATTAATTACATTCAAAATATGAGTGCAGGGAGGTGGAGAGAGAGTCTGTAACCACGACTGTACATGTTCACTGGCTTACTGCAGTCTTCTTATGGAGCACAAACAGTTGTCTAGCACCTCCCAGTCAGTACTCTAACAAAGTGATGGGCACAAACCCAATAAGCAATACATCAATAAGATGAATAAATAATGAAACCTATCGATCTGGGTGTTTCCAAGGCTATATTATACGGAACAAGTGAAACAAAATGCAGAACATGTTTTTCACACAACTGTACCTTTAGCCTCACAATATGCCTACAATTACTGTTTTGGAAACTAAATTACAGCGTCCATAACACAGAATGATATTAGGGGAATATCAATTACATGATTTTTAAAGCAATGGACAAACACAATTCAGACATTTATGAATCTAGACTGACATACACTGTCATCCCAATGTTGTTAAACTGTTTCATTATTTCTGATTTATTATTAGGCCTAACTTGTAGTGTTTACTACCTGATATGCATGTCATAGCAAAAACGCAAACATGCGGATAATCAGTATTAAACAATTTAGCTTTTACACCTTTTGATCATTTGGCATTTATTTAAAGTTCCTCATTACTTGCCCATCAGTTGTGTAATAAGAGAAACTCTCACCTTGTTTGCGTTGCTTTAATTTCAAGTGATTCTGATGTGAGATGTAATGTCTATAAACTCGGCTCCAAGAGAAGTAAATAAAATTTTTCCATTATGAAAGTGAGCGGACCTCACTGTCTGTGTCAAAGATTATAAGTGTCAACTTGAGCCTGAAATCACAGCAGCTCAAATTAATCAGCGTGTTAACCTCATCTCGTTGTCAGCACTGAGGCCAATTTACGGTCACGGGATGGTAATTGATGAGATATGGCATTACCATAAGCAGTCCCACTGCCTGTAAACTTATAATTGGAGTTTCTGTAACAATGCAGGGGGGTTAAACAAAGGATTAATCATAATTAACAAAAGTATATTACTTTTCCCATATTAAACAGTTGGTTCCCACCTTTTCTATTAGCATAAATTTGTTTGCAGTAATTTACTGAATTATTGAAAATACCAACCCAAGACAAGACCCTGAAAAATATAATTTATTCCTCTCAGTGCTTTGTGTGTGTGTGTGCTTGTGTGTGTGAAACCCTGTGTTTCTGTTACATGCAATTAGCTTCAATGAAATAGCCTAAAGTTTTCCAACATACAATCAAAAACAATTTGTACATTATTTTCCAAGCTTTTTGTGTGTGCCATGCAGCAGCAACAACACAGGATCACACTGTGATTACATTTACGTTTAATAAACAGGCCACATTGTGTTATTCTACAGACTGGGTGAAACACTAATTACAGAAACCCTTAATTAAGAATTAATCTTTTTCCAGGTTGGAAAGAAATTGTTGCTCAACCCCACAAATCTGACAATCTGAATTTCAAAATAAATGGACAAAAACACAGAATAATGCCATCTTTTTCTTACATTAATGGCAGTTTGCCTCCTGATGGTCACTAGCTCAAAGTGAGCTGGTGTCTTATATATTATTTACCTCTACACTACCCATCCCAGCACTAACAGCAGTCTATCATGTTTTCAGAATGAATGCAGGAGGCCCACCTACCCTGCAGAGGCATGTAATTACACAATATTGCATGACAACAGTTGATCAAACGTTATAACCACAGCCAAACTGACTGCTGCTCCACCCATCCAGGCTGGAGCTGCAGCAGTGTGTGTGTGTGTGTGTGTGTGTGTGTGTGTGTGTGTGTGTGTGTGTGTGTGTGTGTGTGTGTGTGTGTGTGTGTGTGTGTGTGTGTGTGTGTGTGTGTGTGTGTGTGTGTGTTGTTCTGGTAAATGTACCTGTGTGTGTGGCTCAGCCCACCAGATCCAGCCCTGTGCTGACTACTGTGTCCTGGGCTGCAGTAACAGATGTGAAATCACATTACCCAAACGCTGCAATTAGTCTCACTCGCTCGCGGGTTAATGAGTTTGTGGAAATGTGCGACCCATTCCTCATTAGGTAATTTCTCATGCACTGATGAGAGAGGGAGAGAGATGTGGGTATAGTATAGTGGGTATGTAAATGGCACATAGTCTGTTGTACCACATACTGTAAAGCCGAATGCAGCTGAGGGGGGCACTTTGCAGGTGGACAGTTCTCAGGGGAAAAATTAATCATCTCATGTCTGAGAAAAAGATCCGCCATTTACGCTGTCATGTCTTTTGTGTTTGCATCCAAGACTTCAATAACAGGGGCAGCTTCTATCGCCTTGGGTCACACCAGTCTGTCTCATTATGGTCTGGCTATGCTTATTTCCTTGCTGTGAGGCCACAGAATGTGCTGGTGAATAGACAGCCCAGGGCAAAGCTCTGTCAGGACACAATGGATGACAACAAAAGAACTAATTAGCAATCAATTACCGACGTGTTTCTGTCCTGCACCTTTTATCTGGTTGGAGTGTAGAGCAGGTTACCACTCAACATATCCCATTCACATACACACACACACACACACCACCTGCTGCCTGTGTGTACAGCAAATATGTATGTTTTTTAGTGAATTTGGATTACTGCAGGGATGTGTGTGGTCGCCCAGTGATATGTGATTAAATGCACGAAAACGTGTGTGAGATAAAGGTGAAATATTGTCAAATTAATCCAATTTAGGTCTTTAGAGGAAGTCACTTTTCACTGAGTGTGTCTAAGAGAGTAAAAGATAGTTGTTCATTAGCCTCATCTGTGACAATCAGTCCTTTGTTGTGTCTCATTGCTTCTTTTCATTGTTGTGATTACTGTAGTTGATCGAGACTGAGGAGGAAATGTCGTGCATTAAAAGAATTTTCAATCTAAGCTCTTCATAAAAACCAACATAGATAAAGTAGATTTAGCGTTAGTGTGATTTGGGCATGCACATTTCAGCATCGCCCACTCTCCACTGCTGTGTAACACACACATGCACACACACATATATACACACAGTAACATCTGGGGGGAAAGTGTGCTGTGAGGAGGCTGCGAGTGCCTCTCATGATAACAACTCTGCATCTCAACAACCTGCATCCATCATCATCAACACTAACATCTGCTCTGAGCCTCAGCCTTAAATCTCTTTCTACCCCTCCCAAGCCCTTACCTCTCTCCACCCGTCACCCCCTCTCCCTCTTTCTTACTCTTTCCTTTTCTTCTTCCGCCTCTCTTCTGCCCATCTCTTTCCCACTTCCTTTTTTCAAATCACTCTTCTCAATCTGCTTTGACTGCCATCCAGACCCCCCTCATCTCCAGAATATGTGTGGATGTGTTTTCGTCTCAACAACCCTTAAAATCAATATTTAATGATGATGTTATCAGCGCTTTTATGTGTAATTTAGCCAGAGTGTCAGTATGAATGAGACACTGTCAGCTTTATGGCGTCAGGCATTTATTTTCTGTTAATGGGAGCTCCTGGTGGTATACAAACCAAAACCCAATGGACATCTGATGGATTTGTCTGCATTTCTGTTCAGGCATGCATTCAAAGCCATACGTGCATGTGAACAGTACATATCTATCTACAAATGCGCGCGCATGCACACACGCACACACTCTAGTTGATTATATAACATTTGAAAAGTAGAAATTAATAAATGCGAGAAAAGCTACACTTTGATGTCACATTTCTTGCTTTATTGCACTAGAATAAGACAATGAATGAGGCACTGAGTGTGACTGTGTTGTCTCCCATTGGTTTCATCTTATAATGCAATCAATCAAAGCAACTGTTTGCTTCCAAACAGACTGCATTGCCTGATTTTGACATTTTCCAAAGCCATGACAATTACTTCACCTCTTCAGCTCTGGGAGCCAACATTGTTGAGAGGCAATAATCATGATAGTTTTCTCAGTCATTTTTCTCCCAATAACAAGCCATTTTTAATCCAATTAGGAGTGCTAACGTGAGAGGCATAATACCACGGCCCCTGGGACAGATGAGAGAATATGCAGGACATTTATCCCGACAGTCAATATTGGATTTCTCACTAAGCAGCTGTGCCTGCTCTCGCTGACATTCTCCACCTCTGCACAGTGATCCGTCCTGATTAAACAGGCTTTTCTACTTTATCAACATTCATTACATGACCTGGTCATGCATGGCTTCGGAAACCAGCAAAGTTACATGCTTCACGTTGGGGTTTTCCTACTGCACTTCTTTCTTGCTTCAACTGTTTATTGAAAGATGATACATCAGATAGCTGTTTTTTGGACCTTAGGTGGTGTTTTATGAGTATATAGGAGTGTTGTGGTATTCCCCAAAAACTTTCCTCACCTGGACTGACAATCTAGGTGTCTTTTTGACGTTGAGCCTAAATGCAGGTGGCTAAACTAGTTTTGTATTACAAAACTGCTGGCTACAATACCGAACAGTTTGTTCTACCTCATTTCCTGATTTGAACCCCCTGATTATAAATTAATTTTAAGCCGGGAAAAGTCACATTTCTGCACGTATTTCTTGTTTTGTTCGGTTCAATCACCTCTGCTAAGATACAGAAAATGTGGTTTAGTGTGCAATGCTTCAGAATAAGAAAGCAACAAAGACCTGTCAGCGCTTTAATGTCATCAGCAGCTAAAGATTGCCACCTTCTGGTAGATGTCGAGAGCATCACAGGGCTATAGGAAAATGCTCTCCATTCATACAGTTATTTATATATTTCTTAAAAATCTAGACAGATGGTCAATAGATTTTTATCTCATCTCGGTATCACTTAATGAAATCTGTCTCTTAACTCTATGGAGAATCATACAATTATTGTTCCATCAAAACACGGCTAATAAAACACAGAAAATGCATGAAAAAGAGGACTGCTGTTTATAGCTGATTGTAGTCGATACATTTATACAGTGCACTGAATCATTGTCATTGAGTGCATTGATTATGTGGACTAATCAATGTTTATTAGGCTGGATGAGACTGGCCAGACCACAGTGGAGGCTGAATGATGAAGGAACACATTTACTGAGTGTCAAAGGCCCACCCACCTGCCCTGAGCAGACATGTTTCACAGTTTGAAGAAACTTCAACCGGGGAACTTCAAACTGTATGTTTAAGGGACAACATGCAGTTTATATACCCAAAGTGGATGTCCAAGATTTTAATAAAAGCAAATAGGTTTTGCTTGCAATCAAGGACATTTGACTAACAAATACAGCAGGAGAGTCATAGCTCCTCTACAATGATGCAGAGTTAGGGAGTAAAATACTACTGTATCATCCAGGCCTCAGCCAAACTGAGTATTTGCAAATGGCCAAGAATGTGATAATTTGCACAAAAAGAGGTTGAGTCTTAAAGTTAAAAAAAACAAACTCAACACTGACAAATGCATTGCATTAGTCCTATCTTGGCTATTGTGGACTCTTTACAGTGTTTCCCTTTCTTTTGGCACAGGTGCACCCATCCTTCCCTGCACTGACTACCATAGCTGCTTCAGGAAGCCACTGACCCTGACATGGATAAAAGTGAGCTGAATGAGCTGAAAGGCCACTATCTGACACACAGGAGCCTCCTGAGTAGTGGAAGTGGACCTGAGTCATTAACCCAGCAGGTACCCTGTTATACACAATACTGAAGCAGGTTTGTTCTCATTGAAACGGTCTCTCTCATTTTCTTCTGACCCCTCTGACTAACCAGTGCATGACGTAAAAATCATGTCACTCTGATATGAATTGTTTGTTTGACAGAGCATGTCATCTTACAAGACAGGATGTTCAATAGTGTCTCTTCCTCTTCATAGTTTCAATTAATTTCAACTTTGTCTTTTAGGATCAGCCTCAAGTGAGTTAGTAATGAGTGAGCTATGAGGACAAAACACATTATCACAGACTCTAGTTGGATATGGTTATGTAATGATTTTTGACTATTGTATTCCCTCGTCAATCAGCCTAACAGGATTGGCGTTCATTTTATAACGATGCATGTGGAGGGTTTGGCGGCATCTAGTGGTGTTGTTGCATATTGCAACCAATTGAGAGCCCCTCCATTCACTCCTCCCTTTCAAGACTGCGATAACGTGACCCGCCAAGTGCTGTGGTAATACCATTTGCCTCATTCAGAGGGCATCCATAATAACTACTTTAGGGGCAACGGAAGTCAGATGGCGTTTGGTGGTACTGCGGTTTTGCACTCTGCAGCTCAGGTTACTGTTACTGTTACAGTTTTACAGGTATGTCGGAGAACTACGATGACCTTCAGGTAACATGAAAACGTGACAGGCTCTTGCTAGAGGTGAAGAAGCATGGCGGAGCAACATGGTGGACTCTGTGAAGAGGACCCCCACCCTATGTAGATATGAAGGGCTCATTCTAAGCTAACAAAAACACTATGACTTTTAGTTTCACGCGAGTATACCCTAATGAAAACACTGCACTCCTTTCTGCTAATGCAGTGATTTTACTCCCTCAGTCCTTTAGTTAAATTTTGGGCCACTACACTCTGATTGCGTCACTCCGTCTGAATGTGTTTCCTTGAGAAAAGAGGTCCTTTGCTGCTGTGGAACCATTATGCCACAGTGCACTCTGTAATTATATTATTATATAGAATTATTCCCATCATCTGCATGCACCATCAGTCATCACTGCACAATTTGCAAGTGTGTTTGTTGCAGGCCAAAGACAACACTCAACAGTGGCTCTCTCTGGTGTGTACAATATCTCAGCATAAATAGTATACACTTTGAACGATAACACCATATTCTTAGTGATTAACAGAATCAAGGTTTGTCCAATGACCTTAAAGCCAGTAATTAGTTGATACTAGAAAGTGTGCGACAGACGTTAAACAACATTTACACTCTAGAGTTAGTGAAACAAATCCAAACCAAGACTATTTTTATTATATATATATATGAAGATTTATTTTGTATATCCTGTTATTTGACACCTTGATGTACAGTATCTCTATGACTGACCTATAAATGCTTTGTTTTAATATATCCTGACCACAAAATGTGTTGGATAAAAGACTTTAAAAGTTAAGCAAACAAACACGGCAGTATCAGATGGGAGTCACCAGGCCTCCCCTGAAGAACTCCGTTGGAAGGTAATTAAAAGAAGAGTGTGTTATCCATCGCTCCTCATTAATGCACTCTGAATTAACCACTTTCAGGGGAGAGGAATGGGGAGGAGGGGACAAGGGAGAAAATCCATGCAGGCCTTTAAAGTAATCTCTCTCTGTCAGGTCGGTCCAAACGGGGAGGGTCGGCTCATTACGGCCCCCACAGGAGATGAATGGGTCAGTCAGGCAGTAAGGAGCACCGGGCTGGACCGCTGTGTTGACGGACAGATCCACACAAGAAGTGTGTGTGTGTGTGTGTGTGTGTGTGTGTGTGTGTGTGTGTGTGTGTGTGTGTGTGTGTGTGTGTGTGTGTGTGTGTGTGTGTGAGGGAGTCAACACACTGCACAACAAAGCAAAAACACTTAGATATATGTGCTATCTTTGCCGGGGAGCAGGTGTGCAGAGGGAGGTTGCACGCTGGGATACGAGGCAGGGTTAAGATGCTAACGTCTGGAGTCAACAATCATTGTGAATTAACTTTGACCACATGGAGGGGCAGCTGTCACATCTGGCCACCTGAAGCAATCATCACAGACCCAGAGGGCACTCCAAAATCACACTACTTAACACGTCCTGAGCTGCTTCTGTCTGTAAGAACATCCTGATTAGCAGAATTAGTTGCATTTTAAAGAAATTCAATTAATTTTAATAACCCTCACAAAATTTAACAACCCTCAAAAATTAACCTGTTCCAACATTTGCCACCAGATGGTGTTGTAGTGTTTTGTGTTGCTGACTCAAAGGTGGTTGCCACTTGATTTTTTTTTTTTTTTAAATAGTGAGGACATGGCGCTTTCTGAATTATCATATTATAATTAATCATATCTGAATTTCGTGTACGTTTTCAGCAACATCAGAGATGGAATATTTGCCAACTTTTGTCTACCAAACTAAATTCACTGATTGTAACGGTTGATTTAATATGTGCTGGCCTGTGATTTTATGTCACATATTAGTGGGACACTTTGTATGCTGTCACGTTTTCTTCGTGTACTTGGTTGTTGATTTTATCTTCCACCATTGCATTTTATAAATTCTGATTTGTGCAGTGTGAACAGAAATGAGGAAATGTACAGAGAGTTCATCTCCCAGCATGTTAATTCATTGAGGATTTTCAGCGAAAGGGTGGGGGGTTGTGTGGTGGTAATGTGGGAGGAGAGGTTAGATATGATTAGATTAGATTAGAAGATCAGCTCTATGAATAGACTAGCATAATACAAACTGATGCTCATCATTCAGAGCAGTTTATATACTTTGGGGTTATTTGTTCATTAAAATCCATCGATTCATTTAATAAATTGTATTTAAACAATTACAGCATGTATTGCAGCACCCCATGACACACGTAGCTGCATTGGTGTGAAATTGCCGAGGGACAATCACTTGTAGCACATGGAGCACATATACGCATATACACACACCATCTAGCATTTTGATAACATTTCCCTTTTCCTCTGCTGTCGTTCACATTAGCAAACAACACTTTAGCAGCGAAACCCCGGCTAATAGGTTCAGACATCTTTTCAACAGGACTCTGCAAGACAACTGATTATATCACTGAACCCCGGCTTTTAAATGAAAGTAATACACCTTGAATAGGTCATCAGCATCATAAGACAACAGGCCGAGGGGCTCTTAGACCAAATGTTATTCATTATGTTCATTATTGTTTGTTTATTTTTTTGGCTTGTAGTGCCGCGTGTGGCGTCACAGACCTTCATCACCATGAGAAAATGTCAGCTGTCATTAGCTTAAGATAACTGCAGGCCAGTTTCACACAGAGTCTCTCGTCTTTATTTCAGATGAATGAGAGAAAGTGTGGGCTGAAGTATGAACGCTGACAGGATGACCGTCATCTCTTACACTCAGCTACGTCTGAGTTTGACCTTTCACTAAGACAGCATGGACACACACGATTAGTCTCATCTAAATGAATTTGCTATGTCACTACAAACCACATTACATCACAGCTTCTCTCCTCACTTTTCCAAATCTACAGTCTGGTCCTCTTTGTGCTTTGAGTTCTTCACAGTTTGCTCGTTTTATTCAAAGAGACATGTCATGATAAACCCACTATTCCAGTGCTTGTGCTCATACATTTGGATATCTGGAGTGCCTAGAAACCACAAACTGTGCAATAAGACAACCCAGTCAATTTTTTGTGGGTTGTCTACATCAGAAAACATGTGATTCAACAAGCCATTAAGATTTGGCTCCGATTCCTATGTCACATGCAGGCTCATTAGACTATAATGCCCATAACTTGAAAACTACCTTTGCAAAACCATATTTTTCTGGCAAGCCAATCAGAGCAGACTGGGATATTTCAGGAGGGGGGCTTGAAGAGACAGATGCTAAACAAGAGCGTTTCATACAGAGGGTGAATACAGGTGTATTCAGGGATCTATTGGCAGAAATGGGATTACATATTAAATATATTAATACGTATGTCTTCTTTAGTGTAATGCCACCTGAAAGAAAGAATAATTTTGTTTTCATAACATTAGAATGAGCCCTTCATATCTGCACAGGGAGCGGGGGTCCCCTCTCCACAAAGTCTGCTGTTTCTCCGCCATGTTTCAGTAGCCCAGAACGAACTATAAAAGCACTCGGAGAGCGCAGACCTCCGCCAAGCACCATAGTTTCCCCCCATATTGTAATTCACTCCAAAATAAAAATCCTACATTTTTAAAAAGAATTTTATATCAGTGGCAAACATAGAACATATACACAAGACACAACATAAAACTCACAATACATTAGGCCAAAATGTAAGAGTACCCCCATTTTTTATATAAATTGCTATAAAATCTGCCATCTGGATCAGATCTGAATCAGCCTTTGGGATTTGATAGAAGTACACATTGTAAATCCCTGAGTCAAATTTCATGAGCTTTGGGCAACAATTACCAGAGATATTGAGAAACAATTTTTTGGGTCCCATTTACCCCAATGTTAACCAAAATTTCAAAGTGATCCAGAATCCAGGATTTCTTCTGGATCACCCCCAAAATTAAATCAGTTCTTCCTTTTCACATTTTCGACATGCCCTGAAAATTTCATCAAAATCCGTCCATAAGTTTTTGAGTTATCTTGAACACAGTCAAACAAACAAACAAACAGACAGATAAACGCCAGCAAAAACATAACCTCCTTGGTGGAGGTAACAAACTGTTAACTTTTCCTGATTGAGTCGATAATGTTACTCGTTGCCAAAACTGCCACTCTCTCTCTCTCCTGCTTCACCAATCGCCTCCCTCATACACACACTCTACACAGTGCTGACTCTGGTCCAAATGACCCATACTACTAGAACAAAAACTGGCTGTAGAGAGGCCCATTCATGTTTTCACGTCAGCCGCCATAGTTCTGCTACACACTTGGCACAAGGGAGGAGCTTCAGTTTGTTGTAATCTGCAATCTCACTGTTAGATACTGCCAGATCCTACGCACTGCTCCTTTAAAGCATGTAAACATGTGCTAGTAGAAACCCAAAATACAAGTATGAACCTGAAACTTAGCATGATATGTCCCCTTTAAAAGATGTCATTAATACTGTGCTTTTGAATACAGCAGAATACAGCAGTAATACAGCATGTATTCATGTTATGGCTGTCTGGTCGTGTCTCTTGAGCAGAAAAACACCCAGATGGAGCATCACTGGTCAAGTATTAACTAAAGTGGCCATATTGTGAATATCTCTCCAGACAGACAACAAGAGCCACACACTAAACAACCAGTCTCTGATGGGAATGAAACTAGTGCCTGCCAAAATAATGGAAATACCAAAATTATATCATCAAATGTAAAAGAACCTCCATGCTATTTAAGCAAAATTATTGTCTGGTCTCATTATATGATTGTGTGCTTGAGTTTAACAAAGTGTTTCCAACTACTGTAACTGATTACAGACTGTATTTTCCACACTGAATATAAAGATAGAAGGATTCTCTGAAGTTACTAATTGACTTTGTTGTTTAGCGTTATCAGCCTATCCATTTTCGACTCCTGATTTAGAAAGAGAAGAAGAAAATCTTTTCCATGTATCCCGTAATGACAGAGAACGCCACAAGCCACTGACCCCGGAGCAGAGCGAAGGAAGACAGGCTCCATGTGTATTAGTGGAGTTGAGAAAAACAATCAATCACTATGATACACGTTGGGTATTAACGGTAGTCCAGCATCAGAGCTGTCAGAAAATAGTTCCTCTCCTATTTGCACTGAGGCAGAGGTCTACAGACGTTAGAGACCTGTACCTCACAGGGGATTGAAGCTCCAGTCACAACTCTAACCTTTAAACCACTCCTGCCCTGTGATCCCTCATTGGCTTCCCTCTCACAAACACAGCAGGTTGTTTTATGTTGAATGCCTGATGGAGCCTGACGCACCTGCTGTTGGGAAATGAACCCAGGTCATTGCAGGGCGTCTGTATGTGCCCTTGTTTAACTTGAATATTTCATCCCTTACAAAATCAGCACATGGGAAATATTAGATTCATTTCACATAAGAAATTTCTATTTAAAACTGGGGTGGCAGTAGCTCAGTCCGTAGGGAGTTGGTTTAGGAATCGGAGGGTCACCGGTTCAAGTCCCAACATGGACCAAGACCAACTGGTTGCTGGAGAGGTGCCAGTTTACCTCTTGGGCACTGCCGAGGTGCCCCTGAGCAAGGCACCAAACCCCCAACTGCTCAGGGCGCTTGTCAGGAGCAGCCCCCTCACTCTGACATCTCTCCATTAATGCATGTATATGTGTACTGTGTGAAATTAACAACAGAGTGTAAAAACTGAATTTCCCTACGGGGATTATAAAGGTTCATCTTATCTTATCTTATCTTAAAAAAAAACACAAACGTGCTTGTGTGAATTCATCCTCTCACTATTGTGTCTATATACCTGGGACAATAACCATTCATTTACAGAGAGTTTAACTGTGTGCAATTGAGCCAGTAAGTTTCATTTTCATATGGCCAACTGTTTAAAGGCGCTCTATAAATATTTAATAACCCTTTATTAGATGTGAAATATGTTGCACACCTGCTCGCGTTAGTGCCATCATAATGTGATAACTGCATCACACGATGAAACTAAACAATGTTAACCTATATATACAGTTTAGCAGGTTTACATTACTTTTAACGATTATACGCAGTTATTATTAGTTCCACATAGCCAAACATATGCAGGCCGAGTGTCTTAGTACTTGTAAGAATGAGAGGATTTCACACAATGAAACTGACTGTAAGTCTGCACGACTCAGTGTTTGTCGTTGATCCTCTGATGTCTGTCTGTCTGTCAGTCTGTCTGTCTGTCTGTGCCGTTATAAAAGCCGCCACCTCTCACACA
This sequence comes from Pterois miles, assembly GCA_947000775.1. Classification (NCBI taxonomy): domain Eukaryota; kingdom Metazoa; phylum Chordata; class Actinopteri; order Perciformes; family Scorpaenidae; genus Pterois; species Pterois miles. Next base: position 9,881,790 of record CAMQGK010000058.1, on the reverse strand, counting down.
GCGCCGTTATTCCCTCCTCTGCTTCAGGAAACAGGCGCTCTTCATCATGACGGTGGCTCTGCGCACACAGCTGCTCCTCTTTCTCATCTCCCTCTCATCCAGGATGATGCTCGGACGCTACATTGAAGTAAGACTGCCGAATGTTAATCAATAAAAAAATCATTAAAGCCAAACAGGCTAAACTTATGTCTATAAAGTTTCTGCGACAACAGCTGGAACCTAAAGTTTGACGTATATTTCTGTTATGTTTCATCAGGACAGCGAAGCTGCGGATGGATTATATTCTCTGCTCAGTTTGGACCAGAAGAGAGAATCGGAAGATTTTATTTTTCGCCGACCTCTCAGTAAGTCTGCAGCAAACAATGGCTTTATTCAGTAGCTGACTGGCAAACAGGTGAACACTTCACATAATTAAAAGTAAGTTACAGTAAGTGATGAATTTAAAACATTCAGTGCAGAGATGTTCACTGAATTCTAGTGTTCAGGCACGTACTGTATTTTAACACCTCATCCATCAATCACTTAATCAATCACTTATTTTTATTGTACATAATACTGCACCTGCAGTGATATAGGACACTCATTTAGAGTTTGCATTCAGTAAGAGCGGACGGCTAAATGTCAGAAATTAAGGCAATGTCAGTGTTTTATGAAAGTCAATTTCTAGCAGAATGAATGAAGTCATATCATACCCATATCAGATCTTCTCTTTGAGCAGAGAAACAACTCTCCAGCCAGCACTTATGACCATAAAGCTGATAACCATCACACTGTGACCAGATCATGACCAACTTTTTAAGATCGCAATAAATCCTCGATGTTTACAGGTGGTCAAAGGCTAAGTGAAAGTGCTGTGTGTGAATCCCCTCTCTGTCATTAGGAATGAGTAATGTGTGTGTGTCATTTGTAGGATGTTTGGACATGGTGGCCACTGATGGATACTTCACCTTCACCGTGGCGTCTCAGCCACAGCTGGCCTGTGCTGCTTTCATCATCGCTGAGCCGAGTGAGGTCATCAGCCTGGAGCTGTCTGATGTCAGTATCGACTGCAGCGCCGGAGACTTCATCAAGGTTGGCTCCACTCAACAAAAGTAACACCCACACATCCCCCAACCCCTTTGTGAGCAGAAGACAGGAAGTTCATGGCTTTTGCAATTTCAATTCTATTTCATCTTCCTCTGTTTGATTAAAATGGTGCCAAACAGGGTGAAGGCGGTGTTTAAGGGCCAAACACCCCACTGGATCCTCTATGCATTGGTCACATTACTCAGAGCAAGTGTGGGAAGGCTTAGTTGTGCAGCCAAGCCTGCCAGTTGCATTGCAGTTTCATTTCACGTGGGCCAAAGTGGTAAAAGCCATGGCAGAAAGACACTTTATAACACAGAGTGGGTTAACAGGCTGATCTGCACAGATCATTCCCTTTTAGCAGAAGAAAGATGCCCAACAAACACCCACATCTTTATTTTCAAACACACTATCTGCATAAATGAGATTTAATTGAATGCAATTAATTCATGTTGGATTATGTAATTCAGTATAATGCACAACACAGCAGTGTTAAACTGTATTGGACTAATAGCTTTGGAAAAGACAGTTTCAGTAAAGTAATTTTGCCTTATCTTAACTTATTTTTTCTATTCAAAGACTACTAATAGATCTCGAATCTTGAATACTGTTAAATAATGTTTAATACATGGGACGCTGATATGCTGTCCCAAGGCAGTTCGTGAAATATACTAAATCTGATTTATTTGATTTGCGTACATAAACATGTCCCCCCCCCCCCTTTTTTTTTTTTCAACAGCATAGTTTTTTCCTGACTTCTTCTACGAATGTCCAGCAATACATGACAGGTGTCAGTTTCCACTCCTGTCTGTTCAAAATTAATCTACTCAGTTAAGTTTAGGAATAGATCGACTTGGTTAGGCTTAGGCAGCAAAAGTACTTAATTGGGTTTAGGGAAAGATTGTGGTTTGGTTTAAAATAATTCTGGAAGTGTCTTAAGTACAGAAGTTATGTGACAAATAAATCAACATTGACTTCTAGTTTCACGTAGGACATGAACACCAGTCTCCTGGGCTTCACCACGACCTACCTTCCTACGTGGCATTTCACAATCAGGTGGATTACATAAGAACTGATATTATGCTGATCGCCATGAAAGAAATGGGAACTTTATGTCTACAAAATCAATACATAAAATTTGGTGACTATTTTATGAACTGCTGTGCAACTGGGCTGGACACTAGCATACTGATCAACACATTCATTTTACAGCAAAACTGATTCCACATGTTCATCCTATGTCAAATTTAGCTGAACACATTTTCCACCTGCCCGATCCCCGTTATGTTAACATCCTGCTTTATGTATACAGGAAAAGTCCCACTCATGGTATTTGTGTGTCTTCTTTAACAGTCTTCCCATACAAAAGCTATGTCATACTTAGCTAAACACCTTCAATTTCCTTTTCTAACCATTAAGATTATAATTGTCAATGATAACTCCATATTGTGTATGCAAAGGCCGAGTGAAGTAGCACTGGAATAAATAATCTACATGGATCATTTTTGGCTCCCTTCAAGTAACCTAAATAATAAATTGTACTGAAATGAAGAAACTAGGTTTTTCCTCCTACAGATGTTTGATGGCTGGGTCCTGAAGGGAGAGAAGTTCCCCAGCAGGCAGGACCACCAGCTCCCTCTACACCAGCGCTACACGGACTACTGCTCCTCCACGGCACCAGGAGCTGCCAGTCGATCCTCCCAGAACGTCGCCATGGTCTTTTTTCGCATTCACAGCCCCGACAGTGGCTTCACCCTCGCTGTCAAAAAGCTACACAACCCTTTCCGTGAGTCCTGCTGCCCGTCCTTGAAGCCACTTGAGGGCTAAAAAGTCTAAAAGCAAAATAAACAGAAACAACATACATAAAAAAATAATTTAACAAAAAAAAAAAAAAAACACCAACACAAAATCATAAGAAAAAAAAAAATTAAACTCCAAGGCCTTGCATCTAAATCAGATTTGTGTTGTTTATTTTTTGTTTTAAAAGGAGGGCTAGACTGGTGACTTGTGTGAATGCATGTGTGCTCTTCGCGGACATTTGCGCCTGGTCGAGCATTAATCAAGGCCGAGAGCGACAGGAAGAGATTGAATGAGAGGCATGCACCTGTTTTCCAGCTGCTTGACAAACACGGTGTTAACACTGTGTCAAGCAACATAACAATCACAGCATGGCTGTACGACAAAGAAAGACAAAGAAAGAGCACTGACACAAAAAAGGGAGTTTGAATGGATTATCTTTAAATCTCAGGCAGATGTGTTTGGTTTTATTCATATGTTGACCATTAACTGCAGCTGTCCACAACACTGGTCCTTTGTCTCATCTGATCCCAAGTCAACAAGCTGACTCCAGTTGGGTAAAACTGGCCATAAAACAGCATATCTCTGCAACAATGTGTTATATTACATACATTTGCAACAGCAAAAATGCTCCTCAACAGATTAATATTTCACCTGATTTTAACAAGTTTTATCAAAATAAAAGTATATTTCATTTATATTCATTCTGCTCCTTTATATGAGTGATAGTTACTAACCTACATTTAACAGTTAAAGAAATTAATGTCATCTTAAAATCTTGCTGAACAAATAACACTCAGTAAAATTTACTATAACATTCTCTCCTCAGCCTTGATTGGCGCGGCTCCTTCGTCACGAAACTGTTTCTAAATGAACAACATGCCCGTCGGAGTAAACTGTTCCGACTCCTGTTGGTGCCCGTCGAGTCGACCATACTATTATCAATTCAAAGTTCATTATTTTCTTATCTTTGTCATCAGAACTGTAATTGGATTTCCATGCTCAGCCCTAATTGTGTCCCCTCCCCGCAGTCAGCCTTGATCATGTCCAATTTGTGACATGAGGTGTCAGTAATGAGTTTCTCTCCTCCTGTGTGTGTGTGTGTGTGTGTGTGTGTGTGTGTGTGTGTGTGTGTGTGTGTGTGTGTGTGTGTGTGTGTGTGTGTGAAAGCCTGTAACATCATGTCTCAGAGTCCAGAGGGCAGCTTCACCATGGTGATGCCACACCAGCGCAGGAACTGCAGCTTCTCCATCATCTACCCCGTGGAGATCCGACTGACAGATCTCAGCCTGGGGCAGGCCAAAAGCAATGAGCTCACCCCAAAGGTGAGATACACACACACACACACACACACACACACACACACACACACACACACACACACACACACACAACAAACATTCCCCTTTATCTCTTTTCTTTACTGAAATTCGTCTATAAATGATTGAGACCAGGAGATGTTTGTCTGTGTATCAGCCATACTAACCATGAGCGTTATGCTACTACAGCTTGAAATAGTCTTATTTCCATTTAGTAAAAATCTCCATTAAGATCCATCAGGCTCCAGTCAAATCTAACTCAATTCCATAAGCATGCTAGTTGCAAAAGACGAACATGGTGACGGCCAAATACCAATATGGCAAAAACCAAAATGGCGAACATCGGGCTTCACGTCAACTATGTCCACTTCTTAAATACATTCTATGGTATTAATTTAATTACCTCCGCCAAGGAGGTTATGTTTTTGCCGGCGTTTATCTGTCTGTTTGTTTGTTTGTCTGTGTTCAAGATAACTCAAAAACTTATGGATGGATTTTGATGAAATTCAGGGTGTGTCGAAAATGTGAAAAGGGAGAACTGATTTAATTTTGGGGTGATCTGGAAGAAATCCTGGATTCTGGATCACTTTGAAATTTTTGTTAACATTGGGGTAAATGGGACCCAAAAATTGTTTCTCAATATCTCTGGTAATTTTGCCCAAAGCTCATAAATTTACTCAGGATTTTCAATGTGTACTTCTATCAAATCCCAAAGCTATCCAATCTATCCAAGGCGGATTTATAGCAATTTATATAAAAGGGGTACTCTCACATTTTGCCTACTGTCATTTAATACTAGAGGTAAATTTCTAACAACGGCATCGTGTAGCTAACAATTCAGCATCTACATACTTCAGTATTTCAACAAATTTATCTACTTTAATACTTGAGGAGACAGATCCAGAAGAAACCGCCAGGGGGAAACTATGGTGCTTGCGCTCTCCGAGTGCTTTTCTAGTTTAAAGTGTGTTCATCAGTTATAAAGTAGGGTGACTTTATAGTGACCATAATGCATATTAAATATTTAAGTTTCTTTTGATTGATGTAAGATTTGTCTATATTGTCCTAATCTTTAAGGTTTGCATTTTTGAAACTATGCTTAGCTTTCTGCCTCTTTCTCTGTTTGTTAAATATGAAGCTACAGCCAGGAGGCAGTTAGTGGAGTTTAACGCAAAGACTGGAAGCAGAGGTTAACAGCTAGCCTGTATCTGAGCACATATGATAAAATCTGCCTTCTGGCTTTAGCTATATACTGTATTTATTGTTACCATACAGATATGAGAGTTGTATCCATCTTCTTGTCTAACTCTTGGCAAGAAAGTAAATATGAATATTTCCCGAAATGTCAAACTATTCTTTTGGTGAATTAATTTTATTTTTAGAGAGTCGTCCAAAATCAATGTTCTGTTTGGCAAATAGGGTGCAGAGTGATTCAGTTGCCAGCCGTTGCTGTTGTTGTTGTCGCGCTCTAACAAAGTTTAATTTGGTAAAGGGTCTTATTGGGCAAGTGAAAACACCTGTGTGAGTACACAGTGGCTCTGTAGGAGCTTCAATCAGCTGCTCTCATCAGCAAAACCCAGCATGAAACATTACAGTTTGTAACTGAATGTCTGATAAATACAGTATGCTGGACAGTTTCTGTTTAATTCATGTTTAATGTTAATCAGTGTAAAGCCTGCAGCTCCCCTCTGCTTTACAGAGCTTTAATGCAGCTCATTGTTAAACTGTAAATATTCACTTAATGGTTCAAAGGCAAACATTCAGAAACAGACATGAACTCCAAATCTCTCTTTAAGTTAGAGAATGACAGAAATGGTGTAAATCATGTTGATCAAAGACTGAAGACTCCTGAAGATGTTGGCAGCTGGTCTGACACTGGCTGCCAGACTACTGACATTATGATAAAGTACAAGTACTGCATTTGCTGAGCCAGATACAATAATGTGACATTTCTACTCAAGTGTTGAGGAAAGTTGTAAGTGTCAGATGATTTGTATGGGCAGGCAAACAGCTGCATGTAATTATCTTTTATGTAAAAAAGTATGTGATAAAAGAGGAGCATGGATAGTAAATATGGTGGACCTGAAGTGAAACATAAGGTACCGTTTAGCTTAGCTGAACAACAGAATATCAGACTACTGCCTATGTAATGATTAATAATTGAACTCACTATTAGCAGTGTTTCTAATTAATGCTCTCGTCAATATCACGCATGAACCAACAATATGGAGACCAAGCTTGAATTTAAAGGTCCCCTGTGAATTTTTCTCGTAAACACTTAACTTTCAGTATTTCTCACCAACACTTTGAGACTTGACAGATGTGGTGATTGTATTTTTATGTTGCTGCTCCAGTGACAGCCGTGGCTGGAGGCATTATAATTTTGGGTTGTCCGTCTGTCCCATTGTGAAAGCAATATCTCAGTAACGCCTGGGGGGAAGCTCTCGACTTTGGCACAAACTTCCACCTGGACTCAAAGATGAACTGATTAGATTTTGGTGATCCAAGGTCACTGTGACCTCACAAAACATGCTTTCGGCCCTAACTCAAAAATTAATTGGCGAAGTCTGACCATTTCACACAAATGTCTTACAGGATAAAATGATGAAGTGATGACATTTTGTACAGACATGGATGTAAGCTGCAACTTGACAGGATGGCAGAGGCATACAACTTTAATTCTAGTCTTCATTTGACACAAGATACAAACAAAACCAGGACTTGCTCATCGACACATTGCTCGCTAGCGCCCCAAGTGGTCAGTATGACATTTTAACATGCAGACCTAATGAGTAAACTGTTTGCTTTAGCTGCACCTCAGCACCAGAATATGTAATTGTTTATTTCTTTCTACAGAGGCACATGTGGGCGGGCTGTTCGGGGTCAGGTGACTATGTGGAGCTACTAGGGGGGAATGGGGTGGACACCTCTATGATGTTCCCTGTAGCGGACCTCTGTTTCTCCCTCACTGGACTCGGTGAGTCTGAAACCCTTCTGTTTCCCTCCACTGGGAATCTGACTTTTTGTACTAGACAATGACTCTATTCTACTCTGTACCGTACCATACTACACTATACTATACTGTATTATACTATACAATACTATACTATACTATACTATATACTGTATACTATGCTATAATGCACTACACTACTGAGTGATTCAAGAGCTCTCTGCTACATACCATACCAAACTATATGTATACAGTATATATGCAATACTAGGCTATGCCAGACTCACTATTTTTTGCTTTAACTAATATTGTTTCCCTGACAGTTACCTTGATTTGTTAAATCTTTTGGCACATTTCACCATATGTATTGACAAAACATTTAAACTAATTTCTCACTATATGTAATGATCCCCCACATCAAACCCCAGTGTTACAACAGCAGGGTCCTCTCATGGTGAGGACAGTTCAGAATGTGCTTCCAGTAGTGATGAGGCTACGGATTAGTCCTTCAACATAATAAAATAAAAGACTATCCCTCATGATAAAATATTTGTAATGCAAATTGTGTTTTACATTTTGATTTTCGCCAGATTTTAGATTTTAGATATTAGAAAAATAACAATACATTCCCATAATTTCTGTGAAAAAAAATCCACAAATGCATCAAGGATCTTTTATTAGCACTAGAATGAGCAATTACTACATTCTGACTTACAATATGCCTATAATATACACCTTTACTATACTATCTTATACTGTCTTTATTGGTTTGCTGTGATCTGGGCGGATTGATGCACTTCACACACCAAACAAAGACACATAGACTTGTCATATCCAGACTAAGAAGGGCTGGCTAGAGAACAAGAATGCTTTGCATGTGGTCCAGTGTAAAGTATCTGTTTTTCTCTCTGGCCCTTCAGCCCAGATGAAGATTGGTTGTGATAACTCGGTGGTGAGGCTTGTGTCCAGTGGGAACTATGTCAACCGTGTTTCCTTCCAGTACCGACTACTGGAACAACGCGAGCTCCCCATGACCCGGGAGAACGCTCTGGATAACTTCTGCTCTGTGGAATGAGATCACACACACACACACACACACACACACACACACACACACACACACACACACACACACACACACAGTCATCCACCTCGCTGTAAATACACCAGTTTGACTCATGCCGTCAGTACATATTTTGTATTGTTTTTGCCAAATATTTTATTTAGATTTCTAATTATGTTCACTTTGATCATAGACTATTTATTTGAATTTAATCAAATTCATGGAGGATTTAATCATTTTCTTTTTAGTCATTTGTCAGGAAAATCTGTGACACTTTATATTTTTTGGCAAGAGCATTAATACCAAAAATTTCCTCAGTTTCAGTATTCATCGCAAGGTTTTACATCTCTGCTGTCTCTTGTGTTTATAATGCCTTGACAGTTTAAAAATAAATATGACTTGCATGATAAAGCACATTTTTAATGTTCCGCTTTTGTGAGTCACTCTGTTTTCATGAGCGTTCTTCCACTTCATTATCGATCTGTATACAGGTGTTTGTTACGGGTTTGCTCCTGCAGGATCCACAGCCACAGAGCTGAGAATGTGGGAATGGTCTTTAGTCTAGTTCAGCGCTAAATCCACAATGTGGTCTCGTGCAATGATTCATATGACATCTGATGGAAAAGTTATTCCTTCTTTTTCATGCATTTCCCTATGAATGTCCAGCAACACGTGTCGATTCACGCCCGTCACATACATACAGTCTTTTCAGAATAAACTTCAGCCTTCGCAGGAAACAACTCAAAGTTTTAGGCAAGAAAACTACTTTACTTAGATTTAGGAAAAAAGTTGGTTAGGTTTAGGCAAGAAAACACCTTAGTTAGGTTTAGGAAAAAAATGTGGTTTGGCATAAAAGAACTGGGGAAGTGGTATTACTTCAGTACAGAAGTCAAATAAATGAACGTTGACCTCTGGTTTCACACGGGACACAAACTCCTGCATCCTGGGCAGAAGTCTGGTATTGTTTGACAATCCATCCACACTGACCTCATCCCTACGTGGCGTTCGCTGCTCTTGATATTTTCTGGTTCACGATTACGTGAATTACATACAAACTGATTGATTACAGTGGATTACTTTTTTAGGTGTAGCAACGAATGATGTATGAGAACAACTTTTTAACTTGTTTTTAACATTTATTTATCAGGCAGAATATTTATTTTTTTAGCAAAACTGTATCACATTCACATACCAATGAGTTACCTTGAGAAGCAACCGTTGCCCACTGTTATTATTGATCAGGGCAGCTGATGAAGGAGCAGACATTTTCTTTTTCTTTTTCTCTTTCTTTTTTTTTCAAATTAGTAGCCAATAAGAAAAAAAAATTATGATACATATAATGATTATAGTGACTACGACTAAGCTGCCAAGAGGCTAACCATACCAGAATGAAAGTAAAGTAATGAAAGGAAATAGGTGATGGTCAACAGGAAATATTGGAGCCTAACTCACCCTCTTTGTTCCCTTTCACCGTCTGAGTGCACAGCTAAATAAAGTGAAACCACACCCCTGTGCCAGTTACTGGAAGTGATAGCAACCGAAAAGTATGTGTGCAGCCTAAACACAACACAGGCTAAATACACATTTATAAGAAAGAAGGTGTGAATAGGCTGGGCACCATGACAACATATACAGTAAAGAAATAAACAGGCAACAGAAGCACTCAAGAGTAGACAATGACACATGTATGTAGACAAACAACAACTAAAGAAATGAAAGCGAAAAAAACTAGCGGAGAGACAGAACAGAGACATATAACAACAGATTAAAGCTGTTTTTTTCCATCTTTAACTGAGTAAGATGGGGTATATGGGTAAGGCGTTGGATTGTAATATAGGGATGTTAGTAGTAATGGGGTGGCATTTAGCACCCCAGCAGATTGAGGTCAGATATGAGAAATGTTGATTTGATTATTATGTTTGGCAGACTAGCTCTAGTGATATATGTTCTGAGAGGGCGTTCGGCCATTGTTTTATGGAGAGTAGGTGTCTGAATTTCCAAATGAGGAGAACGGTTTTCTTTGTGAGAGTAAAGACGTATTGCTATTATTATCAACCCTGACAGGTCACAGAGAAGGCAAATGGATGGAGACTGTGAAATGTTACATGCCAGACACTCTGCAAGTTTAGCTGTAGTCTCTTTCCAAAAACTCTGAAATGGGGGGCAGGACCAGAGGCATGTACGTAAGTGTCATGACTGCCAAGTACACATTGTGTGTATTTTGTGTGGTCTATTGTATTGGATCAGTTGTAGATTAATATTTCTGTGGATTTATAGATTAGTGTCCAAAGATGTTATTAATATTGATATTGAGGTCCTTTGCCTACTTTCCCCACTAGTAATGATATCATGGAGTCTGATATAGATACGATTTTATAAAGTTTGGACAGTTGTTTCAGGGTGTTTGTAGCAATATTTTTGTTACTGGAGATGTTCTCAGTTAAGGTTAATTATTTAGAGTTTTGCTTCAATAGAGTTTGTTATTTGGATATAACCTACTGTAAACACTGTTCTTTCACTACAGTATCTTAACTGATGGATGATAGCAAGTTATTGGTAAAGAGATGGTGGACGTGTTCTAGAAATTTTCCAGTTGGTCTGGAGATTCAAGTCTTTTTTAGCCAGGCTCATGACACCACATTGGCCACAAGTTGACGTTTGTGATTTTAACACCTTTATCTCTACAAAAAAATGGATGGATTGCCATGAAATGTGGTACAGACATTCCCCCTCAGGATAACTGTAATAACTTTGGTGATTCCTTAATCTTTCATCAGGTCCACATTGTTATTCCAATGTCCAATATTGGTTTTATGACTAAATATCTGCAAAACTAATGAAATTCCCATCAGCCTCAACTGCACTTTGTGTTAATCAGCAAATCTTGGCAGGCCAACACACAACACTAAGATGGTGAACATGGTAAACTTTATACCTGCTGAACATCAGCAGCTAACAATTGCATTTAGCTCAAAGCACAACAGATTCACAGAGACGCTAGCATGGTGTATGGTTTTGATAAATACAGTGTCGTATTGTAAAATCATTAATATCATGCTGCTATTTGGACAGTGATTAGGTGATCTTGCCAATGAAGAGTTTGTTTCTGTGGCTGATGCTAAAGTGAGTCGCTTCCACAGTGTTGACACATAAATGTTAATATTCATGCACAAACAATCTAAAGACCAGTGTGGTCATAGAAGATGCCATTGCTATACCCTGCAATGATACTGATGATGTGTGTACATGTACAGTGTAAATGCATGTGTATTCCAATGTATTAAAAAATTTCCTGGCAATCGGTATTAAGCAATGACGCATGCATTTCTCTTGGTTTTTGTAATCCAATCTGTTCCAGAGACAAACTCCGAAATAGCTTTCATAGTGGCTGATCACGGCTCCAAAATCATAATTAAAAAGGCTTAATACCGAGAGCACAGAATAATACAGCACAGGGTTCTAACACTGTGAGAATACAGGTTTGCTTGTGACCCCACTCCATCACAGCCCTAATCTCTTGCCTACTGTATTGCTGTGGATCCTCAGTCTGAATGAATGTGCAGCTCTTAATGGGATTATCCCACAAGCCTCAGTGCTCTTATTTCCCTTGACTTCCTTCCAACTGGCTCGCTTTTGATCTCCTCCTTACGTGGAATTAATCTCAAACCTGCTCAACCGTGATGATTCAATTAACCAGCGGATGTCTTTTTTTTTCGCTCGATGTGTTGCAATTTTCAGTCTTCATTAGAGAATGAAACACACTTTGGATGCCATCAGAAGAGATAAAGTCTGACTATTTGTTTCTAGCACTGGGCACAGCAGTCTTGAATAATCTGTGATGTATTTATAGTGGCCTGTGATTGTTGACTGGAAATTTAATTTGTCACTTTTCGGACCAAAAGGGGTCATAAGTTCTTGTGGCTGAGATGTGAGTCTGTACAGAAAGAGACATGCTTGCATTATTAATAACACTGAAGTAAAAAAAAGAGGAAATTATGTTTATTTAAGATATTATTCACACTGGCGGGTTAGTGAATACTTCTGTTACTGCTACTTCATGATTCTTTCTCTTCTTTCCCCAAAGAGATGTTCTCTGTCACTGTATTTTCTATGATAATTTGCTTTGGGCAAAAATAATATTGACTCAAAACTGTGGTAACATTTAAGTGGCATACAGTACAAGACATTGCGTAGGAGATTCATTCAGTTTTTACGCTTACAGAAAGGAGGAGGAGACCCTTTTTTGCTTGTCCTCGACATCTCACCCTTGTATGACAATGCCAGGTGGATGGTAAGGTGGGATCCACTGGTCCATTTGTTGAACAAGTTGAATAGCAATGATAAAACTGTTTTTGGACAATTGGATTCCCTTAATTAAAGAGGGCGAGAGATAATTTTGAGCACATCTCTGGATTATTGTTACTAATGCATTCAAGTTACAGCTGGTCTCAGTGGGGCAATTTCTTACTACATTATACAGTATGCTCACATTTTTGTGTTTGTTCTAGTTTCTTCCAAGTACTTTTGGGACATTTTAAGCCTTTATTATAGACAGTAGAGAGAGGACAGGAAGTGAGGGAGAGAGAAAATTGGACTTCATTGTGTGCGTGATGGGCAGCTTAACCCTGAAGCCACAGGGTCCATTACAGGTTTTTATACCATGGTCAAGATCAATTCTGATTGGCTGCATGGCGTCCAATAATTCCTGATTACGGACACCAACTACTCTTTGTTCACATTTCTAAATGAAGTGCTGGCTTAAAAAATATCTGAATATCTTATTTACAATGCTGAGTAGAACGTCAATCCTTCAGTGCCAAATCTCAGACACCTGAACAACTGAAATTACTCATATAAATGATCATCTTACATCCCTTTTGCTGTCCAACCCACTACTTCAGGCTGTGGTCAGCCGTACACATGACCTTTCATTTGTTCATGAAAATCTTGATATTGATTTTGGGACAATGACATGGCTGGATAGCTAGCTAGTCTCGTTGATAAACATACTGTCAAATTATGTTTAATATTTTTCAACTCTACACAATGTTATTGACTTTGAATCTTGCTAGAACAACATGCTAAGAGTTATGAGCCAGCATAGATGCACCTAAACCTAACCATCTAGTTTTGGTGCCTAAACCTAACCAAACTGTGACTGTTTCTAGGCCATATGTATGACATTTCTTTAAAGTAACAGTACTTTTTTGCTTGAGTATAATATTCTAGTACTCTTTCCAACCCGGTACCGATGTTTGAGTTAAAAGGATGTGGCACGAGCAGTACAGATGTTGCTGTTGTAAAAATCAGGCTTTTTACAACCTGGATCATATTTTGAAAGTTTTTGGGGTTGTTTTTTTATAAATCCATCTGTAATGTATGCTAACTAATATATCAGGGATACTATGGAGATTACAAAACTTTTCAATGAAATTATTGCGAATAAGTGGATCTGTTACTTACCAGTAATGACTTTTAACACTTCCATATTTATTCACTTGTGTGACATAATTGATTGCATTATGTCAGCTCATTTCAATTCAGTCTGCTAATGTCTGCGACTGTTAAGGATTTTTGCTATTGACTCACCAAAACCAACTGAACTTTAAAAAATAATAGGACTATAATGATAATATATATATAATAGGACTGTCCATTTTAAATCAGCTTTAAAGAACACTGGAACAATCAAGCATCTTGATCCTTTTACGGCTTGACTCATGTTGGAAGTTGGAGAGACTGGAAACAAATAAACTGAGATATAAATATATGTTTTTTACATACCTGACGGAAAGAGCATAAATCAACCTGACAACAGCAAGACAAAAAAAGATTGTAAGCATTTACATTCATAAATGAGCATGCATGGTGTAAACACTGTCGTGTGTTTATTGCTCAACATATTAGCTACCAGTTTATATGTGACCTCAGCTCTGTGCCTCTTTAAAGAGCATTAACTCAATCTGCTTCACAAGTTAACATCAGCAACTGACCCCAGAGCAAACATATCACAACTAATTACATACGGTATATTTTTCACACCACTAATACAGTATGCAATATGACTTACTATCTTAGGAAATGTGTCTGTACTGAACTACATGTGTTCAGAGTCATTTTGGGAATGCTCAGTTATATTTAAAGTCACAGTTAAATATAAACAATAACAATAATAAAGAAGTGTCACATTTATCACTCTGATATGACTCAGTAACATTGCAGTAATTGAGTGTCGAAATGTGCAATAGCCTTTTTTTTTGCTTTGACGTGATGTAGAAAGGACTGTATTTTTGTCATTCAGTACTTAATTAGTAATATAGATTAGAGGTATGTGGGAGTTCAATTAAAATATTATGTTAAAATATTTTTAACCTCCTGAGACCCACAATAGAGATATCTTTGTCTTTTTTAGGGGGGTACAGGGGGTCTTTAGTGGGAGGCCGCAGGTCTGCAGTAGATGTCACATAGAAGTGGTGAACATCATCTGAAAGCTGGAAACCTGAAGGTTAATTTGAGATGCAGCTCAGTGCTGTGTGTCAAGTTGTTCTGTCATAAACCTGAAATAAACCGTAATTAATTAATTATTGAAAAATGAATTGTATAAGGGCTTAGAACATTATGATCAAAGTATATGACGGTCATCCCCATGCTCTATTATGCTATATTAAGTTGTTGCAGCAATTTTTGGGTTGATACCATTTGTAACACAAATTTGGTACTAAATTTAACCATGTTCTTTTACTACTAGAGAATTGATACAAATTATCAATAATTCCTCCAAAATCACATGAAGACACCAAGACCTTGAGGAGACCAAAGGAAAAGCCATACTGTGATTTACGATCAAAAACTTTAGACATTTGGAGATTTCGGTAGGATTTGCATTTTCTGGCGATTGGATGGCGAGCACTTCTGTTCTGGAAACTGCTCAGAAACCCCCTTAACTTCAACCGAGCTAGGAAAGTCATCCATCCTCCTGGATGCTATAGGCCTCTAGTGTGTGGCTGTAAAGTTTCATGAGCCTGTGATTATCCTAGAGGTCCCCACGTTTCACACCAAGTCTCAAAAAAATGTTCTCACTACAATGAAATGGCTACTATGGGGTCTAACATCATCACACATGAATACAACTGGGCTTTTTGGTTCAGCTTTACAGTGATATCCGAGACTGTTTAGGGACCCTAGTATGCAGAAATATTCAAACATAAGTTTTACAGTAGGTGAAAAATAACACATTTGTATTGCATGAAAAAACTGCATGTGATTATCATAAAGTGGATATATCTGTAAAGGGGAGACCTGTGGGTATCTATAGAACCCATTTTTATCCATTTATCTTGAGTTCAGAGGTCAAGGGACCACTTTGACGGCCGTGCCACTTTTTCCTCGCTAAAATTTAGCCCAGTTTAGGAGTGTTATTTAGCCTCCTTCCCGACATGCTAGCATGAGCCTGCCAGAGCCTCTGAAAGACAATAAAGTCGGTCGGGATCGTCTCCGGCTCCGTGGATCTCTTAGTTAACGTTGGTTTATAGATGGATTTTCACAATAATACACATTTTACTACTACTTACTGGTGACATGAAGCAACATTAACCACAATCAGAGAGTGACTTACTCAAGTGTTGTGAACTGAAACAGGAGTTATGTTCTGAAACTGGAGTGATCGCATAGCGGTCAAACTCCAGTTGTTTTGTTTTGCCTTTCATTTTGCGGACCACACCACCTCAAGAGTGTCTGAACAAAAGAATATAAGTTTCTTTGTCTGCAGTCGCTGTGTAATAAATCGCTTCGAATAGAGACCAGAGGTGATAATCAGCTGGGTGTGGTCTTGAACTGCCCTTTCACAAGTTCCCACCAGGTCAGCTGGTCATTTCTCAGCTGACTTCACTTTCAGAGAAAATTATATAACTGCCAATAATTACCCCAGTAAATCAAACTGTGACCCCTGGCTGCCATTGAGTTGTACAACCTGTACAACTGTGAACTTTAAATAATGGGTCTGCAGCTTTTAATGTAGCATTTTGTTATTTTACATCAGTCTTAGTTTTGACCTCAGGTTTTGAATAATTCAGATCCTTTACTTGAGTAAAAGTACTAATACTGCACTGTGACAGTACTCCACTACAAGTAAATGTCTTGCATTGAAAATATTACTTTCGTAAAAGTATGGACATATAATCAGCAAAATATACCTAAAAAGTTAAAGTACTCAATGCAGAAAAAAACTCAAAATTATTGAAAAAATGAATAAAATAAAAATCATAAAATCTTCACATTTGGAGCCTTGTTTTTAATTGACTTGTTTTAATATGAAAAATTACTTAAGTAAAAGTAGTAGTAAAAAGTATATCTACAACACTCATCAATAAAATATTTTATCTGACAAATTGACAAAAATAAGCAGTTAACATATATCTGTTGTTATGATGACAGGCATTTATTTCATATTTAGATTCTCTGAACTGATCTTAGATATAAAAATGGGAGATTTGCTTTGTTTCAAGATACATATTTTACTTACTGATCTCACGTTTCTGAAGAGTTTGAGTGCCACTGTTGAGTTCTCCTATACTGCCCTCTTCTGCCTAGTTTCATTAACCACACACATAATGATGCATGGTATACTTACCAGTTGAAGTATTTCCAAACAAATCGTCCTTTCCTCTTTAATGCAGTTTATATAGATAAATGAGCTGATTATACTTTGTTGGTTGGTTTTGTAGGATTTTAGATTTTTTTATAACAAGCAAAAAGAGCCTGGCCGTATGCAGTCTGAAGGGGAAAAGTTGTGGCAAAACTGTTGTTTGAAAATGAGCAAAAGATATCATCAGTATTTTCAAAGAAATCACTATTTATTTTGTAACACCCGTTTATTTGGTACATGTCTTTCTATACATACAAATATTTCAAAATATGCAGTTACTCTATACAGGTAACCATCAGAATAATTAGAGATATAGAGTTCAAAAAGCTAATTCCTCATAATAGTCCTCCAGGACTTTAGATTTCAAGGTCTTCCTTCAAGGGCTCCAAATGTTTTTGCCTCACAAGATTTTTGATTTCCAGGATGTTTCCTCCACGTTTGAACACTCAGAGCACCGCCACAGATTTTTACAGCTTGGAAATGTAAAAATGAGGACTCTAAGCTTCAAATGAAGAGTGTAATGATGGCTATGGGCACTAGAAGGAGAGGGACAAAGACTCCAGGTAGTTTTGCTCCATTACATAAGTCTTCAGCACAACATCTGACGCCCACAGAATACACGTTATTGCATACATCACTTCTCATGCATTCTTTGGTGATCATATTTTCAGCCACTGCAAAACAGAAAGACCAGAACAGGTCCATTTAATAAAATCAAATATGTGGTAGGTGTCTGAATTACAGTTCAGACTTGGCAAAGTGCACCATATAGAATAATATCATGCAATAATAATAATATAAAAGCCACATGTGGTAATATTAAACTTACCAATGGTGGTGCCACAGCGGTCATAATGTTCAGGACAGTTCCACACCTGAGTGCAGGTGCCGGGGTTTGCACTCCAGCAGGTGAAACACTTTAACCCACACACTGCAGGCAAAGGAGAATGCAAAATGTTCACAATGTCCAGCAATAATAACAAAATGTCTACATTCATTTCTGTGCTGATCGCTCATGTTTAATGCTCTTACCTCCTGACAGCATCGTACAGATAAACGCCAAAGATGCACACAGCCTCATTTTGAGTCACAGAATTGAAATCTTGTCAGACCTCTGATGTGAAATGAACATTATCCACTTCCTTGTGTGTTTTATAGCCTCTAAAGTCCCACCAATTCATCATCAATTTATTTTTCAAAAGCATTCCAGTGTCAATATTTGTTTGCTTAACTTGAGCTGAAACTATATACGTACGTGTTTTGTGTTTGTGCAAAGCATTCACCCAAAACACTCAAGTCATCTGTAGTGAAGCTGAGACTGAAGCTGCCACACCCGGAGATGTCAATGTGTAACTAATCAATGTTTACACAGCCAAAATGACCTTGGCAGAATATTCGAAACATAGCTATAGAAATGGCATCTTGTAGGCCTACTACAAGTACTGCATACAGTATATGCTAATGATACACTTTAATTGGTTGAAAATCCCAGTTTAACACTATTGATTCTGCGTAAAATACCGTCTGACTATTCACTAACCCTGCTCAGAAAATCCAATTTTAGCCTCCATCAGATAAATCCTAGCCTCATTTGGGGTATGATAATTGCAGCATTATTTCTTTACAAACACACACTCATATACACACACAGTTTCAGAGCTCTTTAGTGTAGATCTCTAATAGCATTAATAGATACGTCATTAATCTGTTGCCAGAAAAGGAAGAGCGACTGAAAGACTCTCTGAGCGGCAGGATTTAAAAGGGCCATTCACCCAAATAATTAAAACACTAATTTCTCATGGCAGGATGCCTTTATTTATAAAGTATAATCCCCACTTCTTCTTGCCTAAACAAGTAAATAAGATGAAATTACTGTAGTGTCAACCAGCCACGTCTGTTTGGTCTGTCTGATGGTAATGAGCTTGGCCTTTCACCCCTGGATTAAAGGCCTTGAATAGGAGGCAGGTGAGGTCTGAATGCCAGGTTAACCACCGTGCAGCTGCTGAGGTGTAATCCTTCAACTGTTTTTTTTAATTATTATTATCGTTTATTATTCCCAATGCTATGTCTTTCTTTGTCACTGAAGAATATGAAGCCACATGCTGCAGTAACAGTGGTATAGTTTTCTTTGTGAGTCAGGACAAGCAGGGGTTGCGCACTTAAGTACAGAGTTGTAAAGGTCGAGACATTGTCCAATATAGCTCCATCTTATTAAGTCTGGCAGTCGGCCATAGCCTAACAACAACACGTCTGTCTGAAGGAGAGAAGGAACTAGCAGAGCAGTGGGAGGTGTGACTATGCACTATACTTTGTGTGCACTTGAGGTGTGCTTTCTGTCTTGTTTTGTATTAGTTTACCAGAACTATGGCTTTATGATAGCTGAGACTTTCTAATCTAATAGCGTTTTGTTTGTTACACTTCCGAGTGCTTTTGCGGTAAACATGACTTGGTTGAATGTGATAGAGAAGCGGTGGTGGAAGAAGAATTCAGATCTTCTACTTAAGTAAAAGTAAAAATACAAGAAGTAGTAGTAGAAGTGAAAGTACAAAACTATATTTAAGAGGAAGTACTATTATCAGTATTATCAGCAAATTATACTTAAAGTATGAAAAGTAAAAGTACTGGTTCTGCATAAAGTCAGATCATCTAAGGGTTGGGCCCCTCTCCAAAGGATCACAGTATTAATCTGGGGGGACCTGAGATGATTAAAGGACTTGGCCTCAAATCGCTGTTTGTTTTCCAATACAAAGACTGTAATGCAAACAGAATTATAAAACCACTTGCCAATAATACAACTCAGTTCATCAAGAGAGTTTATTGTGTTTAGGATTGTATACATGTAATTAATGTATTGTGCATGTAAGTCAGTACAGTGCTATACATGCCGTGAATATCTTGTAAGACCAACAGTTTCATGACCAGCGGTTGGAGCGCCTGCTCTATTCCAGGATTCCCAGCTGAGGTGACGTTCACTTCCTGAACTGAGGGATGGGGGAGGGGATCTTGATGTCCTGCCCCCTCTCCAGTCTCTTCTCACATTCGATGAGGTAGTTCACACCATCAATCACTAATTGTACCAGCTCGACCTGTGGAAGCATGGTAACTAGAGTCAGATGTCACATGATCAGTGTATATATTTGTGACACAGGTTCATCTTACATTTGAATTTATATCCATGCAAATGGTCTATTATGGTCCTGATATTTACCCAACAATGCATCACTGAGAGGATTTCATTTAGGTTTAAAAGAACTATATAAGCAAACAAGTGAAATCAGCTGGTTTGGTTGGAATGAATTGAGCATATTTTTCAATCTAGTTTTTGTACTTTTTCTTTTTTAACCTCTCACTTACAATTAACTTCACCACCTTTGAAGCTACAGCCACAAAATATTGCACTTTCACAAGTGGATATCAAAAGTGATGCCCGAGGGACACCATTTCTAGTGGAAATGCTGTCATAACCACATAGAAGAAAACAAGATAGCAGTGTGTGGGAACTTATTTTGTGTGTTTTTGGACATCAAAAGCAGACCATTGATAAACCATTCAAAGTATGCAGTCAGGAAAGAATAACAAGTATAATTTCTTGTATATTTCTAGTTTTTTTCTCATTCCGTTGCAGAACGTATTTTGAACTTTGTGCCCTCATATTTTAGAGTTTTACAAAAGTACATATGCTTCTACCTACTATCAGTAAAATATCCTTAATTGTACCTGAGTACTTGTACACTAACACTCCTTCCATTACATGGCAGGTAGTTGAGAAGCAGTATCCTTTGTTCATAAGCTGTCTTTAAATAAACAATGTGTAACATTTAGGATTGGCAGAAATGGAATATAATATTAATAAGTATTTTTTTTAGTGTCTAATAACCTGAAAATAAGAATCTTTTGTTTTTTTTTAATGAGACGTTTATATCTACATAAGGAGTGGGTCCTCTTCATACAGCAGACCAGAACAGACAGACTGGCTTTACATTGGGCCTTCACATTTTTACATTTTTTCTCACACATGGCACATTGGAGACGTTGGTTGCAATCTGCAATCTCATCGCTAGATGTCGACAGATCCAACACACCGTATGGTTAAGTTCTTTGTGATTCTCAATTGTGTGTTGCTCACTAACTGGACTACATGATGCCCGAATCATCCCCCACCTGCTCCAGGGGACTTTTGCTCCTTGCTTTTAGTTGTTCAGCTCTGCTTGAATGTAATTGACAGACTCTAACCACAATCATGACCCTGACCTTAACTATGACCTTTAACACTTTGATCAGTGGCGCCTGTTAGAGGCCATCATCACAGCCAGTGACGAAGTGCAGCAGCTCAGAAGACCAAGGTCTTCTAACCTCAACTGGCACATCCCTGCCTGGATTACAGATTAAAGACCAGCACTGGGTGTGCTTATTGGCAGCCTACACCTGTTGGGATGTCTGCTGTCCTCTGTCTGACTCTGGCTCTCTTTGCCTGCTGCTCATTTCTACTTTTACTTCAGCTGCTGCCTTCCACTTTGAGTTTTTACCTCTGACTTGCCCAGACGGTCGAGGTTAGAGATGTCGAAGGTGTCCCCGGTAGCAGCCGTGTCCACACCTCCCGTGCCTCTCTTCTGTAGCCTCAGATTCTCCAGGATCTTTTTGAAGCGAGGGTCCTAGATCATAAACGTCACACACATTATTTTAGTTTTTTTTTTTTTTCAGATATAAGAACTACAATAAGAGCGGGAAATATGTGTTGTTTCAGTTGAACTATTTCTTGCATTACCCTGCTGAGGATGGGCAGGCGGATATGCACACCCGCCCTGAGTCCAGTGCCCAGATTAGAGGGGCAGGTGAGGACGTAGCCCAGACGCTCATTCCACATGAACTCCCAGCCTCTCTCCTGAATTAGATGCTCCACCTAAAAGTTACAAGACTGTTTAGTTTAACTTTTTGGAAGTGTTAATGAAGTGTTAATTCCTCTGGGCCATGGCTGTGCGAGAAGACATAGAGACAGGCATACCTGTTTGAGACCTCTACAGAACCTCTCAAACACTCTCTTCATGTTTCCTCCTTTCTCCATGGATATGATCCTCGTGTGGTCCTCCTCATTGACCCAGATTAAGAAGTTCTTCTCATTGTTGTGCCTGAGACAACCAGGAAGGCAGAATTAAGCTCCAATTGATATCCATGATGATGATATCCATGTTAGTACTGATCTGCTGATACAATTGAATCATTCAGCAGAGAACAAGCCAGCAGTATCAGGCCAGTCGGCGTAAGTGGGGAGGTGCAGGGAGCAACAACTACTTTAACAAAAAGGACATGACCCTGAAGTTGTGGAGGTAAATGAAGAAGAGATGCATGAGGAAAAATATTTTGAATATGCAGAGTGAAATTTGACCAGTGCAGATGCTGTTTGAAAAGAATAAATTAATGCAATTAATAAAATTAAAAATAAAATTTAATGAAATAACCTATTAGTTTTGGTCTGGAGGAGCTGCAAGTGCAAGTTTTGGAATGCTGTGTTTAAACCACTACGTAAGATTGAATTCAAGCATTGAGTGAGTCTGAATCTGCTTGTTGTTTTCTGGTGATTTTAAGCCTCACAATTATGGGGACACAGTGTTTTCTAAATAATCTGTTCTTGCATAATTTTATAGAAAAACATTGGAATCTAATCCTACAGTATAATCCAGTTCTTTCCAGACATATTGATCCCGTAGCCTACTGTGTGGTGGTGGTGCTTAATGTTGTCTGATGTCTGTGTATCCAAAAACTGGAAAATGTCATCAAATAAGACACTGCTAAAAAGAAGTCATGGGATGAAGATGGTCACAGATTAACAGTTGTTTTATTTGTGTTTATGTGTCTGCAGCTGTCCCCAACACAAACCAGCCACTATTGATGGTGGTGAATGAAAGACTGCACACAATTCTGCAAACCCCTGAGGCATCTCTCTTCAAAAATGATGTTTCTATGCACTAGGCAAACTAGACTCAGGTAAGCTACAAAAACTGTAGTATGTATTTTAAACAGAGTTTATCCTAGTCTTACCAGATCCCACGAGCATCAGGCCAATCCCTGGCCATCCCAGCTGCCGTGAGCAGAGGTGACACAGGTTTATCAAACAGGAGGTGATCCTGATTGGCCAGTAAAGGGACAGAGGAATTGGGAGGTGGGGGGACATTAGATGGCAATGGTCATCAAAAAAAGTACAGAACAAGTACACCTTGTTTCTCAGTGTGTGTGATTATATACTAACATCAATAAGCTGTTGCTGTTCTCTGTCTGACATCTCTCTCAAGCTGTAGTAGCGACCATTCAAGTCGCCCTTCAGGCCAGACAGAGCTGTCACAACCACACGCTCCACCTCGCGGCGCTCAGAGCGTGAGCATGCAGGGGGAAGACTCAGTCCACGGATGCTACGACCGGTACGGACACGACTGGACAGCACATAGCGCTCATCGAACATTCCTGAGGTGATCTGATGAGGAGAAAGAGTGGAAACACAAAGTGATGAATGAACAAGATCGTGTGATGCAGACAGCAGGAGAGTTAAGAGAAATACAGGTACAACCTTGGAAGCATCCAGGTCAGTGGGGTGCTTCATTGTGCGAGGGTCATAGCCATTGTGTCTGTCCTTGATAACAGGGTCAAAGAGCTCAGCAAACACCTGATGAGAAAAAAAATCAATCATCAGTTTTCCCCTCAGTTTATAAAGACACAATAAGTCACTGCAAATACGAATTCCAACCTCATAGCTCTCCTCATCTCCAGCTACCATGCCCACAGTCTTGATGAAGGGGTGTCCAGGGTTGTCCACCCCAGTCTGGATGCATTGGTCCAGCGTCCAGTCGTTGGGGGTTTTCTTGTCCCTCAAGCGCCCATAAATGCTTGGAGTCAGGGCTGCTGCCATGCAGTTGTTGTGCTTTCTCAGGTCAGGGAAGTCAGCGCTGTAGAAAGTCATTAATAACTAAGTTAGTGTTTGGACAAAGACGCTTCACTAATGTAGAGCATTACTAAAACACGTCACACACATATATACCTGGGTGGATAGAGCCTCCTCCTCTCAGCAGCAGCGATGTTGTCACTGAGAAGGTATCCAGATGCCAGCGTGCCAGCTCCTATGCTGGCCAAAATCACTGCCGTGTTACGGCCAGACATCATACGGGTGAAAGAGTTTGCCATGGTCAAGGTTATTACCTGGTGAAAAGTCAGAGGGCAAAGTTTAATTTAAATCAACTTCTAATAGTGTTATTAGTTAAAACAAATACATATAATTTCCTTGTTACATCCTGTGGAAAATTACTACAAGTGAGTTTACCACTCCAGTGTGGATAACCATGCTGCTTGTGGTACTAGTTAGTTATAGTCTTATTTAGTTTTAAATGCCAGGTTGTAAATGTTTATTTGTGCTGCTTTGTAGCATAGTGAGCTACAAGCCTGAACTTTCCTGCAGAAACATGCCTGAATGTCACAGATAACAGAGCAGAGCAACAATCTGGAGCAATTTGTTGTATAATTCAAATTTCTCTTCACAAATATCACAGTGGTGAGACTAGAGCATTTTGTAAAATTGTAATAATTCAAGCATTTACAATGCACATTTTTGGGGATTGCTGTGAAAATTACATGAATGGAGGTAGTGGTTGTAGCTTGTGTATTGAAATGACTACTGACATTGCTGCAGCACTTGAATTACATTTTCGCTTGTTGTATTTTTTTTTTTACTATGTAACCATGGTACTCAAAAGGAAACACATTAAAATAGGAGTTCAAGTCTTAAAGTGATAAAGTTTGTGAGGAATAATACTTTTCCCACAAACAGTTCAACAGTCATCTTGGGTTTATATTAAGATGTATTAACACACATCTCCACAGGTAATTGCATTAACAAATGCTTAAGTAACAGATACTGTTCCTGTCTGTGGGATGAGATTATTCTAGAAGCACACAGAGACCTTCTGATTGGTCGCTTCAGGTGAGCAACCAGCTCAGGTGATCAGATGATTTGTGATTGGATACTGAGAGAGACACTGTGATACTAATATAACATGTCATGGCACCTTCTAACACTTGTCAACAGATATAGATACACATGATAAACTACAATATAAACAAATATTACAGCACTTCTATGAGATGCTGCGGTATCTGTGCACATTGCCCATAATACAAATGCAAATTCTGTATCTGTCCTAAGTTATGGGTCAAAGTGACCTGTCACACATACCCTAACACAGTACTGATAGTTGCAGACAGTGAGGTTAAGCTGATGTGCCAGTTTAGAGTTGGCATCAGCCCAACCCCTTTACACAAGACAAGCAGGAGGCTAGAGACTGAAAGTGGGCAAGCGATGAGGAAGAGTCAGAAACATGAGATAGAGAGAGAGAAACAGAGGAGAAATTCACTTTGAGAGGAACTGTGGAAAAAATACAGACATGCTGGATGTATAGAAAGAGTATGGGGCAGTATAAGATGTGTCACATTAAGGACAGGGGGAGGGCTTAAAGGGTGAAAAAGAGTGGAAAAGGTAGGATTAGAGGGATTCTCATCTGAGACTATAAAAGATTAATTGAAGAGCAAAAGTAATGAAGAGAGGCACCTGTACCCTTTGACCTTTCTGAAATGGGGAAAGACATGTTAAGTGTAAGATCAATGGTAAGTCATAGATGTAGGAGACACTGCAGAGATTTTGGAAACAGACAAACTAAAAGGTACCGGTTGTTGACAGGTAGCTCGTCCCTGTTAATATCAAGCAGATTAAGATGCAAGAGAGTGTATGTGGGCTATACAGTGTGCTGTAAATGTTAACCCCTAGAGCAAGTAAAAAACAGCTAGATTAGAGCAGAAATATTGTTATGTGTGCCTGCATGTTGTGAAACTGTTAATATAGATGATTAAAAAGATGATTAAAAAGTTAGAAAATACTTTAATCCTAATTAGCTCCTTATACACACTCACACAACATATAGTATGTATTGTCTTCTTTCCAGATATTTGACTTTTTTTCAGAGGAAAGCCCTGTTATAATAATGCTTCAACGGCAGCCTAAATAACCACTGCTAACAATTACTTTACTTTTGAAGGGAAGCATGTGTGCATAAGGAGGCAGGAAACACAGACAGCTGCAAGAGAAAGAGCAGAGAGGTGAAGACGGGGAGTCCGTCACTCACCTGAGGTTTGTCTGAGGAGTGGAGGCAGCGAAGGGCAGCTCAGTCCGGAGAGGCTCGTTCTGCTGAGTGAGAGCAGACTGAAGAACAGAGATGGGATCAGAGCGATGGGGACGCTGGCTCGGGATTAGCCTCTCACTAGGCAACAGACAGAAAATCCTCTTTCTACTGTCAGTCAGCATGTCTGCCTACCTCTTCACGCATGCACTCACGCACATGCATGCTCACGCGCACATACATACTGTACATGTGAGCAAACACAATTGGCTTTCATAATTTTATTTAATGTGGTCTTCTTTACAGCTGATACTGAAATGATGATCTGGGTTATATTGTATGTTTGGGTGCTCTGTGACACTTCAGCTGGAGGTTTAACTCCTGGCCAGTCCCACAATAGTACACAAACTTGGAGGGTGTAGCCTAATGTTTATACTGTAAAGGACCATTTTTATTCAACTTTTTAGACTACATATTCATCATTACTTATGCATTGTATCTCTATATTTAGATGCCTTCTCCTTACTGTATTTCAAGTCCAGTATAGTTTTCACCAAGCCACTGGGTTGCTGTCTATGACTAGAAAGGGGTGTGGGTATCAACAGATAATCCGTAATTCATTCATTCATTTATTCATACATTATCCAGTTCAGGGCTGCGATCCCAGCTGACATTGGACAGGTGGGGTACACCCTGGACAGGTCGCCACACTATCACAGATGAAGTAAAAGCAAACATGTCAAAATAAAACCCAAAGATGGATTAGCAATTCCATAAAAGTGTGCCATTATTTAAGCACAGGATCAGGGTAATGGCAGAAGATAAATAGGCTCAATAAATACATAAATACATACATAGCTACATAAATAGATATATTTTCATTGTTTTGTTCCTTTCATTAACACTGAATGTCTTTTTATCCAAAAAGTATGTGATCAATTACAGGGAGGGTTTTCTACATACTGTATGTTATACAGGACTCTCATGTCCTTGACACGTCTCACCCTAACTATGGGGTGGGCTTGTTTTTGTTTGTTTAGCTACTCCTGGCAAGACACACCTGACACAGTATATTTTGTTGAAAAAAAGTCATAGTATAGTATGTTGGAAAAAAAGTCATAGTATAGTATGCTGAAAACATCATAGTATAGTATGTGAAAAGAGTCATAATATAGTATGTAGACAAAAAGAAATAGTATATTATGTTGAAAAAAGTCATAGCATAGTATGTGAAAAATGTCATAGCATAGTACGTAGAAAAAGAAGTCATAGTATATTATGTTGAAAAAAATATTGTATAAAATGCTGAAAAAGTCAAAGTATAGTATGTAGAAAAAGAAGTCATAGTATAGTATGTAAAAAAACAGTTGAAAAAGTCATAGTGTAGCATGTCAAAAAATTCACACAATATTTGTGTAAAGTCATTGTAGAGTAAATCATAGTATGGTATGTTAAAAGAAGAATCATATACAGTAAAAGTCACATATCAAAAAAGTCACACTATAGCATGTCCACAAAAAAATCAAAGTTTGTTATGTCAAAAAAGTCAAAGTATAGTACGTTGACAAAAGGTCGGAATATAGTATGTCGAAAAAAGCGATAGCACAGCATGTTGACAAAATATAGTAAATAAACTCACAGTATAGTACTTGAAAAAAGTCAGTAAAATATGTTGAAAAAAACCCCCATAGTATTGTATGTTGAAAAAACATTCATAAAAAAGTCATAGCATAGTATGTAGAAAAAGACATCATAGTATAGTATGTTGAAAAAACAGTTAGTTGTGTAAAGTTATTGCATAGTAAATTAAAATTGTATAAAAATATTGTATAAAATGCTGAAAAAGTCAAATACATCAAATACAAATCTAAATGTAGAGAAAGAAGTCATAGCATATTATGCTGAAAAAGTCATAGTATAGTATGTGAAAAAAGTCAATATAGTATGTAAAAAAAGTCAAAGTGTAGTATGTAAAAAAATAAGTCACAGCATATAATGTAGAAAAAAGTCATTATAGATTACTGAAAAAATCATAGTATAGTATAAAAAGTAGTAGTAGTATAAAAAATGTAACAGTATAGTATGCTGAGAAAGTCATACTACAGTATGTAAAAAAGTAAAAGTATAGTATATAGAAAAAGAAGTCATAGTATATTATGTTGAAAAAAAAGTCAGAGTATAGAAAGCTGAAAAAATCATAGTATAGTATGTGAAAAAAGGCATAGTATAGTATGTAAAAAAGTCAAAGTATAGTGTGTTGAAAAAGTCATAGTATCGTAAAAATCATAGTATAGTACGTGGAAAAAAAGTCTTAGCACAGTATGTTGAAAAAAAGACGAAGTATACCATATAAATAAGTCAAAGTGTAGTATGTAGAAAATAAGTCATAGTATATTTTGTTGAAAAAAAAGTAATTTCATAGAGTACTGAAAAAGTCATAGTATAGTATGTGAAAAAAGTCATAGTATAGTATGTGAAAAATGTGATACTATAGTATGTAAAAAAAGAAGTCATAGTATATTATGTTGAAAAAAATTATTGTATAAAATGCTGATAAAGTCAAAGTATAGTATGTAGAAAAAGAAGTCATAGCATATTATGTTGAAAAAAAGTCATAGTATAATATGTAGTAGTACATATTAGTACTATGTACTATTAGTACATAGTAGTACATATATACACATAGTATGTATATATATCATAGTATAGTATGTGAAAAAGTCATAATATAGTATGTAGAAAAAGAAGTCATAGTATAGTATGTGAAAAAAGTCATAGTATAGTATATAGAAAACAAAGTCATATAGTATGTGAAAAAAGTCATAGTATAGTATGAAGAAAAAAGACTAAGTATACTATATAAAAAAGTCAAAGTGTAGTATGTAGAAAATAAGTCATAGTATATTTTGTTAAAAAAAGTCATTTTATAGAATGCTGAAAAAGTCACAGTATAGTATGTAAAAAAAAAAGTCATAGCATATTATGCTGAAAAAAAGTCATAGTATAGTATATAGAAAAAGAAGTTAGTATATTAAGTTGAAAAAAAATATTGTATAAAATGCTGAAAAAGTCAATGTATAGTATGTTAAAAACTCATAGTATAGCATGTAGAAAAAGAAGTCTTAGCATATTATGTTGAATAAAATGTCATAGTATAGTATGTAGAAAAAGAAGTCATAGTATAGTATGTTGAAAAAAAGACTAAGTATACTATATAAAAAAGTCAGTGTAGTATGTAGAAAATAAGTCATAGTATATTTTGTTGAAAAAAAGTCATTTTATCGAATGCTGAAAAAGTCAAAGTATAGTATGTGAAAAAAGTCATAGTATAGTATGTAAAAAAAGTCAAAGTGCAGTATGTAAAAAAATAAGTCACAGATTATAATGTAGAAAAAAGTCATTATAGAATGCTTAAAAAATCATAGTATAGTAGGTGAAAAAATGTTACAGTATAGTATGCTGAGAAAGTCATACTACAGCATGTAAAATGAGTCATACTACAGTATGTAAAAAAGGCATAGTATAGTATGTAGAAAAAGAAGTCATAGTATATTATGTCGTAAAAAATCATAGTATAGAAAGTTGAAAAAAATCATAGTATAGTGTAGTATATGAAAAAAGGCATAGTTTAGCATGTGAAAAAGTCAACCTATAGTGTGCTGAAAAAGTCATAGTATCATATCTTTAAAAAATCATAGCATAGTACGTAGAAAAAAAGTCATACTGTTGTAGGTCGAAAAAAGTCATAGTGTAGTATGTCGAAAAAAGACAGTATAGTAGGTCGAAAAAAGTCATAGTATAGCATGTCGAAAAAAGTCATAGTATAGTATGTCGAAAAAGTCATAATATAGTATTTCGAAAAAAGTCATAGTATAGTATGTCAAAAAAAGTCATAGTACGTCAATTAAAGTAATAGTATAGTATGCTGAAAAAAACGCATAGTAAAGTATGTCGAAAAAAGTCATAGAAAGTCGAAAAATAGTCATAGTATAGTATGTCGAAAAAAGTTATAGTTTAGTATGTCGAAAAAAGACATAGTATACTATGTCAAAAAAAAGTCATATTATAGTATGTCAAAAAAGTCATAGTACAGTATGTCAAAAAAAGTCATATTACAGTATGTCAAAAAGTCATAGTATAGTATGGCGAAAAAAGTCATAGTCTCGTATGTCGAAAAGAAGTCATAGTCTTGTATGTCGAAAAAAGTCATAGTACAGTATGTCGAAAAAAGTCAGTATATTATGTCGAAAAAAAGTCATAGTATAGTATGTTGAAAAAAGTCATGGTATTGTATGTCAAAAAAGTCATAGTAAGTCGAAAAAAGTCATAGTATCGTATGTCGAAAAAATTCACAGTATAGAATGTCGCAAAAAGTTCTAGTATAGTATGTCCAAAAAAGGCAGAGCATACTATTTCAAAAAAGTCATATTATAGTATGTCAAAAAAGTCATAGTATAGTATGTTGAAAAACAAGTCATAGTACAGTATATCGAAAAAAGTCATAGCATAGCATGTCGAAAAAAATCACAGTACAGTATATTAAAAAAAAGTCATGGTACATCAAAAAAAGTAATAGTGTAGTTTACCGAAAAAACGCATAGTACAATAGTCGAAAAAAGTCATATTATAGTATGTCAAAAAAGTCATAGTACAGTATGTCAAAAAAAGTCATAGTACAGTATGTCAAAAAAAGTCATAGTATAGTATATCGAAAACTGTCATAGTATAGTATGACGAAAAAAAGTCATCGTATAGTATGTCGAAAAAATTCAGTATAGTGTGTAAAAATAGTCATAGTTTAGTCAGTAATAAAAGTCACAAAATCATATGTCAAAAAAGTCAGTATAGTATGTCGAAAAAAGTCATAGTATAGCATTTCGAAAAAAAGTCATACTATAATATGTCGAAAAAAGTCATAGTATATTAGGTCGAAAACAGTCATAGTATAGTATGTCGAAAAAAGTCTTAGTATAGTATGTCAAAATAATTCTGTATAGTATGTCAAAAATAGTCATAGTTTAGTAGGTAATAAAAGTCACAATATCGTATGTCAAAAAAGTCAGTATAGTATGTCGAAAAAAGTCATAGTATAGTAGGTTGAAAAAAGTCATAGTATAGTATGTTAAAAAAGTCATGTTATAGTATGTCATAAAAAGTCATAGTATAGTATGTTGAAAAAAGTAATAGTGTAGTATGACAAAAAAATACATAGCATAGTAGGTCGAAAAAGTCACAGTGAGTCAAAAAAAAAGTCATAGTATAGTATGTCGAAAAAAGTCTTAGTATAGTATGTCAAAAAAAGACATAGTGTAGTAGGTCGAAAAAAGTCATAGTATGTTAAAAAAAAAGTCATATTATAGTATGTCATAACAAGTCATAGTATAGTATGTGAAAGTCATAGTATAGTATGTGGAAAAAAAAGTCACAGTAAAGTATGTCGAAAAAAGTCACAGTATAGTATGTCAAAAAAAGTCATAGTATACTATGTTGAAAAAAGTCATAGTATAGTATGTTGAAAAAAGTCATAGTATAGTATTTCAAAAAAAGTAATAGTATAGAATATCAAAAAGTCACAGTCTAGTATGTTGAAAAAAGTCATAGTATAGCATGACAAAAAAAATACATAGTATAGTAGGTCGAAAAAAAGTCATAGTATAGTATGTCGAAAAAAGTCATAGTATATGTCGAAAAAAAGTCATAGTATAGTATGTCGAAAAAAAGTCATAGTATAGTATGTCGAAAAAAATATTTGTATAGTATGTCAAAAAACACACTATAGTAGGTTGAAAAAAAGTCAGTTTAGTATGTCGAAAAAAGTCATAGTATAGTATGCCGAAAAACGTCATAGTATAGTATGTCGAAAAAAGTTATAGTAAAGCATGTTGAAAAAAGTCATAGTATAGTATGTCGAAAAAAGTCATAGTATAGTATGTCAAAAAAGTCATAGTACAGTATGTCGAAAAAAGTCATTGTATAGTATGTCGAAAAAAGTCATAGTATAGTATTCCGAAAAACGTCATAGTATAGTATGTCGAAAAAAGTTATAGTATAGCATGTTGAAAAAAGTCATAGTATAGTATGTCGAAAAAAGTCATAGTATAGTATGTCAAAAAAAGACAGTATAGTAGGTTGAAAAAAAGTCATAGTATAGTATGTCAAAAAAAGTCATAGTATAGTATGTCGAAAAAAGTCAGTATAGTAGGTCTAAAAAAAGTCATAGTATAGTATGTCGAAAAATATATGTATATATATGTCGTAAAAAGTCATAGTATAGTATGTCGAAAAATGTATGTATATATATGTCGAAAAAAGTCATAGTATAGCATTTCGAAAAAAATCTTTGTATAGTATGTCAAAAAAACACAGTATAGTAGGTTGAAAAAAAGTCAGTTTAGTATGTCGAAAAAAGTCATAGTATAGTATGCCGAAAAACGTCATGGTATAGTATGTCGAAAAGTCATAGTATAGTATGTCAGAAAAGTCATAGTATAGTATGTCGAAAAAAGTCATAGTATAGTATGTCGAAAAATAAAGTCATAGTATAGTATGTCGAAAAAAATCTTTGTATAGTATGTCAAAAAAACACAGTATAGTAGATTGAAAAAAGTCAGTTTAGTGTGTCGAAAAAAGTCATAGTATAGTATTCCGAAAAACATCATAGTATAGTATGTCGAAAAAAGTTATAGTATAGCATGTTGAAAAA
This sequence comes from Pterois miles, assembly GCA_947000775.1. Taxonomy (NCBI): domain Eukaryota; kingdom Metazoa; phylum Chordata; class Actinopteri; order Perciformes; family Scorpaenidae; genus Pterois; species Pterois miles. The sequence continues at coordinate 9,849,094 of CAMQGK010000058.1, read as the reverse complement.
AGTCATAGTATAGTATGTTGAAAAAAGTCATAGTATAGTATGTGGAAAAAAAGTCACAGTAAAGTATGTCGAAAAAAGTCATAGTATACTATGTTGAAAAAAGTCATAGTATAGTATGTTGAAAAAAGTCATAGTATAGTATTTCAAAAAAAGTAACAGTATAGAATATCAAAAAGTCACAGTATAGTATGTTGAAAAAAGTCATAGTATAGCATGACAAAAAAAATACATAGTATAGTAGGTCGAAAAAAAGCATAGTATAGTATGTCGAAAAAAGTCATAGTATATGTCAAAAAAAAGTCATAGTATAGTATGTCGAAAAAAGTCATAGTATATGTCGAAAAAAAGTCATAGTATAGTATGTCGAAAAAAGTTATAGTATAGCATGTTGAAAAATGTCATAGTATAGTATGTCAAAAAAAGACAGTATAGTAGGTTGAAAAAAAGTCATAGTATAGTATGTCAAAAAAAGACATAGTATAGTATGTCGAAAAAGTCATAGTATAGTATGCCGAAAAACGTCATGGTATAGTATGTCGAAAAGTCATAGTATAGTATGTCAGAAAAGTCATAGTATAGTATGTCGAAAAAAAGTCATAGTATAGTATGTCGAAAAATAAAGTCATAGTATAGTATGTCGAAAAAAATCTTTGTATAGTATGTCAAAAAAACACAGTATAGTAGATTGAAAAAAGTCAGTTTAGTATGTCGAAAAAAGTCATAGTATAGTATTCCGAAAAACGTCATAGTATAGTATGTCGAAAAAAGTTATAGTATAGCATGTTGAAAAAAGTCATTGTATAGCATGTTGAAAAAAGTCATAGTATAGTATGTCAAAAAAGACAGTATAGTAGGTCGAAAAAAAGTCATAGTTTAGTATGTCGAAAAAAGTCATAGTATATAGTGTGTCGAAAAAAGTCATAGTATAGTATGTCTAAAAAAGTCATAGTATAGTATGTCGAAAAAAAGTCATAGTATAGTATGTCGAAAAATGTATGTATATATGTCGAAAAAAGTCATAGTATAGCATGTCGAAAAAAATCTTTGTATAGTATGTCAAAAAACACACTATGGTAGGTTGAAAAAAAAGTCAGTTTAGTATGTCGAAAAAAAGTCATAGTATAGTATGCCGAAAAACGTCATAGTATAGTTTGTCGAAAAAAGTTATAGTATAGCATGTTGAAAAAAGTCATAGTATAGTATGTCGAAAAAAGTCATAGTATAGTATGTCAAAAAAGTCATAGTACAGTATGTCGAAAAAAGTCATTGTATAGTATGTCGAAAAAAATCTTTGTATAGTATGTAAAAAAAAACAGTATAGTAGATTGAAAAAAGTCAGTTTAGTATGTCGAAAAAAGTCATAGTATAGTATTCCGAAAAACGTCATAGTATAGTATGTCGAAAAAAGTTATAGTATAGCATGTTGAAAAAAGTCATAGTATAGTATGTCAAAAAAAGACAGTATAGTAGGTTGAAAAAAAGTCATAGTATAGTATGTCAAAAAAAGTCATAGTATAGTATGTAGAAAAAGTCATAGTATAGTATGCCGAAAAACGTCATGGTATAGTATGTCGAAAAGTCATAGTATATGTCGAAAAAAAGTCATAGTATAGTATGTCGAAAAAAGTTATAGTATAGCATGTTGAAAAATGTCATAGTATAGTATGTCAAAAAAAGACAGTATAGTAGGTTGAAAAAAAAGTCATAGTATAGTATGTCAAAAAAAAGTCATAGTATAGTATGTCGAAAAAGTCATAGTATAGTATGCCGAAAAACGTCATGGTATAGTATGTCGAAAAGTCATAGTATAGTATGTCAGAAAAGTCATAGTATAGTATGTCGAAAAAAGTCATAGTATAGCATGTTGAAAAAAAGTCATTGTATAGCATGTTGAAAAAAGTCATAGTATAGTATGTCAAAAAAGACAGTATAGTAGGTCGAAAAAAAGTCATAGTTTAGTATGTCGAAAAAAGTCATAGTATATAGTGTGTCGAAAAAAAGTCATAGTATAGTATGTCGAAAAAAGTCATAGTATAGTATGTCTAAAAAAGTCATAGTATAGTATGTCGAAAAAAAGTCATAGTATAGTATGTCGAAAAATGTATGTATATATGTCGAAAAAAGTCATAGTATAGCATGTCGAAAAAAATCTTTGTATAGTATGTCAAAAAACACACTATGGTAGGTTGAAAAAAAAGTCAGTTTAGTATGTCGAAAAAAGTCATAGTATAGTATGCCGAAAAACGTCATAGTATAGTTTGTCGAAAAAAGTTATAGTATAGCATGTTGAAAAAAGTCATAGTATAGTATGTCGAAAAAAGTCATAGTATAGTATGTCAAAAAAGTCATAGTACAGTATGTCGAAAAAAGTCATTGTATAGTATGTCGAAAAAAATTTTTGTATAGTATGTCAAAAAAAACAGTATAGTAGATTGAAAAAAGTCAGTTTAGTATGTCGAAAAAAGTCATAGTATAGTATTCCGAAAAACGTCATAGTATAGTATGTCGAAAAAAGTTATAGTATAGCATGTTGAAAAAAGTCATAGTATAGTATGTCAAAAAAAGACAGTATAGTAGGTTGAAAAAAAGTCATAGTATAGTATGTCAAAAAAAGTCATAGTATAGTATGTAGAAAAAGTCATAGTATAGTATGCCGAAAAACGTCATGGTATAGTATGTCGAAAAGTCATAGTATATGTCGAAAAAAAGTCATAGTATAGTATGTCGAAAAAAGTTATAGTATAGCATGTTGAAAAATGTCATAGTATAGTATGTCAAAAAAAGACAGTATAGTAGGTTGAAAAAAAGTCATAGTATAGTATGTCAAAAAAAGTCATAGTATAGTATGTCGAAAAAGTCATAGTATAGTATGCCGAAAAACGTCATGGTATAGTATGTCGAAAAGTCATAGTATAGTATGTCAGAAAAGTCATAGTATAGTATGTCGAAAAAAGTCATAGTATAGTATGTCGAAAAATAAAGTCATAGTATAGTATGTCGAAAAAATCTTTGTATAGTATGTCAAAAAAACACAGTATAGTAGATTGAAAAAAGTCAGTTTAGTATGTCGAAAAAAGTCATAGTATAGTATTCCGAAAAACGTCAAGTATAGTATGTCGAAAAAAGTTATAGTATAGCATGTTGAAAAAAGTCATTGTATAGTATGTCGAAAAAAGTCATAGTATAGTATGTCAAAAAAGTCATAGTACAGTATGTCGAAAAAAGTCATTGTATAGTATGTCGAAAAAAATCTTTGTATAGTATGTAAAAAAAAACAGTATAGTAGATTGAAAAAAGTCAGTTTAGTATGTCGAAAAAAGTCATAGTATAGTATTCCGAAAAACGTCATAGTATAGTATGTCGAAAAAAGTTATAGTATAGCATGTTGAAAAAAGTCATAGTATAGTATGTCAAAAAAAGACAGTATAGTAGGTTGAAAAAAAGTCATAGTATAGTATGTCAAAAAAAGTCATAGTATAGTATGTAGAAAAAGTCATAGTATAGTATGCCGAAAAACGTCATGGTATAGTATGTCGAAAAGTCATAGTATATGTCGAAAAAAAGTCATAGTATAGTATGTCGAAAAAAGTTATAGTATAGCATGTTGAAAAATGTCATAGTATAGTATGTCAAAAAAAGACAGTATAGTAGGTTGAAAAAAAGTCATAGTATAGTATGTCAAAAAAAGTCATAGTATAGTATGTCGAAAAAGTCATAGTATAGTATGCCGAAAAACGTCATGGTATAGTATGTCGAAAAGTCATAGTATAGTATGTCAGAAAAGTCATAGTATAGTATGTCGAAAAAAGTCATAGTATAGCATGTTGAAAAAAGTCATTGTATAGCATGTTGAAAAAAGTCATAGTATAGTATGTCAAAAAAGACAGTATAGTAGGTCGAAAAAAAGTCATAGTTTAGTATGTCAAAAAAAGTCATAGTATATAGTGTGTCGAAAAAAGTCATAGTATAGTATGTCGAAAAAAGTCATAGTATAGTATGTCTAAAAAAGTCATAGTATAGTATGTCGAAAAAAAGTCATAGTATAGTATGTCGAAAAATGTATGTATATATGTCGAAAAAAGTCATAGTATAGCATGTCGAAAAAAATCTTTGTATAGTATGTCAAAAAACACACTATGGTAGGTTGAAAAAAAGTCAGTTTAGTATGTCGAAAAAAGTCATAGTATAGTATGCCGAAAAACGTCATAGTATAGTTTGTCGAAAAAAGTTATAGTATAGCATGTTGAAAAAAGTCATAGTATAGTATGTCGAAAAAAGTCATAGTATAGTATGTCAAAAAAGTCATAGTACAGTATGTCGAAAAAAGTCATTGTATAGTATGTCGAAAAAAATTTTTGTATAGTATGTCAAAAAAAACAGTATAGTAGATTGAAAAAAGTCAGTTTAGTATGTCGAAAAAAGTCATAGTATAGTATTCCGAAAAACGTCATAGTATAGTATGTCGAAAAAAGTTATAGTATAGCATGTTGAAAAAAGTCATAGTATAGTATGTCAAAAAAAGACAGTATAGTAGGTTGAAAAAAAAGTCATAGTATAGTATGTCAAAAAAAGTCATAGTATAGTATGTAGAAAAAGTCATAGTATAGTATGCCGAAAAACGTCATGGTATAGTATGTCGAAAAGTCATAGTATATGTCGAAAAAAAGTCATAGTATAGTATGTCGAAAAAAGTTATAGTATAGCATGTTGAAAAATGTCATAGTATAGTATGTCAAAAAAAGACAGTATAGTAGGTTGAAAAAAAAGTCATAGTATAGTATGTCAAAAAAAGTCATAGTATAGTATGTCGAAAAAGTCATAGTATAGTATGCCGAAAAACGTCATGGTATAGTATGTCGAAAAGTCATAGTATAGTATGTCAGAAAAGTCATAGTATAGTATGTCGAAAAAAGTCATAGTATAGTATGTCGAAAAATAAAGTCATAGTATAGTATGTCGAAAAAAATCTTTGTATAGTATGTCAAAAAAACACAGTATAGTAGATTGAAAAAAGTCAGTTTAGTATGTCGAAAAAAGTCATAGTATAGTATTCCGAAAAACGTCATAGTATAGTATGTCGAAAAAAGTTATAGTATAGCATGTTGAAAAAAGTCATTGTATAGCATGTTGAAAAAAGTCATAGTATAGTATGTCAAAAAAGACAGTATAGTAGGTCGAAAAAAAGTCATAGTTTAGTATGTCGAAAAAAGTCAGTATATAGTGTGTCGAAAAAAGTCATAGTATAGTATGTCGAAAAAAGTCAGTATAGTATGTCTAAAAAAGTCATAGTATAGTATGTCGAAAAAAAGTCATAGTATAGTATGTCGAAAAATGTATGTATATATGTCGAAAAAAGTCATAGTATAGCATGTCGAAAAAAATCTTTGTATAGTATGTCAAAAAACACACTATGGTAGGTTGAAAAAAAGTCAGTTTAGTATGTCGAAAAAAGTCATAGTATAGTATGCCGAAAAACGTCATAGTATAGTTTGTCGAAAAAAGTTATAGTATAGCATGTTGAAAAAAGTCATAGTATAGTATGTCGAAAAAAGTCATAGTATAGTATGTCAAAAAAGTCATAGTACAGTATGTCGAAAAAAGTCATTGTATAGTATGTCGAAAAAAATCTTTGTATAGTATGTCAAAAAAAACAGTATAGTAGATTGAAAAAAGTCAGTTTAGTATGTCGAAAAAAAGTCATAGTATAGTATTCCGAAAAACGTCATAGTATAGTATGTCGAAAAAAGTTATAGTATAGCATGTTGAAAAAAGTCATAGTATAGTATGTCAAAAAAAGACAGTATAGTAGGTTGAAAAAAAGTCATAGTATAGTATGTCAAAAAAAGTCATAGTATAGTATGTAGAAAAAGTCATAGTATAGTATGCCGAAAAACGTCATGGTATAGTATGTCGAAAAGTCATAGTATAGTATGTCAGAAAAGTCATAGTATAGTATGTTGAAAAAAGTCATAGATAGTATGTCGAAAAAAAAGCATAGTAAGTATGTCAAAAAATCTTCGAAGAGCAAAAACACAGAAAATTAAAAAGCAGTAGATGCGAAAGCAAGAAGCCGAAACGCAAAAGATCGAAAAAGAAAACATGAAAAGCATGAAGAGAAACAAAGACAAAAAAGACAGAAGAAGCGAAAAAAAGTCATAGTGTAGTATGTCGAAAAAAGTCATAGTATATAGTGTGTCGAAAAAAGTCATAGTATAGTATGTCGAAAAAAGTCATAGTATAGTATGTCGAAAAAAGTCATAGTGTAGTATGTCGAAAAAAGTCATAGTATATAGTGTGTCGAAAAAAGTCATAGTATAGTATGTCGAAAAAAAGTCATAGTATAATATGTCGAAAAAAGTCATAGTATAGTATGTCGAAAAATGTATGTATATATATGTCGAAAAAAGTCATAGTATAGCATGTCGAAAAAAATCTTTGTATAGTATGTCAAAAAAACACAGTATCGTAGGTTGAAAAAAAGTCAGTTTAGTTTGTCGAAAAAAGTCATAGTATAGTATGCCTAAAAACGTCATGGTATAATATGTCGAAAAAAGTCATAGTATAGCACGTCAAAAAAGTCATAGTATCGTATGCCGAAAAAACAGAGCAGGACGTTTCAGTTTCAAGAACAACCCATGCACAACATCTAACTAATAATTTATCATTTTTATTTCATATTTTAATATAAATCTCTATAAATCTCTCAATTACCATTCTTTTACATATTTTTCGAATCAAGGAAATATGACTCATACATTTTTAGAGACATTGTTTTTGTGTTGCTGTTGCAAGAGTTCAAGACATGTACAGGTCAGGAAGCTTACTGTAATATAGGATTCTGCAACCAACAAAGATACCATATGACAGCTTACTGGAGTGTGCATTTGTATAAGATGTCGAAAAAAGTCACAGTATAGTATGTCAAAAAAGACATAGTATAGTAGGTCGAAAAAACTCATAGTATAGTATGTCGAAAAAAGTCACAGTATAGTATGTCGAAAAAAGTCATGGTATAGTATGTCGAAAAAATACATAGATTCATAGTATATAGTATGTTGAAAAAAGTCATACTATAGCAGTTCGAAAAAAGTCATAGCATAGTATGTCGAAAAAATTCATAGTATAGTATGTCGAAAAAAGTCATAGTATAGTATGTGGAAAAAAGTCATAGTATAGAAGGTCGAAAAGAGTCATGGTACGTCAAAAAAGTCATAGTATCGTATGCCAAAAAAAGTCATAGTATAGTATGTCGAAAAAAGTCATAGTATAATATGTCGAAAAACAGACTTAGTATAGTATGTCAAAAAAGACATAGTATAGTAGGTCAAAAAAACTCATAGTATAGTATGTCGAAAGAAAGTCATAGTATAGTATGTCGAAAAAAGTCATAGTATAGTATGTCGAAAAAAGTCATAGTATAATATGTCGAAAAACAGACTTAGTATAGTATGTCAAAAAAGACATAGTATAGTATGTCGAAAAAAGTCATAGTATAGCATGTCGACAAAAGTCATAGTATAGTAGGTCGAAAAAAGTCATAGTATCTTAAAAAAAAGTCATATTATAGTATGTCATAAAAAGTCATAGTATAGTATGTTGAAAAAAAGTAAGAGTATAGTATGTCGAAAAAAATGATAGTATAATATGTAAAAAAAAGTCATAGTACGTCAATTAAAGTAATAGTCTAGTATGCTGCAAAAACACATAGTAAAGTATGCCAAAAAAAGTCAAAGAAAGTCGAAATAAATTCATAGTATAGTATGTCGAAAAAAGTCATAGTATAGTATGTTCAAAAAAAGTCATAGTATAGTAGGTTGAAAAAAGTCATAGCATAGCATGTCGAAAAAAGTCATAATACAGTTTGTCGAAAAAAGTCACAGTATAGAATGTCGAAAAAAGACATAGTATAGTATGTCGAAAAAAAGTCATAGTATAGTATGTTGAAAAAAGTCATAGTATACTATGTTGAAAAAGTCACAGTATAGTATGTTGAAAAAAGTCATAGTATAGTATGTTGAAAAAAGTCATAGAATAGTATGTCGAAAAAAGTCATAGTATAGTATGTCGAAAAAAAGTCATAGTATAGTATGTGGAAAAAAGTCATAGTATAGAAGGTCAAAAAAGACATAGTATAGTCGGTCAAAAAAACTCATAGTATAGTATGTCGAAAGAAAGTCATAGTATAGTATGTCGAAAAAAGTCATTGTATAATATGTCGAAAAAAGTCATAGTATAGCATGTCGACAAAAGTCATAGTATGTGAGGTCGAAAAATAAAGTCATAGTATAGTAGGTCGAAAAAAAAGTCATAGTATAGTATGTCGAAAAAAAAGTCATAGTATAGTAGGTCGAAAAAAGTCATAGTATGTTAAAAAAAAGTCATATTATAGTATGTCATAAAAAGTCATAGTATATTATGTTGAAAAAAGTAATAGTATAGTATGTCGAAAAAAATGATGGTATAATATGTAAAAAAAAAGTCATATTACATCAATGAAAGTAATAGTCTAGTATGCCGAAAAAACGCATAGTAAAGTATGCCAAAAAAAGTCATAGAAAGTCGAAATAAAGTCATAGTATAGTATATCGAAAAAAAGTCATAGTATAGTTTGTTCAAAAAAAGTCATAGTATAATAGGTTGAAAAAAGTCATAGCATAGCATGTCGAAAAAAGTCATAATACAGTTTGTCGAAAAAAGTCACAGTATAAAATGTCGAAAAAGACATAGTATAGTATGTCGAAAAAAGTCATAGTATAGTATGTCGAAAAACGTCTTAGAATAGTATGTCAAAAGAAGACGGTGTAGTAGGTCGAAAAAAGTCATAGTATGTTAAAAAAAAAGTCACATTATAGTATGTCATAAAAAGTCATAGTATAGTATGTTGAAAAAAGCAATAGTATAGTTTGTCAAAAAAAATGATAGTATAATATGTAAAAAATATACATAGTACGTCAATTAAAGTAATAGTCTAGTATGCCGAAAAAATGCATAGTAAAGTATGCCAAAAAAAGTCATAGAAAGTCGAAATAAAGTCATAGTATAGTATGTCGATAACAGTCATAGTATAGTATGTGGAAAAAAGTCACAGTATAGTATGTGGAAAAAGTCATAGTATAGTAGGTCGAAAAAAGTCATAGTATAGTATGTCGAAAAAAGTCATAGTATATAGTATGTCGAAAAAAGTCATAGTATAGTTTGACAAAAAGTCATAGTATAGTATGTCGAAAAAAAGTCATAGTATAGTTTGACAAAAAAAGTCATATTATAGTATGTCGAAAAAAATCTTTGTAAGTATATCAAAAAAGACAGTATAGTAGATCGAAAAAAAAGTCATAGTTTAGTATGTCGAAAAAAGTCATAGTATAGTATGTCGAAAAAATTCATAGTATAGTATGTCGAAAAAAGTCATGGTATAGTATGTCAAAAAAAGTCATAGTATAGTATGTGGAAAAAAGTCATAGTATAGAAGGTCGAAAAGAGTCATGGTATCAAAAAAGTCATAGTATCATATGCCAAAAAAAGTCATAGTATAGTATTCGAAAAAAGTCATAGTATAATATTCGAAAAACAGACTTAGATAGATGTCAAAAAAGACATAGTATAGTATGTAAAAAAGTCATATATAGCATTCGACAAAAGTCATAGTATAGTAGGTCGAAAAAAGTCATAGTATAAAAAAAAGTCATATTATAGTATGTCATAAAAAGTCATAGTATAGTATGTTGAAAAAAGTAATAGTATAGTATGTCGTAAAAAATGATAGTATAATATGTAAAAAAAGTCATAGTACGTCAATTAAAGTAATAGTGTAGTATGCTGAAAAAACACATAGTAAAGTATGCCAAAAAAGTCAAAGAAAGTCGAAATAAAGTCATAGTATAGTATGTCGACAAAAGTCATAGTATAGTAGGCCGAAAAAAGTCACAGTATAGAATGTTGAAAAAAGACATAGTATAGTATGTCGAAAAAAGTCATAGTATAGTATGTTGAAAAAAGTCATAGTATACTATGTTGAAAAAGTCACAGTATAGTATGTTGAAAAAAGTCATAGAATAGTATGTCGAAAAAAGTCATAGTATAGTATGTCGAAAAAAAGTCATAGTATAGTATGTCGAAAAAAGTCATAGTATAGTATGTCGAAAAAAGTCATCGTATAATATGACGAAAAACAGTCTTAGTATAGTATGTCAAAAAAAGTCATGGTATATCAAAAAAGTCATAGTATCTTATGCCGAAAAAAGTCATAGTATAGTATGTTCAAAAAAAGTCATAGTATAGTAGGTTGAAAAAAGTCATAGCATAGCATGTCGAAAAAAGTCATAATACAGTTTGTCAAAAAAAGTCACAGTATAGAATGTTGAAAAAAGACATAGTATAGTATGTCGAAAAAAGTCATAGTATAGTATGTTGAAAAAAGTCATAGTATACTATGTTGAAAAAGTCACAGTATAGTATGTTGAAAAAAGTCATAGAATAGTATGTCGAAAAAAGTCATAGTATAGTATGTCGAAAAAAAAGTCATAGTATAGTATGTCGAAAAAAATCATAGTATAGTATGTCGAAAAAAGTCATGGTATATCAAAAAAGTCATAGTATCTTATGCCGAAAAAAGTCATAGTATAGTATGTTCAAAAAAAGTCACAGTATAGTAGGTTGAAAAAAGTCATAGCATAGCATGTCGAAAAAAAGTCATAATACAGTTTGTCGAAAAAAGTCACAGTATAGAATGTCGAAAAAAGACATAGTATAGTATGTTGAAAAAAGTCATAGTATAGAAGGTCAAAAAGAGTCATGGTACGTCAAAAAAGTCATAGTATCGTATGTCGAAAAAAAGTCATAGTATAATATGTCGAAAAACAGTCTTAGTATAGTATGTCAAAAAAGACATAGTATAGTAGGTCAAAAAAACTCATAGTATAGTATGTCGAAAGAAAGTCATAGTATAGTATGTCGAAAAAAGTCATAGTATAATATGTCGAAAAAAGTCATAGTATAGCATGTCGACAAAAGTTATAGTATAGTATGTCGAAAAAAAAGTCATAGTATAGTAGGTCGAAAAAAGTCATAGTATGTTAAAAAAAAGTCATATTATAGTATGTCATAAAAAGTCACAGTATATTATGTTGAAAAAAGTAATAGTATAGTATGTCGAAAAAAATGATAGTATAATATGTAAAAAAAAGTCATATTACATCAATTAAAGTAATAGTCTAGTATGCCGAAAAAACGCATAGTAAAGTATGCCAAAAAAAGTCATCGAAAGTCGAAATAAAGTCATAGTATAGTATGTCGAAAAAAGTCATGGTACGTCAAAAAAGTCATAGTATCTTATGCCGAAAAAAAGTCATAGTATAGTATGTTCAAAAAAAGTCATAGTATAATAGGTTGAAAAAAGTCATAGCATAGCATGTCGAAAAAAGTCATAATACAGTTTGTCGAAAAAAGTCACAGTATAAAATGTCGAAAAAGACATAGTATAGTATGTCGAAAAAAGTCATAGTGTAGTATGTTGAAAAAAGTCATAGTATACTATGTTGAAAAAGTCACAGTATAGTATGTTGAAAAAAGTCATAGAATAGTATGTCGAAAAAAGTCATAGTATAGTATGTCGAAAAAAAAGTCATAGTATAGTATGTCGAAAAAAAGTCATGGTACGTCAAAAAAGTCATAGTATCTTATGCCGAAAAAAGTCATAGTATAGTATGTTCAAAAAAAGTCACAGTATAGTAGGTTGAAAAAAGTCATAGCATAGCATGTCGAAAAAAGTCATAATACAGTTTGTCGAAAAAAGTCACAGTATAGAATGTCGAAAAAAGACATGGTATAGTATGTTGAAAAAAGTCATAGAATAGTATGTCGAAAAAAGTCATAGTATAGTATGTCGAAAAAAAGTCATAGTATAGTATGTGGAAAAAAAGTCATAGTATAGAAGGTCAAAAAGAGTCATGGTACGTCAAAAAAGTCATAGTATCGTATGTCGAAAAAAGTCATAGTATAATATGTCAAAAAACAGTCTTAGTATAGTATGTCAAAAAAAGACATAGTATAGTAGGTCGAAAAAAAGTCATAGTATAGTATGTCGAAAAAAGTCATAGTATAGTATGTCGACAAAAGTCATAGTATAGTAGGTCGAAAAAAAAAGTCATAGTATGTTAAAAAAAGTCATATTATAGTATGTCATAAAAAGTCATAGTATAGTATGTTGAAAAAAGTAATAGTATAGTATGTCGAATAATGATAGTATAATATGTAAAAAAAAAGTCATAGTACGTCAATTAAAGTAATAGTCTAGTATGCCGAAAAAACGCATAGTAAAGTATGCCAAAAAAAGTCATAGAAAGTCGAAATAAAGTCATAGTATAGTATGTCGAAAAAAGTCATTGTATAATATGACGAAAAACAGTCTTAGTATAGTATGTCAAAAAAAGTCATGGTACGTCAAAAAAGTCATGGTATCTTATGCCGAAAAAAGTCATAGGAAAGTATGTTCAAAAAAAAAGTCATAGTATAGTAGGTTGAAAAAAGTCATAGCATAGCATGTCGAAAAAAGTCATAATAGAGTTTGTCGAAAAAAGTCACAGTATAGAATGTCGAAAAAAGACATCGTATAGTATGTCGAAAAAAGTCATAGTATAGTATGTCGAAAAAAGTCATAGTATACTATGTCGAAAAACAGTCTTAGTATAGTATGTCAAAAAGACATAGTATAGTAGGTCGAAAAAACTCATAGTATAGTATGTCGAAAAAAAGTCATAGTATAGTATGTCGAAAAATGGCATCGTATAGTATGTCGACAAAAGTCATAGTATAGTAGGTCGAAAAAAAAGTCATAGTATAGTATGTCGAAAAAAAAAGTCATAGTATAGTAGGTCGAAAAAAGTCATAGTATGTTAAAAAAAGTCATATTATAGTATGTCATAAAAAGTCATAGTATAGTATGTCGAAAAAAATGATAGTATAATATGTAAAAAAAGTCATAGTACGTCAATTAAAGCAATAGTCTAGTATGCCGAAAAAACGCATAGTAAAGTATGCCAAAAAAAGTCATAGAAAGTCGAAATAAAGTAATAGTATAGTATGTCGATAACAGTCATAGTATATTATGTGGAAAAAAGTCACAGTATAGTATGTCGAAAAAAGTCATAGTATAGTAGGTCGAAAAAAGTCATAGTATAGTATGTCAAAAAAAGTCATAGTATATAGTATGTCGAAAAAAAGTCATAGTATAGTTTGACAAAAAAAGTCATAGTATAGTATGTCGAAAAAAAGTCATAGTATATTTTGACAAAAAAGCAAGTATAGTATGTCGAAAAAAATCTTTGTATAGTATATCAAAAAAGACAGTATAGTAGGTCGAAAAAAAGTCATAGTTTAGTATGTCGAAAAAAGTCATAGTATAGTATGTCGAAAAAAGTCATAGTATAGTGTGTCAAAAAAAGTCATGGTACGTCAAAAAAGTCATAGTATCTTATGCCGAAAAAGTCATAGTATAGTACGTTCAAAAAAGTCACAATATAGTAGGTTGAAAAAAGTCATAGCATAGCATGTCGAAAAAAGTCATAATACAGTTTGTCGAAAAAAAGTCACAGTATAGAATGTCGAAAAAAGTCATAGTATAATATGACGAAAAACAGTCTTAGTATATGTCAAAAAAAGACAGTATAGTAGGTCGAAAAAAGTCATAGTATAGTATGTCGAAAAAAAGTAGTAGTATAGTATGTCGAAAAAAGTCATAGTATAGTATGTCGAAAAAAGTCATAGTATAATATGACAAAAACAGTCTTAGGATAGTATGTCAAAAAAATCATATTACGTCAAAAAAGTCATAGTATAGCCTTTCGAAAAAAGTCAACGTATAGTATGTCGAAAAAAGTCATGGTATAGTATGTCGAAAAAAAGTCATAGTATAGTATGTCGAAAAAAGTCATAGTATAGCATGTCGAAAAAAGTCATAATATAGTATGTCGAAAAAAGTCATAGTATAGCATTTCGAAAAAAGTCAAAGTATAGTATGTCGAAAAAAGTCATGGTATAGTATGTCGAAAAAAAGTCATAGTATAGTATGTCGAAAAAAGTCATAGTATAGAAGGTCAAAAAGAGTCATGGTACGTCAAAAAATTCATAGTATCGTATGCCGAAAAAAGTCATAGTATAGTATGTCGAAAAAAGTCATAGTATATTAGGACGAAAAAAAAGTCATAGTATAGTATGTCGAAAAATGTCATCGTATAGTATGTCGAAAAAAGTCATAGTATAGTATGTCGAAAAAAAGTCATAGTATAGCATGTTGACAAAAGTCATAGTATAGTATGTCGAAAAAAAAAAATCATAGTATAGTATGTCGAAAAAAGTCTTAGTATAGTATGTCAAAAGAAGACAGTGTAGTAGGTCGAAAAAAGTCATAGTATGTTAAAAAAAAGTCACATTATAGTATGTCATAAAAAGTCACAGTATAGTATGTTGAAAAAAGTAATAGTATAGTATGTCGAAAAAAATGATAATATAATATGTAAAAAATATACATAGTACGTCAATTAAAGTAATAGTCTAGTATGCCGAAAAAACGCATAGTAAAGTATGCCAAAAAAGTCATAGAAAGTCGAAATAAAGTCATAGTATAGTATGTCGATAACAGTCATTGTATAGTATGTGGAAAAAAGTCACAGTATAATATGTCGAAAAAAGTCATAGTATAGTAGGTCGAAAAAAGTCATAGTATAGTATGTCGAAAAAAGTCATAGTATATAGTATGTCGAAAAAAGTCATAGTATAGTTTGACAAAAAAAGTCATAGTATAGTATGTCGAAAAAAAGTCATAGTATAGTTTGACAGAAAAAGTCATAGCATAGTATGTCGAAAAAAAATCTTTGTATAGTATATCAAAAAAAGACAGTATAGTAGGTCGAAAAAAAGTCATAGTTTAGTATGTCGAAAAAAGTCATAGTATAGTGTGCCGAAAAACGTCCTAGTATAGTATGTCGAAAAAAGTCATAGTATAGCATGTCGAAAAAAGTCATAGTATAGTATGTCAAAAAAAGTCATAGTATAGTATGTCGAAAAAAATCTTAGTATTGTATGTCAAAAAAAGACAGTATAGTGTTCGAAAAAAAGTCATAGTTTAGTATGTCGAAAAAAGTTATAGTATATAGTGTGTCGAAAAAAGTCATAGTATAGTAGGTTGAAAAAAGTCATTGCATAGCATGTCGAAAAAAGTCATAGTATAGTATGTCGAAAAAAAGTCATAGTATAGTATGTCGAAAAAGTCATAGTATAGTATGTCGAAAAAAGTCATAGTATAGTATGTCAAAAAAAGACAGTATAGTAGGTCAAAAAAAGTCATAGTATAGTATGTCGAAAAAATTCATAGTATAGCATGTCGAAAAAAGTCAGTATAGTAGGTCTAAAATAAAGTCATAGTATAGTAGGTCCAAAAAAAGTCATAGGATAGTATGTTGAAAAAAAGTCATAGTATAGTATGTCGAAAAAAATCTTAATATAGCATGTCAAAAAAAGACAGTATAGTAGGTCGAAAAAAGTCATAGTTTAGTATGTCGAAAAAAGTCAATGTATCGTATGCCAAAAAAAGTCACAGAATAGTATGTCGAAAAAAGTCACAGTATAGTATGTCGAAAAAGTCATAGTATAGTATGTCGAAAAAAGTCATAGTATAGTATGTCAAAAAAAGACAGTATAGTAGGTCAAAAAAAAGTCATAGTATAGTATGTCGAAAAAGTTCATAGTATAATATGTCGAAAAAAGTCACAGTATAGTATGTCGAAAAAAGTCATGGTATAGTATGTCGAAAAAAAGTCATAGTATGTTAAAAAAGTCCTTAGTATAGAAGGTCAAAAAAAAAGTCATGGTACGTCTAAAAAGTCAGTATCGTATGCCAAAAAAAATCATAGTATAGTATGTCGAAAAAAGTCAGTATAGTAGGTCTAAAAAAAATTCATAGTATAGTACGTCGTAAAAAGTCATAGTATATGTCGAAAAACAGTCTTAGTATAGTATGTCAAAAAAGACAGTATAGGAGGTCGAAAAATAAAGTCATAGTATAGTAGGTCGAAAAAAAAGTCATAGTATAGTATGTCAAAAAAAGTCATAGTATAGTTTGTCGAAAAAAATCTTAGTGTAGTATGTCAATAAAAGACAGTATAGTAGGTCGAAAAAAAAGTCATAGTTTAGTATGTCGAAAAAATTCATAGTATAGCATGTCGAAAAAAGTCAGTATAGTAGGTCTTAAATAAAGTCATAGTATAGTAGGTCGAAAAAAAGTCATAGTATAGTATGTCGAAAAAGTCATAGTATAGTATCTCGAAAAAAGTCATAGTATAGTATGTCAAAAAAAGACAGTATAGTAGGTCAAAAAAAGTCATAGTATAGTATGTCGAAAAAATTCATAGTATAATATGTCGAAAAAAGTCACTGTATAGTATGTCGAAAAAAGTCACAGTATAGTATGTCGAAAAAAGTCATGGTATAGTATGTCGAAAAAAAGTCATGGTATGTCAAAAAAAGTCATAGTATAGAAGGTCAAAAAAAAGTCATGGTACGTCTAAAAAGTCAGTATCGTATGCCAAAAAAAATCTTAGTATAGTATGTCGAAAAAAGTCAGTATAGTAGGTCTAAAAAAAATTCATAGTATAGTACGTCGTAAAAAGTCATAGTATATGTCGAAAAACAGTCTTAGTATAGTATGTCAAAAAAGACAGTATAGGAGGTCGAAAAAAAAGTCATAGTATAGTATGTCAAAAAAAGTCATAGTATAGTATGTCGAAAAAAATCTTAGTATAGTATGTCAAAAAAAGACAGTATAGTAGGTCGAAAAAAAGGCATAGTTTAGTATGTCGAAAAAAGTTATAGTATATAGTGTGTCGAAAAAAGTCATAGTATAGTATGTCGAAAAAAGTCATAGTATAGTATGTCGAAAAAAGTCATGGTATAGCATGTCAAAAAAGTCATAGTATAGTAGGTTGAAAAAAGTCATTGCATAGCATGTCGAAAAAAGTCATAGTACAGTTTATAGAAAAAAGTCACAGTATAGAATCCCAAAAAAAGACAGTATAGTATGTTGAAAAAAAGTCATAGTATAGTATGTCGAAAAAAATCTTAATATAGCATGTCAAAAAAAGACAGTATAGTAGGTCGAAAAAAGTCATAGTTTATAGTTATGGTATATAGTGTGTCGAAAAAAGTTATAGTATATAGTGTGTCGAAAAAAGTCACAGAATAGTATGCCAAAAAAAGTCACAGAATATACTATTAAAAAGTCACAGTATAGTATGTCGAAAAAGTCATAGTATAGTATGTCGAAAAAAGTCATAGTATAGTATGTCAAAAAAAGACAGTATAGTAGGTCAAAAAAAGTCATAGTATAGTATGTCGAAAAAATTCATAGTATAATATGTCGAAAAAAGTCACAGTATAGTATGTCGAAAAAAGTCATGGTATAGTATGTCGAAAAAAAGTCATAGTATAGTATGTCAAAAAAAGTCATAGTATAGAAGGTCAAAAAAAAGTCATGGTACGTCTAAAAAGTCAGTATCGTATGCCAAAAAAAATCATAGTATAGTATGTCGAAAAAAGTCAGTATAGTAGGTCTAAAAAAAATTCATAGTATAGTATGTCGTAAAAAGTCATAGTATATGTCGAAAAACAGTGTTAGTATAGTATGTCAAAAAAGACAGTATAGTAGGTCGAAAAAAGTCATACTATAGTATGTCGAAAATAAGTCATAGTATAGTATGTCAAAAAAAGTATGTATATATATGTCGAAAAAAGTCATAGTCTAGCATGTCGAAAAAAGTCACAGTATAGTATGTCGAAAAAGCATAGTATAGTATGTCGAAAAAAGCATAGAAGATGCAAAAAAAGAAGAGGTCAAAAAAAGTCGAAAAAAATCTTCGTATAGTATGTCAAAAAAACACAGTATAGTAGGTTGACAAAGTCAGTTTAGTATGTCGAAAAAAGTCATAGTATAGTATGCCAAAAAACGTCATAGTATAGTATGTCGAAAAAAGTCATAGTATAGTATGTCGAAAAATAAAGTCATAGTATAGTATGTCGAAAAAAATCTTTGTATAGTATGTCAAAAAAACAGTATAGTAGATTGAAAAAAGTCAGTTTAGTATGTCGAAAAAAGTCATAGTATAGCATGTCGAAAAAAGTCATATAGTATGTCGAAAAGTCATAGTTTAGTATGTCAAAAAAGTCATAGTATATAGTGTGTCGAAAAAAAGTCACAGTATAGTGTGGACTTTTCAGTTTCAAGAACAACCCATGCACAACATCTAATAATTTATCATTTTTATTTCATATTTGAATATAAATCTCTGTCAAATGAAAATACCTAAATGATAGACAAATCATACATATTTACAGAATTTATAAAAGGAAACAAAATAATCTGTGTTGACTTGTTATCTGGGATTTCTCAATTACCATTCTTTTACATATTTTTCGAATCAAGGAAATATGACTAATACATTTTTAGAGACATTGTTTCTGTGTTGCTGTTGCAAGAGTTCAAGACATGTACAGGTCAGGCAGCTTACTGTAATATAGGATTCTGCAACCAACAAAGATACCATATGACAGCTTACTGGAGTGTGCATTTGGACAGAATAAGAAATCGAGTTGTAAAATCCACCTTTAAATTTTGGCCTGTGGAAGATGGCATTATGAAATAGATGCTGTTACAGAATAAATCCAACCCTGATGTGAGGGCTCATACAAGCTGCCATTTGTCGTCACACTGTGTGACTTAGTTACAGTTTGGTGAAATAGGCTACAGCTGAACACAACACTAAAAAAAGAACATGTTCCCCTGGCACAGTATGAGGGATAAGGCTAAAACAGTGCACTCGTACCAATGCATACACCTACTGCTGACACACAGAAAACCAATCAAAACTCCAGTGGATTCCAGTCTTTTTTGGCAAGATTTGCAGTACAAGACAGGATTGCTGTAGTCCCAGAAAGAATGGGAATAAAAGCATAAGATGCACAAAAAGTTAAAAAAAAAAAAAAAAAAAAAAAAAAACTGACCTGACACATGATAACTCAGCTCGTCCATCCTGTTAAAAGCTGACACTTGTTAAGACTCTGTTGATCGAGCTGTGGATCGCTGAGCCGCCATATTTAAATACTTGTCTCGACCTCAAACCATTGTGAGATGGAAAACATGTTGGAACTCTAGCTTTTGCTTCAGAACATCTAACCCACAAAAGATAAAAGAGGTAGGTGATGTGACCATTTTAAAAACATGTATTGCTGGCATCCAGTGGTTAGACAGTTAAAAATGTAACAGCACTACACAGAGGGCAGAATACTGTGTTATGAAACATACTTCTCCAACAGCTCACAGAGAAATTAGCTCCCTCACTTAAACAAAAACTTACTGAGTGTAACCTCCATTAGGTGGCATTAGTCAGCTTTAATTTGAGCAGTGGTAGTTTGTGGCAGTCTGGTGTTAGGCTAATTCAACTGTAAATATCACTTTAAGAGAAATTGGCAACAGGAAATCATACACAACCTTAATATATGACGCACTTTCATTTCAGTCTACAACCTGATCTGTTTGTAACACTGTATTGACACCTCTGTGACACCATGAGGTTTATGGCACAAGGTCTACAAGTATCATATTCACCTGACAGTTAGCTCCTATGAACAAAACATCCCCTATAACTACTGAAAAGGCTTGGCATTGCTTCATATTTAAGAGAAAACCTCAAAACTCAATAAGGCTTCCAAGGGTCCAGCCTGGAATCAAATCAGTGTGGGAAAGAGCTACACTTTTCTGTAAATGTGTTAGTTAGATTATTGTTTAATCTTCACACATCCACTTATTTTACTAGATGTAGGTCACTTCAATTGCCTTGGTGTCAAAAAAAAAGCCCTGTATTCAATTCCAACACACTTAAAAAGGCATTTTTCACTCCAACGGAGCGGAAACTATCAGACGATTGATTATTGCACCGGACACGACAGTCAATGAAATAAAAAGGTCGCGTGAAATGTTACAAAGAAATCATCATATCATGCAACATGTGGGACAATAATGGAATGACATCAATGGAGACAATTTCAGATATTCTGGGTTAAAAGTGATTGAGATGCACTTCGTCCTCGTCATTACAACAGAGCAGCACTATTGTTTTTTTTTGCAGCCATCCTGCACTCACATGTCAGTTACATGGATTATGATCTCAAGAATGATAGTGGCTCCTGATACACATATACATTGATTGTAAAATAATAAAAAATATTATCAAAATTTGCATTCAAAATCATCTGTGCAACCAACTAAAATTGTCGAGTGAAATGAATGATTTTTGCCAATCATCTGACAGATAATTTATGCTTGATTGATTTAAAAAGGCCATATGCTTACAGCCTGTAAAATATACATAACTGTTAACTATTCACTTCTCAAACATTCAAAATTTTGTACTTACTACGCAAATTCAATACTCAAACAAACAGTAAGTTGTTATTCTCTCATTCAAAAAAAGTGTGCCGTGCAGAGATAAGCAAAAGGCCAAAACAGGTGGGCCACACAAAGCATTGGGTAGTTCATGAAGGAGGGTCTGGGCAGGAGAGAAAAACATCAGTGATGCACAGTTATAAAAAAAAAAAAAAAGAAAAAAGGAGAGAGAGAGAGAGAGAGAGAGAGAGAGAGAAAAAAGTGTCGTTCAGGAAACAACTGACTCCAGTGAAATACTGCCCAAATAAACAGCCATCTTGGAAAACATTCATGGTTCCAGTACTCAAACTGGCTCCACACATTCAGCCTCCTCTCAACATCGCTACAGGACATTTGACTGTTGTGGCTTGCACCAACATGGAAAAAAGAAAAACAGAAGATGGGATAACCTGGTGTTGGTTCAACGGTGAAAGGTATCAGGACTTCCCCTCTTCCTCCACATGCTGCCTCTGTCATCTTGCCTTCCTGTGAGAGCCCATGAAGCAACTCTGCAGTGACATTTCAGACCTTTGGGCAGCAATGCAGAGCTACAACATGGCTATGCTCTCCGGTGTACAGTTGAGATGTGTGGATGTGCTGCTTCCTCCAGGGGACTTGAGGCCCTTAGTCGCCCCACCCAGTGTCGAGCCCCGGGCCCTGGGGCCCATGATAACCCCTGAGCCGTGGTGGTGACTCTGTTGTAGGCCCGCCATCATGGTCTCGCTGGTGACGGTGCCAAACTCATAGGTGAAAGTGCCGTAGAAGACCAGGATGTCCACTGTGAAGACCCACTCGCAGATGGCTGCAGCGTGCTGCAGGATGAAACTCTCGTGGATGAAGAAGATACCGCCTGGGAGGAGGGCAAGTTAAGGACGACAAACATCTCTGGTACATGTGGGAGCAAAACAAATAGAGCTCCTGCCCCTATTTTACTGAATTTACAGTGGCACAGGGAGGAGAGAATAAAATTGTCATGAGCCTAAGCTAAATCCATGATATAATGACATAATATATATGACAAGGGGCTTAACCTCAGGGTACCAAATGTGAAATCATTATATGATTAGGGTTAAATTGAAATTGGCTTTGCAGCTCCATTAAACAGATGAGTTTAAAAAACAGGATACCAGTCAGTGAATGCAGTACATTAACCTAATAGAAGCTGTTATTATTTCTCAGATAATTTGCATGAACCTGAATGGTTCTCACCCCTGTCACCAAACAGAAGGGCAGAAAGCAGACAGGAATTAAGGGTGGCAATAATTAGTGGTGGAGGGAAAAACCCTGGATGCCACCGAGAGCCAGGCAGGGAAGAGAGGCCGCCATAGAAAGTGAAGCCATCAGCATCACCACGGTTAAACAAGAGGGCAGGAGGAGAAGAAGAGCCCAAACAGATGTTATCATGGCCTTGCTGTCCTGTCTCAGAGTTTAAGGACATCTTAATCTGCGCAGTACGATAGTCGAGTGAAGAAGAAAACAAGATGTCTCTGTTTTATTCAGCAGGTCTGTGAGTTCCTTCATTTTGATCTGTACCATTTTTGATATGAAGAAAAATATGTTAATCGGGTTGTAACCAAGGATGTTAACAAAGGCTCCGCCCAATAAGTGATCCCAGTGTGTGAGAATCAACTATATCAGGAGTATCGAGAAAAAGTTCAATTAGTGAAGGGTTATCAAAAGTTCTATGATGGACTTAAAAGACGTCAAAAATATGTATCAAATGTGGGACGGTAAATAAAGGATACTGAGGACGAGGGAGACCATGGCTCCCAGTGCCAGAGCCACTCTGAAGTGGGCCATCCAGTAGTCGAGGGCAGTCACAGCCACCCGGTAGGTGAGCACACACTGCAGGCACACAAACAGCAGCCCTGCTGGAAATGCCACACCTGCACCGACATAGTGTAGTGATTTGGCGTGATCAACCTGACAAAAGGAAAAGTACAGTCAGAAGGGATGTTTCCACTCGTCTGAGGTCCAAAAAAAACAAGCAAAATGTTAAAAGAATTTGAGTGAAGTTTATTCATATTTACCTGGAAGTTGCCCACCATAACCAGACCCACAGCATTGGTGCAGCCGGACACCAGAGCGCTGGTGTTGACCCAACATCGGTGGCTGTGTTCGATCACCTGGGCGTAGCGCAGAAGGCACACCATCACCACTGCAGAACACAGAACGAGACATTTACACTGCATCCATGACACAAAATATAAACTAGAATTACCACCAAAATCAGTTCATCTTTGAGTCCAAGTGGACGATTGTGCTAAATTTGAAGAAATTTCCTTCAGATGTTCCTTAGATATCGCATTCACAAGAATGGGACAGACTTATGGTCACAGTGGCCTTGTCCTTTTACCACCAAAATCTAAATCAGTTTATCATCGAGTCCAACTGGACATTTATGCCAAATTTGAAGTTATTTCCTTGAGACGTTCCTAAGATATCACATTAACAAGAATGGGACATATAATCATAAAAACATCATAGTATAGTATGCCATGAAAATGCCATACAGTATGTAATAAAAATGTTATTAAATCATGATAGTGTAGTATGCCATGAAAGTCATAAAAGTATGTCGTAAATGTCATACTTAAGCATGCCATAAAATGTCATTAAGTCATATATTATAGTATGCCACAGAAATGTCATAAAGTCATAGTACAGTATGCCATAAAAATAAATAGTCATATCAAATCACAACAGACATGCTCACACGTTACAGCATGGCACTTTCTTTAGGGCATTTGAAGTATACAGATTCAGTTCAGTAATATAAACAATGGCAAAGTTAACACACAGCTGGGAGTTGGATCCAATTATTTGGGAATCAATCACTTTTCTTTTCACTTGGCTCTAGATACAGGGACCAATCCCAGGCAGAGCCTATTGTTAAATCTGATCCAAAGCCCATACTGTGCAATGCTGAGCTCCACAAAACACCATTCAGCATCATTGGTTGACTATTAAAGCCATACACTAGATGGCAGTAAGGGAACACTTGAATGAACCTCATTCATTTTTAATCATAGACTGGTCTTAGGGATAATGCTGTATTATCAAGTGCTCAATGGTCACCATGCTAGTCTGTAGGTTGCAAAAGACAACAAACAGTCCTAACCTAAAAAGTATTTTAAGCTGAAATCTTCATTAAATCCATTCTGTGTCATAGTGTTCAGTGCGTCTATCCAGAACATTTCCCTCTGGGCCAGTTTCTTTAATATATCACCTCCTCTACCAGGCGTCATGACTTTTTCAATCCAACAGAAGTTTAAGCAAGAGGGTGTGCCTTGGTTTGCTTCAGCATTATGTTTTGCAATTGCCTGTGCAGACTGCAGTTTTGTGCTTGGATATTCATTGTTAGAGGGGCTGCTTGGTTTGTCCGACATGCTAAACTGCAGGAACATAGTAACATGTAAATCATGTGTTGGTTTACAGTTTATGAATTCCTGGATGGGAGCCTACCTCCTGGTGTGGAGATAGCTGAATGATTTTATGTTTGTTGTATTGTTGCAGCAGCAGGCAGTTAACATGCCAGTTCTCGTCAGCCATGTGGTCTTGTATGGAGTCAAATTTTTGTACATGACAATGTTTTTAATTGTGGGTGCTCTTCCTGAACAAAAAAGGTGCCACCTGCTAGTGATTCTTGAGTATCTCTTTAATATGTAGAGTGCAATGAGTGGAATCTGTAGAAAAACAAGCCCAGTATGAATTTTTTGTCCTAACTGGCAGTTGGCTGGGTTGACAATCAGCCAATGCTGGCTGAGCTGCTTGAGTCCAGAGGCGGGACTTGTGTTCCACTTTGGAGGTGCTGGTGATGAGGATGCCATCCAGGTAGACAAAAAAATGCAAGTCTCACAGCAGAGTCCAAGAGATGTTGGTAGATTTGTGCTGCATTCTCAAGGCCAAACAGGAAGTGTAGGAAACAAAACAACAACACAAACAGTGTGATCCCCACTGTTTTGGGGATGTCCAGTGAGTGGACGGGCACCTGGTGGTATCCACAGATGAGGTCCACTTTTGAAAAGATGATTTTTTACATTTGGGCAGGCAGAAAAGTACTGTATGTGCAGGACTGGGTAGCAATCAGGCGTCATTTCATAGCTGTGGTGGCGGCAGTCATTGCATGAGCACCACCTGCCACCAGTGCAGGGATGAGGCCCACGAGCTGTTGGAGCAGCAAAAGATGCCAAGGCGCTCTGTGTTTTCAAACTCTGCCTTGGAAATGGTGAGCTTGGCCTGGTTGAGACTGAGACCTGTTCTGCCGACTTTCATTGCCACTATTGAGCTCCGGCCCCAGCATTTCCCGCTGCGTTGAAACTACAAGTAGGACCAAACTTTGCATGCCAATACACAGACCTGCAACGGTAACAACAACATATTCAGTCAATGATGAAAAAGCCATGCCATATCTTTGTCCCACTAGGAAGAATGTATCAGCCTCTTCGGCCATAGTCCGACAGTAAGTGATGGTGGTATTGGCCAGAGCAGCTCATCCTGGAGAGGACAGCTGTCACAGAAACAGTTGGAGAAAAAGGAAATCTGGTTTGTGTTCTCCCATCAGATCCAGATTTCTGTCCATAAGTTTAGATGTCTTACTGTCGCCAAGGCCTAGAGAGAAGAGCCGGCCCGCTCAACGTCAAAAAGTTCAAAGGATTTTAACAGGTAAGCCTGGAGTATTTCATATTTATCCTCTGCTGGAGGGTCTTCAGGAAGCTCGCCACTCTGCCGTTGAACTCCCAAGGGTCGACACTACATCATAGTATATTGTGAAATCTGCAGTGATCTCCCGTAAACTGAACTTCTGTCTGACAGAACCAGGCCAAGTAATGGCCTGTAATATGTAAAAAAGAATGTCATAAAAAAAATCATAGTATAGTATGTCATAAAAATGTCATAATATAGTATGTCTTAATAGTAGTATATAGTATAATTAGTCATAACAAATGCCGTAAAAGTCATATTACAGTATCACATAAAATGTAATATAAAAAAAATCATAGTATGTTATTAGTATGGCATTAAAATGTCATAAAAATGTCATAGTATTATATGTCATAAAAACATCAGCCTATATATCATTAACTAGAACTACTGCCTCGAGGTTGTATGCCTCCACCAACCACACAAGTTGCAGTTTACATCCATGTCACGTTACACATTTGTCATAATTAGCACATGAATTCTTGAGTTATGGTCAAAAAGTGTTTTGTGAGGCAACAATAATCTTGACTTTTGACCTCCAGGCTTTTCTTAGATATCATGTTCACAATAATGGGACAGGCAAACAATACAAAAACATAATACCTCCAGCCACGAGTGTTGCTGGTGTAGAGGAATAGAAATACTTGACAATACAACTGTAAATGTTTTGATATGAAACTGTGGGTGGGTGGAAAATCAAAACATCATGGTTTAGAAAATGTAATTAATGTAGGTATTGAAATGGAAAACAAATGGCTGTTTTTTCAGGTTTCTTACTGATAGGGGGGAAATCAGAAATTTGAAGGTATTATACATATTTTAACATAACATGTCTATGGTTTTATCTACAGCCGGTGGACTGTCATGTGCCTGCACCCATTCTGCTGTTCTTAGACCACCTGATTTGTTTTACTGTTGTCTCAGAGGGGGTGTCTTCTATAAGTTATTGACGTCTTTGGCTGCATGAGGTCACATTACTTGTCTTGACAGACCTAGCATCACTTTAAAAAACAATAAACCTGCAGGTTGATGTCTGTTACAGTACACCAAGGCAGTAAAACAGAAAAACACAGCTCAACAACAGTAAGGAAGCCAAATGTCAAAACTAAACCATCCAGGCAGCTTATACAATAATGAGAGACAGAAGGAAGCTGAGAATAGACAGAATGATGGGCAGAAATTGAAAGTAATAAAAATGCAATGAAACATAAAAGACTAAAAAAAAATGTAAATACATATGAGAAGAAAAGCAGCAGGAGACAAATTAAAGGCAGAGTGGGGAAAATTGGGGCAGAGTTGAGTGGTGATAACACAAGACAGGGAGGAGGAGCAGAGGAAGGCCATGGAGGGCACATGCAGGGGAGAGGACAGAGGGGGGAAGTGGAAGGAAAGCCGCATTCATTATTGATTAGAGCGCACAGGCTATTTCAAGCCCCTCCGTGCCTCTTGGAGGCTAGTGGCTGGCATCTACGGACACCATGGAGGATTAATATAACACACATAACGGACAGCGGAGACAGACAGCAAACTTTTCACCTCAACTCTGCTGATTTGTTGCTTTTGTGTTAAAGAGCAGAAAGCAGCAGTCTTATTTAGTGTACTTCGTGTAAATTGCAGATCACTAATTTTAAATTATTGCATACTGATCAGTAGTTATCAGTATTTAACGGCATTTTTACAGTACATCACTGCACATTTATGGATTATGCAACATTTTACTACATTATAGTACAAAAAATAAAGAATATTTCATTGATGCTTAACTTAAAAAAATATATGGTTTGCTCTTTAATATCCCTTTGTACATCATATTAGTCTGGGTTTCTTCTGGTCATGGGATTATACAGGGGGAAATCATTTTTAAAGGAATAGATAAGAAGATTGATACCACTCTCATGTATGTGCACAGAATATGAAGCCAGGAGTTAAATTCTGGTAACAGCAAGCCTGGTGTCCACCTCCCAACACCTCTACAGCTCACTAATTAACACAAGATATCTTGTTTGATTAATCTGTACAAAACTAAAGAGTAAAAACAGTAAGTTGTTTTAGTGGGTTTATGTGCTGAAACTATTTTTCTTCAGACAAATGACTTCCTGGAGTCTCTACTGATGGCAACCTCACAGAGACATCATGTCTCTGGGAAGTCACGGCCTCCGGCAAAGAACTAGTCCAGAACATAACCTCCCATAAAATTACATCTTTATTTATTAAGTGTGCTTTAGAGGCACAAGTAGGAAAAACAGAGGCAGGCTAGCTGGATCCAGTCTTTAAACTAAGATAAGCAAACCATATCCTGGCAGTAGCTTTGTATTTAGTGTACAGACATTAATCTAGATCCAATCTTCTCTTGTCTTGACAAAAAAGTAAATTAGCATATTTCCAAAAATGTCATACTATTCCTCTTGCACACACCATGTCTGTTAATGACATAACTCTGTGTGTATGTATGGCTGTAAATTCAGTTAGAACAAGGCCTTACCCATGAAGGCTCCAACGTTGCCGATCAAGCTGAACAGGCAGCTTTCAGGAGGGTAGGACCCACATTTACTGTAGCAAATGGAGACAAAACAGCTCTCAGTATTAAAAGGTAGGAGAATAACCTATACCTACGTGTATTACTATATGTATGCCACAGTCCCTTTGCCGTCTGTCAGTGTTTTTACCATGACAGACAGCCATGTACAGTCAGAATGTATAGGAACAAATAAAGTGATTATGACTGCATGCATGTGAACTACACTTCTTTACACAAGAATGCAAAAGAACGTAAACCCACTTGCTCTGATATATCTATCGATGTACAGCTGAAATCAAGATGAGGCCTTTCCTCTACATTCACAAAAAAAAATCCTGCCAATCTCATGATGCCTTTTTACAAGAATGCCTTTGTACTTGCCCATGCTTAGAGGCTTAATTTGCAGATTAAACTAATGCAGTTTATGCAAAGTGTGGGTTAATGACTGTCACAGAGCCACAGCATAACAAGGTGTTAATTCATGCCTAAGGGCTTTTGCTGACACAAAATTGCTTTTGTATTCTGCAGAAACAAAAAGAGGAAGAGTGGTAGAATAGCAGACCTGATGAGGGGGATGTCCTGGATGGTACAGCATGTCTTGGGGAAGCCTGGTCGGGGCAGCTCCTCTGTGCATGTTACATTGTAAGACCTGGAGCAGTGACACAATGACTTCAGTTCATTCCCTACTGGTAGATGTGGAATCAGACTCAGAGTCAGATTTAAAAAATAAAATAAAATGTGGGATATTGCACCCATTTCCTCAGATCAAAAGAGAAACATCACTCACCAGTTTTCCACAGGACAAACATGGTGATTCATCACGGCCATGGCGTACCTGTGGGGCGAGGAACACATCATTTAAGGCAAGAAATGGTAAAGGTCAAACAGTGTTCTAACCCCTAACAACACAAGCTGTTATCAAGAAAGAAGACTTGAATTACTGGGCTTGAGAAAAATGGTCATTCAGCAGGAAATGATAATCACCTGAGCATGTGAATATACTCAAATATTAACTGACAGTGTGGATACCTCAGTTTATTTGCACATCAACACATTTCTGTTTGCAATTTCCATTTTAAATTTTTGATCATGTAAACAGCTTGTGATGCTGTTACGCAACCCATTAATTAGTACTTGTTGCATCTGTACACATGACAATGTGAACACATTATGTTTCAGTGTGACACAGTCAAGTGTTACTGTGACTCACACTATCCATATTCCTGTGATGGAGAAGGCAGACAGGCTGACAGGCAGGACGATCCAGGCAGTCATTGGGCTGGTAGTGAGCTGGCTTTGTCCCAAGCATGGGGTGAGAGGGGGGCTTCAGGCTGGAGTGGCGACACGACAGGAGGGACCAGGTGGGGGGTGGGTGGGGGTGCGGGGTCACTAACACACAGGGAAACACACAGGGGGGGACATGAGAGGAAAAAAGGGGGAATGACACAGCTCTTCTGCTCCACAGGGCCCTGCAGCCTGCAGCAACCTGACGGACGAGAGGAAAAAGTTTTATATAAGTTTTCATATAAATATAAAAAATACACATTCAACCACTGAATTACATGTCACTCAAAATGAAACACTGCAGCTGTAATGTATCTGGGTCTATCTTGCCTTGACATACAAAGCTGACTTCAAAGAACAAGAAGCAACAACTGCCTCACGTCTGTACATGGGAAGCAGCAAAGACAACAGTTGACAGTCAGCTGACATGCATGTAAGTTCTGTGCCTGCATGACAGGAAGTAACTGGTTAGTGGTCTGTATGTTCTACGCATTGCAGAAGCATTTTCACATCTGTGAATCTGTGGATTTCTTCTTTCATCTTAATACAAATTGAAAATGTGCCTACTAAAAGGATGCAAATTGTTGAACTGGTGCTGACGACTTAGTGGCTCATTACTGGACAAACTAGAATATCAGCCTTTTCTTGGATAAATTTCTCATTGTTAAACATTAGTGTGAGTAATATTTATAGAGAGAAAATCTTGCTCTTTGGTTCTGAATGGCTGAAAGCAGCAAAACCTGGTGTTTACTGTAAATTGTTTAGAAAGCTGAAACATGCTCTAAACCACACGGTCCAGAAATGTGCATTTGTTTTTGCTACTCTGTTTTACGGTGACTTTTCTTTAAATCACACAACTACTGTCTGACAGAAAGACAAGCACCTCTTGAAAAGAAATGAACAGCAACATGAAGCTGTCAAAGGTACTGTTGGGGTGAAGTGTACCCTTGTGAGAATGACAACTACTCAGCCAAGGTCAGCCCTGTGGTGGAGGGAAGCGTGGGACAACACGTATCATTTTACATGGTATACAGTCACCAGTGTGTCCTTTGCTCAGAGGCAATATACAGTGAACAAGATGAACTTGTCTTGAACTAATCCAAATGAAAACAGAGCTCTTAAAAGGAGAAGGATCAAACTGACTTCCATTATAACGCAGTGTTAAACACGATTTTAAAGTTTTTTTTAAAGAAGGTTATAATATCTGTCTGTGATTATTGTCAGGTTGCAGGAAACCTTGACATGACCATTTAAGATGCCCTACTGTTAAAGATATTTTAAAATCAGTTTTTCAAACAGATTAGTCGATAGAGAAAATTAATGCTAACTATTCTGACGATCTACTGCATTTCTTAAAAAAAATAATGCCAAATGTATCTGGTTCCAGTTTCTCAAATGTGTATAAATTTCTGGTTTCCTCAGTCTTCTGTGACACCAAACTGAAAATAAACTCAGAAATGAAAGCCTGGAAATTTGTGTTTGGTGGATTATTTCTCTGTTGTTAATGCTAACTGGCATTGTATTGTACATCATTGGAAAGCCTGTTTATTTACCTTCACAATGATGTCCACCGTATAAGGATCGTGCATTTGTGGGATGAGTAGCACAGCTGATAATGTGGGTAGTGAAATTTGACCAAATTCTGTGCCAATGCTAAACAGTGTATTCTCCTGTTGGTATTGACTCTTGTCTTGAGCATCAGGTGCTGCCAATCAGGCGCCACAACTGACTGTCAGTCGGACAAAAACAAGACATCGCCTTGGGCCCTGAAAATTTGTCATAATATTTTTCACCATTTCCTTGCATTTTATACAACAAAACACAAATCAGTTATTTGAAAAAATAACCAACTAAATAATGATAATGAAAACAAACATAATGAAGCCCTGAAGACTATGTTAACATAGACATAATGATGTTTATACTTCTATGGAGGTTGTACATATAAGAGTTACTGCCTACATAAGTAAAAAGTATATTTTTGCTTACACTTTCAAATACATGGATTAAAATCACATTACTGATGTATTTCCTTTTCCACCAAAGCACCATTAGAGGTGATTGTTTTATCAGAAGTCACCAGGAGTATAGGTGGGTTTTTAAACCTTCTGTGTATGACATTCAAGCATTAATATAGCAGCGAATAACTATTTGCTATGTAAAGATATAGCGGAGGAAGTCTACGAGAGCAGAGATTGAAGTCGCTCTCCCTCTGTTTGTGTTGTAAACTGGAGCTTCTCTGTTCTTTGTTTACATAGCAGGTCAGACCATGCGTGCCTATTTGTGCATGTTAGTGCATGCGAGCATGCCCCACTGGCTAGCTCATGGCCACCGCTCTGCACTGAAATCGCCATAACAGCTGATAAGGCCACCCTGAGCAATGGCATCATTGCTGAAGCATAGCACCAACCCTCCGGTTCCCCCTCAGGAGAACACTGTTAGGTCTGTCAGCACGGTTGCCATTGTTTGTAGTGTTAGCATTGGTAGCTGCAAGCCACCGGCACAGTCATTTCCATGTTGAGAGCCATGTGGAAGCAATAGATGCTCTGAATTTCAAATTTAGGGAAGGGTTTGGTGTGGTTAAATATTAGACTAAAGCATTTGGCCAGAATTTAGACAGATTGTCTATTATTGATAACCCCCATCTAGAAGACAATGACAACCCCCATCTGCCATTCAAGCTCCTCCATCTGCAAGGACATCATTAACCGGACAGAACAGAGAGTCACAGTGAGTATACGGACATTTGCTCTCAACATCACATTTGACAGCAGTTCAACAGCTTTTGTTAATCCGTTTTGTTGGCGTATGCTGCTGGTATATGCTTTTATTATCTTCTCTGTCCACTTTACTCTAAAATAGGTAAATACATTTGACAGGGTCTTTACAGTTTGCTTTGAAAACTATGTTTTTTCTTTCCAAAGTAAAACCTTCAGCCAAGATGGAATATCTTCTGACTTCTACTTTATTCAAAAAAGTGTTAAGCAGTTAGTGGGCATTATTTTCTTTCATTGTTTTTGGTTCACCACTTAGGTAAGACTGTATTTAAAAAATAAATTAGTTAAATATTGTATTTCTACAATTTGTCCAGTAGAAATAAATCTACCCAGTTACCCCATATAAAATTATCTGCAACTCAAGTCAAAGATTGGTAAATTTTGCCCTGTGAGCTGTGTTTCTAGTTTATTTCCTTTGCTTAAATTGTGTTATTTCCTCAGGTCATTTCCATCAACAAACTCAGAGACTAGATTTACATACAAGGATGTGTTCACATGCAGGTTTGTCTCATACATCCAAGCTGCTCTCCTGCACTCTACATTAAAGTATAGCGGTTTCCTAATGTGGTTTGGTGAGCGTGGTAGTTGTTTACTCTTCTGAATGTATACAGTCAGCAGTAGAGTGCCTGCAAAAGCTTTTGAAGTACTGTTAAATATGGCGCTCTGAGCAAAAGCCAGAATACTCACTTCATGTTGAGGTTGTTTTTCAGCCTTCACACCAGATAGTGAAGCTTCAAAATCACAGCCAGGAGAAGACATACAGGCAAATAATAAAAGCATGCAGACTTAAGGGCACACATAAAACAACCGACAATCACCTGACATTTTTGACCCACAACAGGCAACAGAGGTACAGCCAGTTTGAGTTGTTGTTTTGATAATACCACTGGGGGTCCCTAAGCCAGACATTTTCAAATTCTACTTATAGTCACTTTAAGATCGCATATAACTTATATACAGTATATATTGGGGCTCCGATGTGTACCGTCCTGCATACATGCATTTCTATGATACTGGTGACGACACCCAGGTAAGACTGGACGTGAGTACTTTGCGCGATTTTTGACTTTGAAGGGGGGAAAAAAAAATCATTATCATCCCTAATCATTATATAGTATCAGTTATATACTTTAAGGCATAGTGTTGTTCTTTAGAGTGGCGTAGGAATGAATCCTAAAACCCGAAAATGAGTTAGCATTTTAGCACTTTTGGTTTGGGTTTGAATGGCTTTTTAGTTAGAATCCTGAAATAAGATCTGAGGTTAACATGAGCTTAAGTGATTTTAACATTTTGTCCTACCACATAAAATACATCAAATAAATACAAAAGTGGTTGCTAACAAGTGGCTAAATGAGACTACTAAACACCTTCATGTCAACTGGTCCACCTTTATGTACTCACGCTCATGCAACCGTGATGTAGTTCATTTATGGCCACTGTTAGCGTTTTACTTGTGCGGATTCCATTTACACTTCAAAAATCATAAAAGTGATTTGTGAAGATCATCTTGTTGAACAAAATGTGTAAGTATCATACATATATGTTTACCACAGAGCTTATTTTCTGCAATAATCAAAAACCCAATGGAAAAATACCATTGGCTTTTTGTCGAGGGAACCCAGGGCAATGCTAACTTCCTGGTAGGCCTAAAAAACATGTCATCCCGAGGGCAATCTGTTGGTTTCAAATAAAATAACTTGGCCTGAAAGTGGAATTTGGGGCTGATAAATCAGTTGGGTTTACAAACCAAACCACTTTTTATGTTTTGATGTGAGCCGTCAAAAGGCATCTCAATATTAGGTATTCAAATTTAGAAATTCACATTGCTGCAATGGGCCAGGCGAAATGACACAAAAAACAATTTCTCTTTATTGTTATTATCATCAAAAGAAACATGATTTCAACCCCACATTACCAACTATTCACAATCATACAAAGTGTAAACTTGTCCCAACAGGACAGTAACATTGCCTTACATCAAATGATGGATAACTGGTGAAAGTTAAACCGGTTGCAGACGTAGCTCAAGACAGTATGATACACAGCACCGCTTTTATTGGATTTCTTTTAATATCCATAACTAGCCTCTCAGGAGCAGCTAAATATTGGATACGGAGTTAATCATAGGCAAAGCTGACTGTGTGTTTGTGTACATGTACAGGGGGCCATAACACCCCCATGCCCCCACAGCCATTCATAGGAAATATCCCCCACTGTACTTTAAGACTTGATAAACCTGTGACAATGTGCTTTAATAAAGACCAAATTAAATCTATCCACTTATCCACAGTCGACTACTGCAGCCAGACAAACGGAGTAACATCACTGAGTTCGGCAGCCTGCTCTTGTGAACCGGGTAACGGCACCGTTAGCCTTGTTAGCTTCAACCTAGCTAGCGTTAGCTTGCACTTTACCAGTTGTCTTGACTTGCTCGCATCTTGATTTCCGCTAACCTAAGCGATACACTGCTGAACAAAACACAATTAGAGGACAAGAACACTGCCGCTACTGGGACAGCCCGTCAACAAGAAAACAACCTGCACCTACCTTCAACCTGCTACGCTCACCACAGACCTCTACAACCTTGGTTTCCCTTTTAAAACAGCGTTTTCTTAGCAGACGAGGCTAGCAGTATAAATGGCTTCCGGTTGTGCTTTTCAAAATATAACACTAATTTCACTGCTCTTCGGAAATTACATTAAACAATAGGCCTATTTGTTTCTTTTTACAAACGCATTTCTTTAACGACACTGTTTTAATATGAGTAGAAACAGACAATATGCTCTGCAGTGTTACCAAAATATACTGAAAAACCAGCAACACAACAAACAGTAGATATCTTGGAAGGAAGCCTTTCACCCGATTTGCCCCCCCAGAAATAAAAGAGATACCTCCAGCTTGGATGACAGTCGGAATAAATAACCATACATGTCAGTTTGATTTTCCTAAAAAAAATAATCACATTCATTCCAGTGTATCTTGATATGATTACTTTTTATATGACGCTTTTATTTTCGCACAATCGCATAATCTCTGGTCGTATTGTGGCGTAATTAACTTGACGCAGCTCTTAGTGTTGTCGGGCCCTGCTGTGCGACACCTCTGTAGTTTTTGGGTGAGAATGTCCATTGAGAAGTTTAATTTAAATCTGTTAGGGGGTTGTGAGTATGAACGACAATATATCTGAAATTTCAAATACGATTTGAAATTTATGTCATAGTCTACTTTTTCATAAAACGCACATAAATAAATTAATTCAGTGACACTGTACAGGAAACACTTGGCCAGCACCTCC
Source organism: Pterois miles (assembly GCA_947000775.1). Lineage (NCBI taxonomy): Eukaryota > Metazoa > Chordata > Actinopteri > Perciformes > Scorpaenidae > Pterois > Pterois miles. The sequence continues at coordinate 9,814,049 of CAMQGK010000058.1, read as the reverse complement.
ACATTTATAATGAGAAGTACAACTCCTTATTTAACCCTGGGAATATCTTTTGCATTCATTTTTACATGCCAAAGCAGAAATTAATAACATTGTGGTGCAATTAATAACAGTAATTAGCTCTGACACACAAGAATCCCACCCACACATAACAGCTGTCCAATCAGAGCTTCAGCTGCTCCTCCTTGGGTTAGACTTCATTTAGTAGAAAAGCAAATAACTAAAATTCTGTTTTGTATTTCCATTATAAAATGTAATTATTATAACATAATTTAAAGTCAGAATAACAGTATTTTTTTATTTAAAGTTGTAATGTACATGAAAATATACCGAATCACATTATTTAAAAAAATATATTAGTTGATTAAAACTACAGTTTCTATGATTATTTCAGTGGCAAGCAAATGCAACGCAAAATAACACTACAAACAGATTACATTTTGGTGAGGGAAAACTGGCATGGCCATTTTTAAGGTGGTCCCTTGACCTCACTGTATAAAATGATCTGTTGTGACCTCTATGATAATCACAGCCTTGTGACATTTACAGCCTCAAACTAGATTTCGAGGGCATTCAGAGGATGGATGGCTTACTGAGGTAGACTGATAATGACAGAGTTTCTGAGCAGTTTCCAGAACACCATCCAATTACCAAAATATACAATTCTTGCAGACATCTCCAAATGTCAAAAAAGTTGGATATCAAATCACAGCATGGTTTTATCTGTGGTCTTCCTCCAGGTCTTTGTGTCTTTATGTGGTATTTTGGAGGAATTATAAATAATTTCAATCAATTCTCCACTGGTAAAAAACAGTTATTTTTAGCATCAGATCCATGTAAAATATGGTATCAACCTAAAAGTTGCTGCAACAACATATAAGACATAACTGAGCATGGGAATGGTCATTATATACAGTACTTCTATCATAATGTTCTAAGCCCTTACATACTTTAACAGTTTATTGTGATTAATTGATTTATTAATTAATTCATGTTTATTTCTGATTAATGACTAAAACAACCTGGCACACAGTGCTGAGTTGCATCTCAAATTAATCCTCAGGTTCCCAGCTTTCAGATGATGTTCACCACTTCTATGTGACATGTACTGTTGACCTGCTATCTCCCCCTAAGGACCCCCTGTACACCCCTAAAAATTGTGGAGCTCAGAGGATTAAATTGAGAGTTACTCTGAAAAATATAACTACTGATGTGGCGCAGACATTATATATACTTTATACATGGTTACCACTCTTTTTAATGGCTTATTGTTGATGCAGAATGGCAAACCTGACATGCAGTAATGTACAGGACCTCGCCTGAGGTCGCCTCATTTGACTAGCGTTGAGAGAGCTGAGTTATTAATGTCTGTGCAGTCACTCAGTACAATGGCAAACAGTAAATTATAAGGTTTGGATTATCTTTATGTCAGTGACTGTGATGTCACCATCTTCTCTCTCTCTCTCTCTGATTTCATACAACATGCTGAAACCTGAAAATGTAGCTGTGAATAGTTAATCCATTCACATTCAAAGAAACAAATCTATTTGCTTTTTTATGCAAATTGTCAATATTTTGTAATACATGCTGTCAAACTGAGCTCACAGGAGCAACTCCTGAACAGTCAGTACCGGTGGATTAATACTGCATTGGTACAAATGAATCCTATCACAAGCATCCTCAATAATCTTGGCATTCAAGAAAGAAAGCAGGTGTCTATTAATAAAAAAATGATTTACTGTAATCCAGTAAACTCCATCCTTGTTTAATCTTTGAAAATACTTTAGTGTATTCATCACATCTGATTGTGTTCACAATTTTATAGGATTGATTGACTGATGCATGCTAGTGGTAAAGAAATAGTCAAATTGATGGTAAGACCTAAAACATGCCCATATTTAAATTATGATCAGATGAAATACACATGTTATACATACAGGTACAACGAAGAATAACATGCATGTTTCAGCTGATAATTGAAAACATGTTGACAGTGTTTTAAGGGAAATGCATTTAGTTGAGAAAACAAAAAATAAGGGCGCCCAGTCTGCTTATTTTGAGCAAACCCTGCATGTGTGTAATCACATCAAGAAAGGTCAGGTTAAAGACTAGCGTTTATTGTAACTGAACAATCTGTTTGGATTTCCCAGCTGTAGATAATAGAGAATGTATGTGAGTCTTTAAAACCTACAGGAGGGATTATAACCTACATTCTTGTTTCCTACTAAGCAGCTTTGAAGGGACTTTGCTAAATTTGATCTGTAAATCTTGTGGAGAATAGTGACTGACAGAATGCTATAAATCCGAGTATACAGATATCCATTGATGCTTTGTTTTACAATCCTGCCTCATGGACTATGACTATAAGGAAAACATGTTGAATTGAAATCTAAATTTACTTCTTTCTTCTGCATAATACTAAAACTTATATGAGGCCAAGAACTACATGGGTGGCTGCCATTGAATAGTAATTAGTGCATCAAAAAGCAAGACTTATTTTTGTGAACCTCAATTTTTCAGTTTGTAATGTAATTTGACTTGTCTGAAACAAACTTTACTTGATGTCTATGATGTCCAGGACCTTTTAGACCCACTATATGTGATATTTAATGATATGTTAAGGAGTTATATCATGTTAGTTATTTAATATATCACACAATGGCTCGGATGATAACTTATGAAATATTATTTCTAATTTTGTGTGTGTTTTCTTGTGAATACCTGGCAACACATGACATATGACTCAAGTTCTGTTCTAATCTTTTCAAAACAAACTTCTGTCTTCAGAGGAAACAACTTGTTTGTCAACAAGTTAGGTTTAGGAAAAAATGTGGTTGGGTTTAAAATAACTCCAGAAAGAGGCAGTTGGCAAAGATTTCATGATAACTTTAAGTATACTGTAATTCAAGAGAGGTAACTAGACTTCTGCACCTCCTCATGGCTCTGTTTCACACTTTAAAAATCAAACTTTGACAGGAGTCTTTGGCCAATCGCAGGTCATTTCAGAGCTGGTGCGTTCCTTTTAGTTGTTCATTCAATGGAGGCAGCTATCAGCCACTCCCAAACTTCGATCGAACTGGGCAGGTGCTGATCAAATATGAATCAATATTCTGTTACTGTAATGCCTATTTCTTGCATAAAATGTTTTGGGAACATCTTGTGCTGTACAAGATGAGAATTTTCCCGCTGGTTGGTGGTGCTTGGTATTTCTTCATCTGATCTCAACATGGCTGCCGGGTGACAAACTTTCTCATTTTACAGCCAAACAGTACACTACAAGATGTTTCTGAAAGCATTTTATGCAAGAAATACTACTACTACAGTATCCAAATATTAATTCATATTTGATCAGAGCTGCCTTGTTTGACTGTTTGATCAGTTTGTGAGTGATTGACAGCTGCTCAGAGACGGCACGGTCCAGCTCAGCTCTGATTGGTTGTTTTCCTCTGGTCTGTGAAATCTTGCAGTTACCATTAAGAGCACCAGAGGACACAGAGGCACATGATTTGTTTTTTCAGATTACCTGTGCCAGGCACTACTGTCAGGATATACTGACCATTTTATAAAAATAACTTTTTAAAATCATATTTGCTCTAATTCTACCAGCTACTGCTGTTTTAAAGCTACTTGACAAATAAATCATTGTTGACCTCTGGTTTCACATGGAGTGTGAACACTGATCTCTTGGTCCGGTGTTTTTTGACCCACCCATCGACCACAACTTCCTTGTCACTCTTTGTACTTCCTGGTTCACAATTATGTGGATTACACACAAACTGAAACAGTGCAAAACTTAATAAGTACAGCTATGAAAACAGCCTGAGTTATTACGTTACCAATTAGTTATTTCAGTGTTTTTATCACAGCGGCTGCTATTCAGCAAATTTGCATAGACTTGCTTTAAATTTAATCTATGACATATTAAAATGTAGTTCAAGAAGAGATAAGTCTTAAAGACAGCTAACTAATGCAGGAATGTTACATCCATTTAATATCTAAAGTTTGCTAACGTCATCTAAGATCAGCACCCATGAATTATTGGTCATACTGAAAAAGATGAGACTGTAGCGGAAAATCCTTGATTGTACTGGACTGAGTAAGGGTGTGTTTTATTATTAATGAATCAAACTTTTCTCCTCTAATAGTACATGTCCACAGCCGCCGTCCTTTCCACACATCCTATTCATTGTCTATGTAAGCAACAATGCACGATGTACAATGTATTCGGGTGACATGGGCATGCTGCGTTAAGTTGAGGTCTAGGCTACTTTATGTAAATCAGGGGCATTTGGTAAGACTTGCTGCCTCTGAGAAACTTTTAAACCAACCATTGTTGATCCAATACAGTATAAAAACAGATCTGGCAACTGCATGGCTTATTTCTCACATAACATGTTTTCAGAGACACATTTCAGTGGCGTATTTTTGTGATATAAGAGAAGAAAGTTTCCAAACAAGTTGCCATGTTGGTTCCAGTCTGAAAGCTGGGAGCAGCAGCCCAAGAGGGAAAGCATTTGTCTAATCAGAGGCCTAGTGCCTTGTCAGCCCATCATGCGTCCAATGCTGGGAAGTGAAGCGATCCCTCCTGATAAAAAACACCCCTGTGGACACGTAACATAAGAGGAGGGTTGTATGATGTCTTCTTTCAAAAGTTTCATAGTCTCACTTTAAAAGGCATTAGTAGTCATTACAAGTACTGTCATTCAGTAGGCTTATATCATATCTTATATAGACATACACATCTATATAGACATATTGTTTTTTAACTGTCGCCTCTTTGTGGCCAAGCTGTGGTTTGCATGACAAATCCAGTTCTTCCTCTTGTTTTCTTTACACATTACACTAACAAGGCTATAGCTTAAGTCTGGTAGCTCTATTTAAATGTTACTGCTTTAGCAACTTAAATCCTTAATTGTTTTAACTAGTCAGCCATTGTTGGCACCAGGAAAGTAAATACAGCTTAATGTGGCAGTAGTGGCTATTTCTTGTGTAAACATCTTGTAGTGTATTGTTCTTTCATGTAGTGTATTGTGGGCAGTGCTCGATTCCCCAGTGCTCCTTTCCCCTTGTTCTCCCTTTTCTCATCTAAGAAAATGGGGCGCCGTTGGGGTGGCGACCCTCAGTCCTCCCACTCCTGTCCCCCCGTTATGTGTCACTGTTTTTTATGTTCTTGGACGGGATGTAACTGAAAGATAAGTTCCCTTGGGATTAATAAAGTTCATCTGTCTATCTATCTATCTATTTCCTCAACTGATCTCAACATGGTGGCCGGGTCACAAACTTTCTCATTTTACAGCTAAACAGTACAGTAAAATATACATTACAGTATTACGAAATGTCATTACAGTAAAATGTTTGTTATTTTTACATTTTTATATTTGTCCATTTCATCAAAGTTTGAGGGTGACTGACAGCTGAGCTCAGCTCTGATTTCCTCCACCTGCCTACTTCATGTTTAATATACCGTACTGGTTCATAATGCCTTCGGCCACTGGCCTTGCCAAACATCATCTCTTGTCTGGCAGCAGTGTTAATCAGCAGGACAACAATCTGATATCCAATAAGAGGATTCAGTTGCAAGCAAAGTTATGTTTCCAATTTCATCTGGTTAAACCACCATGCCTGTTAGTTAAGATAGTGTTTTGAATGACATGTCACAACCATATTGATATATAAGTCTCATATTACAAGAGATTATTTCCTAGAGTCTGTGGCCTCAACTAGTTCAACTCCTGAAGAAACCTGCACCCCCTCCGAATCAGGAAGTAGGCTAATGCTTAAAGCCTTTATCCTCTTTTATGTATCCACCAGCCTTCCTTTGTTCCCCTCTAGTATCAGAATCTTAAAGTATTGCACAACAATAACCACAATTTTGAAGTTTGAAAAAGACACTTAGCCTTAAATTTAAAGAAAATGCAAAGTATTTTGTATAAGACATTCATCACAAAATGTTTTCCTCAAAGAAAATCAAAAGAATCAAGACACGCAATGGTATTTTCCAATCATAGCCTTCCAATATGACTTCCTTGACTAATCTGTGGGGATTGAAAACAGATTAATGTATGGCAGAGTGTCATTCATAAATAAATGTGAGGAAAGCAATACTGATTCATGTCTATTCTGTCTTCAAATCACCCAAATCTGTAAGTACTATAAACATCATATTATAAAACATTTAGCAACTAAAAGATGATGAATTCACAATGGTCAGAGATATAGTTGAGATATGCCACACAGCCAACCTCATGTCAGCCAGGCAGCTCAGCAGGGGATAATAGTATTTAGATGTCCTGTAAGCACGCGGATCCTCTCAGTCAGCAACATTAATGGGGCCATGAGGCATCCTGCTCATGCCCTCCATGCTTAGGTAAAGGGGGTATTAGGCGGCAGTAATGCTTGCTGGTCTGAGTGCTCTGTCTGCTGTATAGTCTTGGGGGGATCGACATGGGGAGCACCAGCAAGGTGGCGAACTTGTGGAACAGGAGACAGAGTCTCTTCCCCAACTACAAAGTCGGAGATTCAGACATCAGTCGAAGACCCTCGGAGATCGTTTATCCACTAGCCAAGGAAAGCTGCGTGAAGACATGGAACTCCATGCACGAGCTGAGCAGGGACATCTACGACATTTATGCTGAGTATGAAGATGAAGAGGATGACAATACTCCATTTGGCATCTCAAAGCACATTTTGCCTTCCAAAAAGAACTACATGATTAACATCAATGTAGGGGGAAAGCCCTACCAGATAGCCTACAAGATGGCCGCCAAGTATCCCAAGACCAGAATAGGACGACTGGCCACCTATACGGACCACAACATGAAGCTGGACCTGTGCGATGACTACACTGTGACCAACAATGAGTACTTCTTTGACAGGGATCCGGACGTCTTCCACAGCATCTTCAACTTCTACAGGACTGGTGTGCTGTGGATCAAGGACGAGTTGTGTCCCCGCAACTTCCTGGAGGAGATCAACTACTGGGGCGTGAGGATCAAAAATACCCATCGCTGCTGCCGCATCTCCTTCGAGGAGAGGCAGGATGAGCTGAACGAGCAGCTGAAGATCCAGAGGGAGTTGGAGGCAGAGGTGGAGATCGAGGAAAACGAGGAGCTCTTTCATGACATGTTCATGGGCCAGAAGCGCAGAGTGATCTGGAACTTGATGGAGAAACCGTTTTCGTCTGTCAAGGCCAAGCTGATGGCAGTGGCCTCCAGCCTGTTTGTCCTAGTCTCCCTGGTGGCCATGACTCTCAACACAGTAGAGGAGATGCAATATAGAACTCCCAAAGGTCAGCTCAGTGGTAAGACATACTGGGAGTATGTGGAGTCCATGTGCATCGCCTTCTTCACCATGGAGTACCTGCTTCGTCTGGTGTCCACCCCTGACCTCAAGTCCTTCAGCAGGAGCGTGCTCAACACCGTGGACCTGATCGCTATCCTGCCTCAGTATCTGCAGGCCATCCTGGAGTTCTTTGACAACGAGGAAAACTACATGAAGCACGAGGCCGACATGCAGGCGGTGGGGCAGGTCGGAAAGCTGGGCCAAGTGTTGCGGATCATGAGACTGATGCGAATCTTTCGCATTTTGAAACTGGCACGCCACTCCACGGGTCTACGGGCGTTTGGCTTCACTCTGCGTCAGTGCTACCAGCAAGTGGGCTGCCTCTTTCTTTTCATTGCCATGGGTATCTTCAGCTTCTCAGCCATGGTTTACACCGTGGAGCATGACATGCCACAAACAAACTTCACCAGCATTCCTCATGCATGGTGGTGGGCAGCAGTAAGTACATCTTTGTAAAGTGTTATAGTGTAAAAGACCATCAGGGCAAGACTATTAAGTATATCATCGAGGGAAGATACACAGAGTGGGAAAAATATGGAAATCACAGTACTTTAATGCACCAAAGTCCCTGAATGATGTGTTAACTGTGTAATGTTATTAGATTACATTCCAGCACTACCTGGTTTACAACACAATGAGGTCAGCTCTATTGCAGGATGTGTCACCTCATCCTTCAGTATGGGTGACTCGTGGTCAATGGGAACATTCAAACCACAGATTGTATATTTGTGTAGCATGTACAGTATACAGATTATTCATGGCACCTGGTCGTTTTTATAGGGTGGAATAACCTGGTTCATATCTTGAGATAAACTGTTAACAAACCTTTGATCCACTGCTTGTTGCCATGAAGATACCCATCACAGATCCTTCCCTCCCTCTTTGAGTGGGAGAGAAGGAGAATCCAGGGGAAGAAAATGATAATCCTCTGAACGATAGAAATGGTTATAGTGAAGGGAGCTGTGAGCACTGCTACAGATTGCTGGTATATTCATATGAACAGACGCAGAGGCCATTTTTAAGTCATTGGTGCACCGTAGTTGAATGGTTTCTCAAAAAACTTTTGAGACAGGTGAGACACAAAAAGTAACCCTCTGAACCGACTGGTGCAACAGACAGACTGTGAGGCAATCAGCGAAAGAAGGAGAAGGAAAACTGAGTGTGTCTAGAATTTCAACAGGCAAATCTAATAAAATTTAATGCATGTTCAAGTACAGATACAGAAGAAGAATGTGCTTCTCCTGATGTGAAACTGTTGGTAATAATAAAGTTCAGCTACTGAATAGTATTAGAAGTGTGGGTCCCAATGAACGCCAAGTAGGCCTAATTATTATATAGTATAATCAACAAACTACAACAACTAACAATTTCCAAAACTAAGAGGTGATTTCGAAGCCCAGACAACAGTTTCTTGATCCACATGATAGGCTGAAAAACATTAACTCCAGAAGTAGAACTGGTTGATAGTCGAAGACTTGCAGTGTGTTTGATTAATATTGTTGTTGTTGTAATTGTGGTATTTTTATTGGAGATGTCCTAGCTCCTACTTTTAATCTGATCTGCCAAATGTTTTTTTTATGACTGCCTACTTTGCTGTCTAATAATGGCAAAATGTCCAAATTGACCACATGGATGACTGACTGAGTTATGTTTCTCCATCACCACTGACTGTTGTCCTCACTCCCCAGGTCAGCATCTCCACTGTGGGCTATGGAGACGTCTACCCAGAAACCATACTGGGCCGTATCTTTGCTTTCATCTGCATCTCTTTTGGAATCATCTTAAACGGCCTGCCCATATCCATCCTCTTCAACAAGTTCTCAGATTACTACTCCAAACTCAAGTCCAATCAATACACATCCTCCCTGAAGAATCGAGGGAAGGTGAGATTTTCCAAGAGGACAGTGAAAAGGTTCAGCCACTGCTTTGGAAGCCACCATAGTCCCCCACCCTGAGTTCTTACATGACTTTTTTTTTTTTTTTTTTTAATGAACAAACAATATGCTAGACTGTGAAACTGTTCAAACAAACTGTATGTGATGGGAAGTAATACATGGAATATCAACAAATGATGAGCGTTTAATCCCCAGCAGTGGCACATCTGGCCAAGCATTCCAGTAAATTGGCGGCTTTTGTGAATGGGAAGCTGGTGAGAGATCACACAAGCACACGCCTATCTACACCCTCTCTGAGCCAGTTAGGAGTGAAAAGGACGACTGCTTAGGGAAGGAATTTGCAGTACAATATGGCACCAACAGGGGGAGAAAATTAAGCAGTATGACTGACTGATTTCTTGAAATATTAGCTTTTTATATACAGATATTTAATATACATTTCTCAGTCAAAAATGAGAAACACAAAAAAATGAAAGGAATATCCACAAGTAGTTTAGCCTTCTCATTAACATATATTTCTATTATCAAACTGGGTTTCTTTTCAGTGATAAACTCTTCACCCTGTCCATCATTACAAATTAGGATTGTGCGTGGAAGCATTCTTCAAATCTGTATAACAGAATATCTCAGTTTATGAATATACTGTATCAAATATGTCAGGAGGAATTATTAGCATATATTTTATGCTAAATGCAGTACCTGGACAATATTTGCAATGGTTTTGTGTTGTTAATTGATTTCCCATTATAAACATATACATACATTTGCATAGAGCAGCATATTTGTCCACTCCACTGCAGTTAAGCATGTTTAACCATGGACAATTGTGCAATTAATTGCAATTAAATATTTGAATTGATTGACAGCCCTAGTGCTTACGTGAATGACAAAAGCTTACAATGAAAAAGCTCTTATTATAGTAGCTCTTTTGTTTATCTACAACATAAATCTATGCCCCACTGATTTTTAAACATGTACTTTTCAGAGACAGCCTAACCAGGAACCGGGATAGACCTGGGCAATATATATATTAGTTTCTTTCTAACAGCAGCTGCAATGTTTTAAATCTGTGAGCTCACACAGGAGATCTGCAAGGTGTACTAAACCTCCAAATACTGGTGCTGCTTTTCATGTATTTGCAATGTTCAATAGTTCCGCCTATAAAGTATGCAGTATGATTTACTTGCAATGCATGCAACTCTATTACACGATGCAGTCTGACTCTGTTTTCAATAAACCCTGTACTGCTCATGAAATTCTTCTCCTCATTGACTAAATACCACATCTTCATGTACAGTAAGTGACAAGTGACACAGACCCGTTCACCTACATACATTTCTACTGACCTCTCCTGGATAACCTTTGCTATTACAAAAACGTTACTGTCGTACAATAAGGTGTACCACTTAGTTCTACTACTGCTGCATACAACATACTAGTTACTCAGCACTTTCTAAAGTCTGTCGATTTGAACACAGTGTGATGGTGGACTTAATGCTCCCTACAATAATGCATGCAAATTAATGTCTGACATTGCTTTGCTTCAAAATGACCAGAGTGGCTGATGCATAGACTCAGCAGCACAGAAGCCCATTTAAGTCAAAAAGGGAGGATAAAACATCTGGAACAACTGGCGATAAAGATCAACAGCACAGCAATCATGGATTGAGAATGTAGACTTATCATGGAAGATGACGATGCTGTAGGTCTCCTGTCCAACTATATCGGTATTAGTAATGAAATGAGATTTCAGTTTGGACAGCCATTAATAAAGAAACAGTGGCTACAGTGTTTTATTATGGAATAAAGCATATGACATGGTATGGAGGAAGACAGCAAAGTAGGTAAGGTAAGGTAGTAAAAATAGGATCACAAATGTTATGTTATTTATAAATGATCTATATCTACAGTGTAGACCAAAAGTTTGGACACACCTTCTCATTCAAAGAGTTTCCTTTCTTTTCATGACTATTGACATTGTAGATTCACACTGAAGACATCAAAACTATGAATTAACACATGTGGAAATATGTACTTAACAAAAAAAAGTGTAAAACAACTGAAAATATGTCTTATATTCTAGTTTCTTCAAAGTAGCCACCTTTTGCTCTGATTACTGCTTCACACACTCTGCATCCTCTTGATGAGCGTCAAGAGGTCGTCACCTGAAATGGTCTTCACTTCACAGGTGAGCCCTGCCAGGTTTAATAAGTGGGATTTCTTGACTTATAAATGGGGTTGGGACCATCAGTTGTGTTGTATGGGCATGTGATCGCCATCGTGTGGCGTGACTGTTGGAAATCCTATCGTGTGTGCGGGGCATAAACTGATCTGTGACTGGACTAAGGATGTCGGGGAATAGTGATGGGGGAGATGGGAGTGAGGAGGAGATGGTATGGAGTGAGGTAGTGAGGAAGAAAAATTCTAGAAAGCATTCATGTGTCAGTGGCAGTAGTTCGGAAAGTGAGGTGAGGCAGGAGCGTAAAGTAGTGCGGAGTGTGGGAAATGACGAATTTAAGGTGATTTTGATGTTCAAGGAGGGACATGATATAAGGAAAGTGAGTCCGGTGACCCTGTCTCGTTGGATGAAAGGGAAACTTAGAGACATTTTGATGGCGAAGGTTCTGAGTAATGGTGGATTGTTACTTAAATGTAAAGACGAGCAGCAGAGAGAGAAAGCGATGAAGTTAACTGAAGTGTGTAACAAAAAGGTCGAGAACGCCAAGAAGACAGGAAATGGACCCTTTGTGCGAGGGGTTATCTATGGAATCCCAGTGGAGGAAAAGTTAGAGGATGTGAAGGCAAACATTAAAGGAGGGAAAGTGATAGGCATTAAACGCCTTCAAGCAAGGAGGGGAGGACAGAAAGTTGATAGTTTATCCATTCTGTTGGATTTTCAAGAGCGAGTGTTGCCAGACAAAGTGACAGTAGGGTATTTAAGCTACAATGTTAGAGCTTATATCCCGCCTCCATTGAGATGCTTCAGGTGTCAAAAATATGGCCACATTGCAGCAAGTAGCAAAGGAAAACAGAAGTGTGGAAGGTCATTTATGTATTTATACAGATGGGTCTAAGGACCCAGAGACAGGCAGGGCGGCAGCAGCTTTCGTGGTTCCAGCATTTGATGTTGAATGTGGAAAAAGAATTACTGATAATGTGTCTGTATTCACATGTGAAATGATGGCTATGATTATGGCATTGCAATGGGTGTAGGACATAAGGCCTGAGAGAGTGGTAATTGCATCCGATTCTAGTGCAGCATTGATGAGTTTACTATCCAGCAACTCCAGATGTCGAGAGGACTTATTATTTGAGTTATTATTATCATTATTTAGAATCCAACAAATGAGATTGGCTGTTAGTTTTGTGTGGGTGCCAGCCCATGTTGGAGTTGAGGGGAATGAGAGGGCAGATAAAGCAGCTAAAAGAGCTTTGAGAAGTGGGAGTAATCACATCAATGTAAACATCAGTAAACTGGAAGCTAAAGTGGTGATTAAGGGGCAAATCAAAAAGATGTGGCAGGAGGAATGGAACAATGAAAGTAAAGGAAGATTTCTTTATAAACATAAACTATTAGTTGGGGGTGCAGACTCTGGAGGACGAAATCGAAAGCAGGAGAAAATCACAACAAGAATGAGGACTGGTCATACTGGACTAAACTACATTGTATTTAATTGGGAAACATTGTAATGGCAGATGTGAATATTGTGGAGAAGAGGAAACAGTGGAGCATGTATTGATGGTTTTTCAGAAATATCTAACAGAGAGGGAAGTTTTAGAATCAGAGCTCAGAAAGATTGAAGTCAATAATATTGATAACATCCTGTCAAAGCCTTCAGGGGATAAGAGCTGGAGACTCCTGCTAGAATATTTAAAATCAACAAGATTAAGCAATAGAATCTGAGACATGACTACTGTTTGTTTAGTTTAGTTGTTATTGGGGTTAGTTATTTATAGTCTATTCTTTTCATTTATTAGATCTTTAGAAGGATAATAGAGCCTTAGTCCACACTCCAGATCAGTGGATGGCGGTAATGCATCCGAAAGTCGTTTGCCAACCGCCAATAAACAAGAAGAAGAAGAAGAAGAAGAAGAAGAAGAAGAAGAAGAAGAAGAAGAGGAGGAGGAGTAGTCATACTGAATAGAAGTTAGAATTTGTATTATGGCAAGAAAAAAAGCAGCTAAGTAAAGAACAACGAGTTGCCATCATGACTTTAAGAAATGAAGGTCAGTCAGTCCGAAAAATTGGGAAAACTTTGAAAGTGTCCCCAAGTGCAGTCGCAAAAACCATCAAGCGCTGCGAAGAAACTGGCTCATATGAGGACCGCCCCAGGAAAGGAAGACCAAGAGTCACCTCTGCTGCGGAGGATCAGTTCATCCGAGTCACCGGCCTCAGAAATGGCAGGTTGACAGCAGCTCAGATTAGAGACCAGGTCAATGCCACACAGAGTTCTAGCAGCAGACACATCTCTAGAACAACTGTTAAGAGGAGACTGTGTGAATCAGGCCTTCATGGTAGAAGAGCTGCTAGGAAACCACTGCTAAGGACAGGCAACAAGCAGAAGAGACTTGTTTGGGCTAAAGAACACAAGGAATGGACATTAGACCAGTGGAAATCTGGGCTTTGGTCTGATGAGTTCAAATGTGAGATCTTTGGTTCCAACCACTGTGTCTTTGTGCGACGCAGAAAAGGTGAACGGATGGACTCTACATGCCTGGTTCCCACCGTGAAGCATGGAGGAGGAGGTGTGATGGTGTGGGGGTGCTTTGCTGGTGACACTGTTGGGGATTTATTCAAAATTGAAGGCATACTGAACCAGCATGGCTACCACAGCATCTTGCAGCGGCATGCTATTCCTTCCGGTTTGCGTTTAGTTGGACCATCATTTCTTTTTTAACAGGACAATGACCCCAAACACACCTCCAGGCTGTGTGAGGGCTATTTGACCAAGAAGGAGAGTGATGGGGTGCTGCGCCAGATGACCTGGCCTCCACAGTCACCGGACCTGAACCCAATCCAGATGGTTTGGGGTGAGCTGGACCGCAGAGTGAAGGCAAAAGGGCCAACAAGTGCGAAGCATCTCTGGGAACTCCTTCAAGACTGTTGGAAGACCATTTCAGGTGACTACCTCTTGAAGCTCATCAAGAGAATGCCAAGAGTGTCCATCCATCCAACCGCTTTTCCCGTTAGGGGTCGTGGGGGGGCTGGAGAAGGCGGGGTTCACCCTGGACAGGTCGCCAGTCCATCACAGGGCACATAGAGACAGACAACATAGAGACAGACAACCATTCACACTCACATTCACACCTACGGGCAATTTAGAGTCATCTAATGTATAAACAACATGTCTTTGGACTGTGGGACGAACCCAGAGTACCCACACTTACACGGGGAGAACATGCAAACTCCACACAGAAGTGTCCCAAGCCGGAATCAAACCTGCGACCCTCTTGCTGTGAGGCAACAGCCTCTCAACAGCACCACCGTGCAGCCCTGCCAAGAGTGTGCAAAGCAGTAATCAGAGCAAAAGGTGGCTACTTATATAAGTATATATATATAATATAAGACATATTTTCAGTTGTTTCACACTTTTTTGTTAAGTATATAATTCCATGTGTTAATTCATAGTTTTGATGCCTTCAGTGTGAATCTACAATTTTTAATAGTCATGAAAATAAAGAAAACTCTTTGAATGAGAAGGTGTGTCTATTTTGGTCTGTACTGTGTGTGTCTATATCTATATCTATCTATCTATCTATCTATCTATCTATCTATCTATCTATATATATATATATATATATATATATATATATATATATATATATATATATATATATATATATATATATATAGAGAGAGAGAGAGAGAGAGAGAGAGAGAGAGAGAGAGAGATAGAGATATATAGAGATATCTATAGATATATATATATATATATATATATATATATATATATAGAGAGAGAGAGAGAGAGAGAGAGAGAAAGATAGAGATATATATAGAGATATAGATATACATATACATAGATATAGATATACATAGATATAGCTATAGATTTATAAATTCCTCCAGAGGATGGCAGTAGTGAGCATACCAGCTGCAGTAAATCGTCAGACGAAGAAGAACCTCCTCCCTCAGTCCTCTGGTAGTAAAGTGACCTCTGCTGCTAACGTTAGCTGTTAGCCTGCTCTAAAACTATGGCTCCTCCAGTTGCAGTGTCGCCTTTGATTAAGGTTTGTGTTGTACACAGTACATATTATGAAAAGGTGTTACTCTTGTTTTACCGTAATTTACCGTTGTAATCGTATTCCAGGTTGCTAGCTACACGGAGCACGCTAACCTGCTGTTAGCTAGGAAGTAGCAAGCATGCTAATGTATAGATAACGTTAGTTGTAACGTTAACTTGGCAACGTTACAACAACTTGTAGTTAGTCGTTGCATTTGTGCTGCATTATATCTATATATTAACAACGCATTTGTTGAACAGTGCGATTTACTTAGTCGGAAGCATCACCCTTGACGCTGCTAATCGCTAAGACCGTCTCCATTGAAACGACGAAGCGCTAACTGGTCGTTATAAATAGAAATGTCCTTGGCCATAATTGACAGTAGTCCAAAAGAAGGAATTTAATAATATCGCATCATTTATCTCGGCGTAAAAGCCAATTTCCTATATATTTTTAATTTAACTCATGTTTAGAATAAATAGAATCGTCTAGTCGTCCTCGTTGTCGCCCACTGCTGTTCATTTCTGGTGACAGTCTGCAAACAGGTGGATAGTTGTCAAAGTACAACGTTGTATTTTCATTTTAATGACACTAATGCTTGTCCGGATTGTTTTTTTGCTGAATTATGCTGTGGGCCCTATCTACGCTGGAAACTCGTTCAATTAAACTCTGTTAGATAATTAACGTTAGTTTAGGTCTCAATAAATTCAGCGAGTGCAGCAACATTGTAGGAAGCAATGAAAAGTAAGGCTATAAAGAACTCGAGCAAGAGCCACTGGCTATTCTGTGTCAGTCATTTCTACGGATATAGACGGACATAGAAAGTGTTGTAGGGCAAAACAATAATGGCAAGTTAATTATTATTTGCTGTAATACTTACCCTGTCACCTGTATGACACTTTGTAGGGACTGCATCACTGGCATTAATTTGCATGTCTTTCTCCTTTACAGACAGCAAGGTATTCAGCTTTGATTGCTGGTATCATCTATGGCAAAAGGAGATATGGTGAGTTATTCTTGTCGGGGTCATTCCTGTTATGCAGCAACATTTCTGTCCCCATGAATTATTTCCTCGTATTTTCTTTAAAATAGTAAAATATTTATGACAAATGGCTTAAATTATAGATTGAGATCTTCTTAATAGCATAAACACAAAGTAATGCACATCAAATATACTTTTATTTTTACTTTTATGTACATGTGCTTGATTTTGACCATGTCCCCAGTGCAATGTAATCAACTTCTACAGTAACATACACAAAACATTCTTCAATATATAGGCCATGTTAAAGTTTCACTGATTCTAGGTCTATATTAGGAAGAACTATATTTTTTTTGACTAGGGAACTCAAAGGAGTAAAGTAGGGTGAGCATAAACTTTCACTTGTCTTTTATTCCATGTTTCATGATGCTAATCTGTTTGTCACACTTCCACTGGTAGGCTAAATAATGAAGACAGTTGGTCCGATTAAAAAAAAAAAAAAAAAAAAAAGTTAAACATATTTGATATAGTTATTAAAGGCTTGTTTATGTGTAGAAGGTTAGATGGGTAAAGCTGGATCACTCACAGAGCTACACTATGGCTAATTTAGCTCCAAATGTTCCACCCTTTTAGGTCTTTAGACCAATACAAACCAGTCTACCCACAAGGATTATTATTTGAGTGTCTGTGGTTGGCCATTATGTTTTCCTAATAGTTAATGTCACTATTCTTATATAATTAAAAAAAAAAGATGAAAATATATATGAAAATACATCGTTTTATCATCATAGGGTAATGTTTTCACTCAAAATGTTGTTTAAAACCTGATCGTCTTACAAAAAACTCTAGGATATTTGTAAATTAAGATTTTCTGTTGTGTGGGTTTGAAGAATGCTTGTACACTTATCAAGATGTGCAATTCAGATAATACCAAGTGTCATTTGGGAAAATATTGAAATACAGTCTATATGATAAACCCCTTAAAAATTAACCCCTTAATTTTTCTCAGACCACCTGAAGCCTATTGCAGCTGAAGAGAGGAGGATCGAGGAGGAAGAGAAAAAGGTTCGCGAGGAACAGGAGCGCATCGCCAAGCAGCTAGCTGAAGGTAGCGTCATCAGCCTCAATCGCATGTCAGATTTTTAGTACACAGTTTGCATATGCATACACTTGCATGCCGCACAGGAAGTGAATGCAAGAATAACACCAGTGTGTGTACAGTATGGTGCAGTTGACGTTGCATTGCACAATAAAGTGGGAACATTGCCATTCAATGTAAAGCATTTTATTCTTCAACTAATGATTGTTAACCATATGTGCTATGTAAAATCCTAAATGTACTAATCCCACGTATTTACTCTCCCCTTACAGCAAGTGAAGATACTATTCTGAAGTAAAGCTGGTGTTCCATGTGAGGATATCCATGTGCAATTCCCAACCTCTCTTCCTTTTTCCTGGAGTAATGATGGCAACCTCGGGTCCCAACAAGTCAAACACTCCCGTGTTGTGGACAGATTCACTGTTACCTTGTATAATACATCACCTCTCTGGATTGCCAGATACAGTGATTTAAAGTTAGTTACATGACATAAAATAAAGCTCTTGAACTCAGCTTTGTAATACTGCAAATGCAGCCGCACGCATAAGTTATAATGTTCATGTTTTGTAATGAAACAGTGTCATAAATACAGAAGTACATGATCACTGGAGTCTATGTCTTTGTTTACAAGCACGGTTATAATCAGTGTTCTCTGTCAGCCACTGTTACAGCACAGGTATGACAGATATTACATTAAAATGACAATTTTTTTCTGTTATCTTGAATTTTGTTCACATTAGTCATATTGAATGTAGAACTTCTTAATGTGTTACTGTTAGATCATGTTCAGTTGCTTCCTATTTGCAACACCCTTTTTGATCACTGGTTGCCAGTTACAATATCTGCTTTAATTATATTGTCTTTTAATTGTGAAAAAGTGGCTTTAGAAACATGACAGGGCTCATTGTGTTAAGACAAAGGTACAGAAATGTCAAAAGAAATTTGCAAAGGAAGCAGATTAAAGTCTCTCTGATACTTGAACAATTTCCTCACCCTGTTGAGTTGCTACTGTAGCTGTGTGAGCATATGGAAAATAAATTAGTTTATACTTAATTTTCTCAGCTGCACTTTTAAATAGGGTGAAAAACAGTTGTTGACAGTGCTGTGAAAAAGTATTTGCCCCCTTCCTGATTTCTGAGTTTTTAAAGAGATAAACCACATTTTTTTTGGAAAGCTGAGTTCAGTTACACTCGCCACACCCAGGCCTGATTACTGCCAGACCTGTTGAATCAAGAAATCACTTAACTAAAACCTGTCTGACAAAGTGAAGGAGGCTAAAAGATCTCAAAAAGCAACACATCATGCTGCAAAAGAGATTCAAGAACAGATGAGAAACAAAGTCACTGACATCAGTCTGGAAAGGGTTACAAAGCCATTTCTAAAGCTTTGGGACTCCAGCGAACCACCGTGAGAGCCGTTATCCACAAACGGAGAAAACTTGGAACAGTGGTGAACCTTCCCAGGAGTGACCGGCCTACCAAGATTACTCCAAGAGCATCGACGACTCATCCAGCAGGTCACACGAGCACCGAGAACAGCATCTAAAGAACTGCAGGCCTCACTGCTTCAGTTAAGGTCAGTGTCCATGATTCAACAATAAGACAGAAACTTGGCAAAAATGGCATCATGGGAGAGATCCAAGGAGAAAACCACTGCTGACCAAAAACAACACAAAGGCTCGTCTCACATTTGCCAAAAAACATCTTGATGATCCCAAAGACTTTTGGAAAAATATTCAGTGGACTGATGAGATAAAGGCTGAACTTTATGGAAAGTGTGACATTTTATAAAAACAACATCACAGCAGCAGTCAGACATGGTGGTGGTAGTGTGATGGTCTGGGTCTGCTTTGCTGCTTCAGGACCTGGACCACTTGCTGTAACTAATGGAACCATGAATTCTGCTCTCTACTAGAAAATCCTGAAGGACAATATCCGGTCATCAGTTTTTGATCTCAAGCTCAAGCACACTTGGGTTCTGCAGTAGGACAATGATCTGAAACACACCAGCAAGTCCACCTCTCATTGGCTTAAAAAGAAAAAAAAAAAAATGAAGGTTTTGGAGTGGCCTAGTCAACTTCCAGACTTCAATCCGATTGAGATGCAGTGGCCTGACCTTAAACAGGCCGTTCATGCTCAAACCCTCCAATGTGGCTGAATTAAAACAATTGTTTAAAGAGTAGGCCAAAGTTCCTCCACAGTGATGTAAAAGACTCATTGCCAGTTATCACAAACGCTGGATTGCAGTTGTTGCCACCAAGGGTTACAAAACCTGTTACTAGGTTTAGGGGGCAATTACTTTTTCACATAGGGTCAGACAGGTTTGGAGCTTTTTACCCTAAATAAATGAATCAACATTTAAAAACTGCATTTTCTATTTACTTGGGTTATCTTTGTTTAACATTAAAATTTGTTTGATGATCTGAAAAATTTAAGTGTGACAAATATGCAAAAATATAAGAAATCCGGAAGGGGGTCTGTATCAATTAATGTGGAAATTATTTTGAGTTGTGCAAAATATTGGTCGACATAAGTCCCTCAAACATTAGAGATTAATCTTATTTTCTTGATTGCAGAAAATGTGTGGTCTATAAAATGTGCATTATAATTTCCTAAAGCCAAAGGTAATGTCATCAAATAGTTTATTTTACAGTCCAAAACCCACAATTTGTTGCTGCGTTAAAAACATTTACACTTGAATTGTAATTCCTGTTCATTTTAAAGATTTTTTTTAACCTTTAAATTGCTGATGCACAATTTATCATTTTAATAAATAATATGTTTGTTAGATTTTGTTTTATAAAGTTAAGAAAGCAATGTTTAAGTCATGCCTGATGTTGCCTTACACAAAGAAGAAAGATCCCAGTCCCTTCCACACAGTGAAGCATACAGCTTATTAATTAAAGCCCAGCTATGGCGATCAGTATCGCGAGTGATCAGTGTATCCTTCTAACAAGAAAGAAAAGCGGGCGATTCCGGCTTGGGACTCTTCTGTGTGGAGTTTGCATGTTCTCCCCGTGTAAGCGTAGGTTTTCTCCGGGTACTCCGGCTTCCTCCCACCGTCCAAAGACATGCTGTTTAGGTTAATTGATTACTCTAAATTGCCCGTAGGTGTCTATATGTTGTCTGTCTCTATGTGCCCTGCGATGGACTGGCGACCTGTCCAGGGTGAAGCCCGCCTTCGCCCAATGCCAGCTGGGATCGGCTCCAGCCCCCCTGCGACCCCTAACGGGATAAGCGGTTGACGATGGATGGATGGGAGAAAGAAAATCAGCCAAATGCTCACAATTGAAAAGCTGAAGCTTGGAAATTTTTGGTATATTTTTCTTGAAAAATAAAACAGTTGCTCCTAAACTTACTGTCAATTTACTGACCGACTCATTGTTTCAGTATGCTGCAAACTTGCTGACATGAATGATTTCCACTGCTGATCAATGAGATACAATTTGGGAGTTTCTGATTTAGGAGAATAAAGCGTAAAATAAAACAATAATATACATGTGAAATCTAATTGTCCCCCTACAATCTCTTCAGGGTCACATGTTGCTATCAGCATTCATCTTACTGAAGACCAACTCAAACACTACAGAGATGTTTGCGTATTCTTACATCCCTCTCAGACAGTCACCTGCTCAGGTCCAGCGGTCAGTGACCTGACATGGTTGAAGTCCAGACCTGCTGAACCCAAGCTCACCTCCACTTAAGCAAGCATCCACATGTGTCTAGGATCACTTAAACCTAGCTTTTGTTTTAGGATTAGAGATGCAGAGTTAATACTGTTGACATGTCACGTTGATCGTTTGGACAGCGCTGAACAGCCCAGGATGTCAAAGCACAGGGGCCTTACCTAATATAATCAGGACATGTTATTATTAGAATAACAACAATGGCAGGGCGACTAAAAATACAGCCGGACTTACTGGCATGCTACTTTACTTAGCTCTCACCGACTGTAGTTAACAAACATATCTCCTAAGGACTGGTGAGGGCGGCACGACTAGGATTACAGTGATCATCTTAAAACTTGTTTTTTTTTTCACTTTTTAAAGTACACCATAAAAAGATTGTGGAATTTTAAAAAATGGAAAAAATAAATAGATAGAATGATTAAGAAATGAAAACTGCTGTAAATGTTAAGCAGGAATCTAAATTTTAAAAATTAAAAATGCTTTAAAAAGGTGCTATTGATAACATTCAGCCACTAGATGTTCACTGTCCCTCCCGCTTTCCATTGCATTCACTTCACAACAAGTGGGTTGCCACTTTGTTGTACAAACTGCATATTTTATGGTCGAGCGGAGTGAGACTCGTGTCAAGTGATCGGTCTTTCGTGGTACAGCAGTGAAAGTCATTTTGCACCATGTAGCTGTTGAGCTACATTAGATTTAGGTTAATTTGTGCGGAGATGGAAGCTGTCAAACTACGCTAATTATCCGTCTCTTCCACACTAACTGGCAACTTGATCGCTGAAAGTAGCGATACCACGTGATACCCACGTCACTATACTATTGGTTCACAAGCCTCATTAAACGTGGAAACCAAAGTCTACTGTCTTCCACAGGAAAAAAACAAAACATTCATTTTGGACCCATCATAATTTTTTAAATGGTTAATCTACAATCATTATTATCTTTTTTTTTTTTTTTTTTTTTTTTTTTTTTTTTTTTTTAGAGGAGTGCAACCTTTATTTCAGCACCTCGCTGAGAGTTCTGTGGATGTTTTTCTTTTTTAATTATTCACCTACTTACAAATGTTATCAGTAAGAGTTTTAACAAACTCATAAAATTAATTTAAAAAGTAACGAGTTGCAAGTCTATAAAAGAGGCTTTAAGAATTGATGGAAAATATTGGTGAGATATGAGCAACAACGCGTACATTTATTAATGCATCTGAAGCAGCAAAATATTTCATGGAGGACTTTTTAGTGAATGAAACATCCCACTCTGGGGCGTTTTCACACTTTGTCATCTGTATGCACATTTGCTGGTACATAAGTGGTGTAAACTTCCTGTAACACAGATTACAGGGTGAAGCTCTGGCTGCATTTACGGACAAGATGACAACAGGTTACTTAACAGAGCAAGTGGCGGGAACACCTGAGCCTCTGCTGACATAACATGACAGAGCGTCCTTTCTCCGTGCTATTGTCCAGATCTTATGATGTAAAATGCTACTGTTGTTTTCATTTAAGGTGCTTGTAAATGTGAAAATGCTCATTTTTCTTCCTTAGACTTTTTGAATCTTTTTATGTTTTATGCAGAAAATATAAAAACAGAAGCAGCTATTGTTGGGGAATCCAAAAGTAATGAATGAGACAGTTTATGTTTGGCCCTAACAAGTTTAGTACAGAAGTAAATACTTTTCACTTTCACTTCCCTCCTTGCTCGCAGAGGGATATCACTGCTTTGGAAGTCATCTGCATCCCTTTCATCGTCATCCCTGATGGAGGATATGATGTTCCTTAAACTGGAAAAAATGAGCCATTCACGGGTCAGCCCACAAATTTTGCTGTACCTGGCAGCCCCTCTTATCTTATTTTGACCAAGTGACAGTGCTTCCGTATGATTAACACCACTTGTATTTTTTATTTTTTGTAGTATATGTTTTATATTTATTTGGACATAGTAGTATTTGGGCAGACTAAAAGACATATAGCACATGAGATGCATTTCTCTCCATCAGCTAAATTGCATGACATCATAAAAATCAATTCATGTAAACTGAAATGAACATTTAAATTCAACATTCAACATTTAAATTGTCCATTTGTACATCATAAAGTTTATCAGTCTATTTTATCTGTAGTTTGGGATTCATCCTATAATTATTGTGACTGTTAATGTATACTTTATTTTCATGTATTTTAATCTATGTATTTATGAAATTTATTTTGCATCGTGACTAGGTGAGGGTTGGGTGGGAGAGGGCTCGTTCACTCTGCATCACAATTTTTCAGCAGGTATGACGCCACAAATCTTTATATTTGCACTTTTTTTTATTGGAGGTCTTCGTGCCTAAAATACACTCTGTGAAGAGCTTCGCCATGGACGTGTGACTGGAGGCTCAGGCCACCTCTTTGCCCCCGGGCATCTGCCGTTATGTATCCCGTTATAGAGCCCTGCAAACAATTACATAAAGCCTACACACTGCTGAATGCGAGGGTTCATCAGATTACAGTGGGGGATTTTGTTAACTGGATTAGCAGTAGATTTAAACTCTGCATTTAGGTTCAAGAAGTGAAAATAATCAGTGAGCCTCTCTGTGCGTCAGATATAAAACGGCTCACACAGTCTTCTCACCACAGTTTGGACACTGCAACAACTCTGTACTGAAAACTTCCCACAACTTCATTCTGCACTTCAGGTAAGGAGATGGAGTGATCTTTTTACGAACTAAATACTAGTTGCAAAAGTGACTTTTTTTTTTTCCTTCAGTCAGATACTTCAAGTTGCCCTAACTGTAAATAAAGAAAAATCAAACTATTGACATGCTCAACTTTGTTTTGCTTAGAATGGACTTCCAAATCTTTGCCCTGGTGATGTTGTTCCTGGCCTGTGTGGAGCAGAGCCTGGCCTCCTGCGTGGTGGACAGCTTCACAGTCAAAGACGACTTTGACCCCAAAAGAGTGAGTACAGAAACATGTATTCAGTTCAGTTCCAGTGCAACTTACTGTAACTAGAATTAGCCAATGATAGGAGGCTAGGTTCAGGAGCGATAGCTAGCTCCCACAGATGAACACGCAGGAAAACAGATAAGACAGGAATAGAATAATAGACATCCTCCAAGTAAACCAGGACATTATCTGCATACAGTGAAATATAGTATTGCATACTGTGTACTACAATGAGGAATTAGGCAATCGCCTCATATCCCTGGTACACATACGAAAAAATATCAAAATTTCTTTATAGGCATATCCATATTCTACTAATGAAATGGGTATCAAAAGAATCATCTTTGTGATTTTTCTCCGGCAGTATGCAGGAAAGTGGTACGCTCTGCAGAAGAAGGATCCTGAGGGTTTGTTCCTGCAGGACAACATTTCTGCTGAATACACTGTTGGAGACGACGGTGCCATGGTGGCCTCTTCTAGGGGCAGAGTCACTCTCTTTGGGTGCGTATATGTCATCTTAATAGCTTTTTTAAATTTATTTTTTCCTCCAATACACGATTGATGTATGTTTTCTACTAGGATTTAGGACTGCAGATGAGAGGGCTCTTTGGTATATGAGAGTTGGAGCTGATAGAAGAAAGGGTTGGGCTGTTTATTGGTCACTCTACTGGTGTAAAATCATTAAAAAGATTTTAGAAGAAGACATGTATTTAGTGGCAGTTTAAATGTGATATATTTGAATAACTAAAGGTTATTCCTTGCAAATTTGACAGTTTTTTCTCTACTTGACATCCAGGTTCTGGGTTGTGTGCGCTGACATGGCTGCTCAGTACTCTGTGCCCAACCCTGACACCCCCGGCAAAATGTTCATGAACTACCAGGGACTGGCCAGCTACCTGTCCAGCGGCGGTAAGCCTCCTCAGATGTATACGCTCACATTATCTGTCTCCCTCACAGCTGAGACTAACTTCTTTCCCTCTGCTCTTCCAGGTGACAACTACTGGGTCATTGACACAGACTATGATAACTACGCCATCACCTATGCCTGCCGCACCCTGAAGGACGATGGAAGCTGCGAGGACGGATACTCCCTGGTCTTCTCCCGTAACCCTCGCGGCCTGCCCCCCGCCATCCAGAGAGTTGTCCGCCAGAAACAGGAGGAAATCTGCATGGCCGGAGAGTTCCAGCCTGTGCTGCAGTCTGGTATGTACTCAGTCTATCACGTTCAGCTTAATATCCAAACACTGAAAGAGTGACCATGTACCTTGACTTGCTTTTAAAAGATTTAGTTGATGCTCTGATACCAAAAACTTGTGAAAGGACACATTTTTAACAATAACAGTAAATGAGGAAGTCTCTAAACCACATAAGATTACAGCCATTTTCCAAAGAACATTAAGATTTAATTTTAAATTCAGAAACACAAAAAGTGTCGTAACTCATTAAAAAAAACGCCAATTGTTGCTCTGAATAAAAAGCTCATTTTGTGGAATAGCATGTACTGTATCTCTGGATCTTAACTACTAATTTGAACTTATTTTAGTCTGTATATTCAGATTAAATGTTTCAAGCTCTGTGTTACATTTAAACTCATCCAACACTTGTTCTTCTTCTCTCTGTATTCATAACAGGAGCCTGCTAAATGCTAAACCAGAGTTTGTTGAGCAGCCCTTCATTATACTGGATTGATCATCCCGCCCAAAAGGAAGACAGAGCTCTTCTCCAAGACACATAGGAGAATAATCGCATTATGTTTATGATTTGCTATGCCCCAACGTTATATGAGAGAATTATCGGATGAATCAGATTCAACGCCCCACAAAAAAATGTAACTAACACTGCTGAGATGAAATTATATTTTCAAGCCAAATCCAATGAAAACTATTAGTGGTTGAGTGACTGTGATGAAATAATCATCCACACAGTATTGTCACACTGATGGATAACATCTGCACTGAGTAATCACTCTGTATTGGTGACAATAAATTTTTGTTAAGAAACCTGCTGTTGTCCTTGTTTTTGTAAAAACGGCCACTTAGACTGGTGATCCAACTTTTACTGATCTCACATACAAAACACAGCCACATAAAAAAAATCAGACATTTTGAGTATAAAAAATTGATTGTAAATCTGATTGTAACAGTTTGATCTGTTAATAACTAACCTCACTGCTCACTGATATTATATATTGTAGTTCACCTTTCATTCCAGTAACAACACATTATGTGAAACACAACAAGCATGAACAATAAAATCTCATTTTAACACTGCGTTTAACAGGTTGTCCTCATGGATGTATGGCACAGCTGGCCTGTTCATGTGTAAATATATTAAAGGATAAGTCTGGCGATATTTGAACTTCTCAAGGGCTGTCAAAGTTAATGCATATCGCATATTGCACTATTTTCTTTAACATGTTAAGGCAACTTGTGATTTTTAGGTTGTAGCGGGCACAGTGAATGCACGAGAGTGTGGATACTTTAAAGCTGCAGATACTGGCATCATATGAAACTAGAAAACCTAAGGTATCCATTGGTACCAACCATGTCATACTAGCTTGTCGTGAAGGAGGTTAAATAATACTCCAAACTTGCGCTAAATTTTGGCAAGGAAAAACTGGCATGACTAATTTCAAAGGGGTCCCTTGAACTCTGACCTCAAGATATGTGAATGTAAATGGGTTCTATGGGTACCCATGAGTCTCCCCTTTAGATATGCCCACTTCATGATACTCATATACAGTTAAGGTCAAGTCATAATCAAGTCAGCACTCTGACACACTGACAGCTGTTGTTGCCTGTCGGGCTGCAGTTAGAGTCATATTTTTTATGGTAAATGCAGTATCTGTGAGGGTTTCTGGACGATATGTCATTGTTTTGTGTTGTTAATTGATTTCCAATAATAAATATATACATATATTTGCCTAAAGCAAGCATATTTGCCCTCTCCCACGTTGATAAGAGTATTTAATACCTGACAAATCTCTCTTTAAGGTACATTTTGAACAGACAGAAAAATGTGTGATTAATTTGTGATTAATTATTTTAATTGACAGCCCAAATATTTTCCTACTGCCAACAAATCCAATGAAGTGACCAATATCAACAATGAACTGATCTGCATAACAAGTACTGTCTATGTATCCAAATATCTTCTGTCCCATAGAGCTCTATTGTTAAATGTTATCAAACAAACTGTGTATTAATCCACCACTGAAAATAATCCTAGACAAAGGTGCCTTTACTCCTGTTTGAGTAATGTTAAAAAACAACAGTGCTTAACGTTTTAGGAAATTATCAATCCTTTTAAAGAAAAATCAAACTATATATTTGTGACTCATTTCACATCTTTGGCAAATACCAGTGGGCTTCTGGCTGAGTGAGAAAAATCAAAGTATTGAAAGACCTACTAGCACGCTGTTTGTCTTTTCATGCCATTTGTTTACAATATAGTCAGTAATAACACTTTTTCATCCCAAGATTAGAATTACATGTTTTTGGTTTCCAAGACAGGATGTGTTCAATAATTTTATACATCTCCACCTCCAATAAATCAACAACTGAAATGAATGTATTTGATTATAATGATAATTACTGTATTCAGTCACTTTTATCTAATGTTCTCAAAGTTATTGAAATGACAGCCACTACTACATACTATCAAAACATGTGATGCCTGTATCACTGTCAATCAGAGCAGGAGTATCACTAGTAAATCTACGCTTATAGTAAGATTAGGGAGATCAGAAATTACCCATACTATATATAATGTATAATCAGCACAATGATCTCCATAAACTGTATTTACACTGTCCAACTATTTAGAAACATTACATGAACACTACCAGACTGGTCCTTGGTCTAGCGCTCCTCTGAGTACCCTTCAGGCAGTGAGTACGGGCCAGGCCTTCCCCAGTAGTCCACAGCTCGGACTCTGTACAGACCGCTGACCTCCTGATCCACTACAGAACACAACATGGTATATGGTATTATTTCTATGGCTGAAATATAGTTTGAAAGGTCAGGAAAATCTGTTTTGTTGCTCATTTCATCTCTTAACAATCCTTAAAATAATCTACAGGAAATTCTTACCAGGTGAATAAACATAAGAAGTAAAAATGGTGTCCTGAGTGTTAATTCTGCTGAATTCTTTGTGGTCTGTGGAGAACTCCACTTCAAATGTCTTAATGCATCTGAAAATACAAAAAGGTTAAAATACAGGAATGAGTGCTTTCTTGTTCTTGGTTTATGTATTTTATATAGTCACCACGTTTCAACACAGTCATACAGAGACTAAATGAACTGTACAGCTGCACTCAATATACTGTAAGGAGTTCTGGATAAGACACGTTTCAAATGAATGAATCTGTACCTACGTTCACTCCTTTACATTTTCTTGCAGTGACAAATACAAAAATAAAGAAATATTCATGTGCACCTACTTGGAATTGACACAGTGGTCTGACCAGACAATCAGGACTTGGCCTTTTGTGATCCGGATGAAGTGTAATCCATTAACCTAATCAAAGGTCAAATGCAGTTGAGAGTTCATTTCTTTTGAGATAATAATAATAATAATAATAATAATAATAATAATAATAACTTGAATCATAAACCACTTTTGCACTTTGCGACTGGAGACAGTCTTACTTGTCTCCTTGTCAACTGTACCGAGTGACAAACACAAACATATGGCACAAGGTAGATTCACCTGATGTACTGTTGAAGATAAATAACATTTATGAGAAGCTTCAAAGTGGACTGTGACACACAAGCAAACAAGGAGAACAGTCACATTTTGATTTAACAGTGTTGTGAGCTCTGGGCTATAATACTTGAGTCCAGTCTCAGTCTCAAGACCACTTATTTTTAAGTCTTATTGGACTTGCACTTGGTCTTGAGCCTTACTGGACTTGATAAAGTTGGACTTGACTGAAGCCCTGTGTGTGCTGTTACTGACCTGGTCTGGCGCAGCTTTGGCCTGGGCACAAACATGGACGAGGAGGACAGAGGGCACGGACAGTTTGGCTTTCAGAGTCAGAGTGTCCCCTGCAGGAACTTCCCAGGGTCCGTCAACATGAGGGTCCTGACACAAGGACACATCATTGGTTGGTCAACATATTAATTAAAGCTGCACTGAACAAAATTCTCATCCGTGAATACAACTTGTCTCTAAACAGTGTGAGAGTAAGATATACTGAGCATCTCATCCAGTTATCCAGTTATGACCACTACCAGGATATCTGAGAGTAAGCACACCTGACAATCTACCATCCAGTGGTCATTGTATAAAGAGTACAAATTACACTCACAATAATTCATCATGTCAGCTATTTTACTGCTTGATAGGAAAGTTGGCTTTCTCACTTTGGTTCATCTGAAAAATAACACAGTTTAAGCTGATACAAATTGACACACTGGCAAATGACCAATCACATAGTAATTCTCAGAGCGAACTGATTGATTGAGAATGAAATAAATAGCAACCTAACAATCGTTTATATAGATTTAATCTAAATTTAAAACTGAAAAAGTAAACAAAATCAGTAAATGATTTGTATTGTTTCGTAGCGATATATAGAAACAATGCCTCTGAACTGCAGAAAATGTCTTGTTTGAAGTCCCGCCTTTTCTTTTGTGACGTTGTGATGTCACCAAGTAACACATCTGCATAATACCTGCCTGCCGGCTTGTTTGACATGCCCTAAAACAAAGCTAGTTGCAGGAGGAGCTAGAGCGGTGTGGTGTAAACATTTTCTAGTAGAATACCAAAATACAAGTATGCACCTGAAAATGCATAACGAGGTCTTTAATTTCTATGGTATGGTTCAGTCCTTCTGTTTACCTGCACACTCCTGAGGCGTCTGAACTGTTGTGCTGTGGGGTAGTCGGGGCTGCCCATGCTCTTCCACAGCTGATATGGGTTGGTTACATTGTTGTCAATGTAATATGTGACATACACAAGACCTGGATAGCAAACAGAGAATTGATCCACTCACTTGCAGGAATAAAGGCCTGTTGAATCTGGTCATTTACCTTTTAATCGAAAATAATACTAAACCCAGCAGTATTTTGTTAAGCCTACCCTTCTGAGCAGCCAGTCCTTTCAGTGACACGGTGACGTCATCAGTGTTAGTGGAGGTGCTGTTGTCATCACTGTTGTAGACCAGCACTGCTGCCTGCCAGCCATCTGAACCGCCAGCTACTACAGGTCTGTGGCTGCTGGCGAGGACTCCCACCGTGCTGTTGTCGGTTCCTGCTGAGCTCAAAACCTGAGCCAGGACCTGGGTCTCTCCTTAAAGTGGAATCACATACAGGAGAGGCCATTGAAATAGGACTGAGACAGCAACATCATGGAGACCTGAGCGTTATTTGTAAAAGGAGCTGCTTTTTGAATGGCATCCATTATAACTCAATCATACATTTCTACTGAGGTGCATATAAAACCCAGAAGGGTCACCTGTTTGAGAGTAAAGAGGTTGTCACCTAGCAACGCCAGCAGGCCCATGACAGTGAGGACGGGCTTCCTGATCAGCTGGACGTGAGGCGGCTGGGTGTTATTGACCTGGAAGCGGGCGGTCAGCGTGCGCTGGGTGAACGGGTGTGGGTGGTAGCTGAGGAAGGCATTGTCGTTGCTGAGCAGGGTGTAGTTGATGGTGCTGTTTGGGTTGGCCAGCAGCAGATCCTGGTGCTGGTTTATTACCTGTTGGAGGGAGCAGGACAGAGGTCTGGTTACATGACCCAATTAGTAGTCTCATTTAGCCACTTGTTAGCAACCACCTTTCTTAACACATAAAGGCTTCAGTATCATGTGTGGGGTATTTATTGATGTATCTTATGTCATAGAACAAAATGTTAACGTCTCTCTAATGGGGCGGCAGTAGCTCAGTCTGTAGGGAGTTGGCTTGGGAACCGGAGGGTCACCGGTTCAAGTCCCGACATGGACCAAGAACTGAGTGTGAACTGGTAGCTGGAGAGGTGCCAGTTTACCTCTTGGGCACTGCCGAGGTGCCCCTGAGCAAGGCACCAAACCCCCAACTGCTCGGGGCGCTTGTCAGGAGCAGCCCCCTCACTCTGACACCTCTCCATTAATGCATGTATGTGTGTTTCAGGTCTGCATGTACCATGTATAAGTTAAAAAAACCAACAGAGTGTAAATTGAATTTCCCCCACTGCGGGACTAATAAAGGGTGTGTTAACCACAGACCATATTTCAGGTATCTAATTAAAAATCCATTGACTTCCAGACGAGGGAACAAGAAATGCTAAAATCTTAACTCATTTCTGGGTTTTATGACTTATTCCTGTAGCACTCTATACTGGCACTTAAATAATATTGGAAATTCATGTTGTGTTGAAGTTTCATTGTCCCGTCATGGTCTAATTTGTGTTGTTCACCCTGTGAAGGATAAAATTCAGGGTGAAACACTGAATAAGTTAAATGACTTCCAGATGGTTAAAGGTAGGGTTAGTACTGCTGTACTACACTTAGTATCTTTTGCTGACATATGACTGTACTACGCCCATCAGATCATGTCATTCGGACGGGCTACCTGTCTGCCTGCCTGCATGCGTGCATTCATTGTGTATCAGTCTTCCACAAACTACTAGCTTGACAGCTGTGAGTACTAACAATAACCATGTTCGTTGTTTACATTCATTGTGATAATTCTGGGGGAGTGGATTTGAAGCAAGGCTTGAAAGGACGGACTGTCAGTGTTGCCAACTTGGTGACTTTGCTAGCTACTGTACTTTCCCAAATTTCCCTCGGGGGATTAATAAAGGTTCATCTTATCTTATCTTATCTTTCATTGGAAAAGAGAGAGATTTTTCAGTTGGATCATCTGTAAAATCTAGTAAAATCTTGCTAGTTCTTCAAGATTACCAACCCTAGCTTTAAAAATAAATGCAAATAAGCCATTGTCAGCTTCAAAACCGAGCCTGCTAAAAAATATGTTATTATGGTAGCCCTAAAATACATTATTTGCTCTACACTCGTACAACACCTTCATACAAACATTAATATTCACCATCAAGTGTTCAAATATGATTTTTTACTCTCTATGTGTTTTTCAAGTTGCTCTCCTCCATCCCTTCAGTTCACCTTCACCACCATCGCAGCGTAGGTCACGTCAGCCCTCCACTCCTGAGGCCTGGACCAGCCCACGAGAGGATCAGCCTCATCATTGTAAACAGGGAGGCTGCGGAACCGGGGGAAACGCTCCTGGATCTCCCCCACTGTCTGGATCTCCTGCTGGAGGATGGGCAAGGAGTAGCCTCCTCCCTGAGGGAGAGAAACAGAAAGTCAGCTTCCAAAAACATGATTTTGATTGCATCAGTTTTAGAAACTAATAAATTAATTGATGCATTCATAAATATAGTTTCAAGTCAGGAAATATGTATTTCAATGACATCACTATGTTTGCTCTCCAAAATGAATAAATCACGTAGACCTTGTCACCCTGTAGTGAAAAAAAATAATATATTATTTATCAAATATTTGTTCTAGATTTGCTTGAAAGCCCACCTTCTTGTGCAAGGCGATGTAGTCGATCCTGACCCCCGTCTCTCCAGTGAAGTAGTTGGTGCCATTGTAACAGTGCTGCAGCATGGCCCAGCAGTATGGGGAGTGTGGCGGAGAATGACAAGAGTCTCCTGGACCCCCAAACCTCAGGAGACTGCTGGCAGCACGCAGACCCTCCGAACAGGCATCATAGTAGTTTAGAAACCCTGAGGATAAGTTGGTTATATGGCAGGTAGACAACAGTGATTAATTGATTTCACATTTTTATTTAAAGGGATGGTGTGAATGTTTTGAAGAGGGGCTGTATGAGGAACTTAACCACAGTCAGTGTATTACCTACAGTAGATGATGGTCAGCACACGCTCAGTGTGAAGAATCAGACAGAAGTGTCAGCATGGAAGCAAAGCAATGCACTGCTGTGGATGGAGCCGGCAGCAAAATGTATTTTACCCACCTTAAAGAAAAATTCAGTCAGTCTAAGTGTATGCTATTTTTAAAATATTTTTGCTGCTTTACCTTGCTGTCAGACAGCTCTTTCCGACAGGGAACTGAAGCCATTTTAACCATTTACTCTCATCAAAGCCACCAGACTCAAATGGAAAAAGAAAGCAGTAATTTTACCTTGCAGAACACTGGAGTTGCTGGTCTACCTTTGCCTTGATCAGTTAGTTTGCTTGTGCTATTTTGGGATTTTGGTGAATCTGAATTAACAACAAAACAAAAAAATGAACAGATCGAGGCAGCAGTAGATCCGCAACTCCTGGGTTCTGCAAGGTAAAATTACTGCTTTCTGTCCCCCAATGGAGTGTGGTTGCTTTGGTGAGAACATAGATAACGGCTTCAGTTCCCAGTCAGAAACAGACTGTATATTTGCCTCACAGCAAGGTAAACTGGCAAAAATATTATAAATATAGCTTACGCTGATAGTGATTTTCTATGTAATTCTGTAATTCACTGATTATGGAGAAGAACCGCATACAAACCCACTTCAAAACACCTGAACTAGCCCTTTAATGTCAGTGTCAGCCTAATATAAAGTAGGTGTCTAATCATGGATGTATAGAACTACAAATAAGCCTTCATCAAAAGACACATTTTTAGAATAAGTATTAGAAATATAAGCAAATATAAGTAACATTATACCTATGAAAGAAAGTGAGAACAAAATTGATGGGAACAATGGCTCCATTTGGCAATCATGTGTTGACATCAAAATGTCATGTAGGATGCATTATGGGTTTACCTTGAACTGACACAGTGACATTATCGAAGTCATGATTGTTGGGTTCATTCCAAGTTTCAAAGTTCCACTGAGAGACACTTCCCAGGCCAAACTTGTCTGTAATCACACGACAGAAATCATGTTAAGTAGGAGCAGGGTCATACAGTGCAGATTAATTTTGTTTTGGCCTAGTTATTGTTATAGATTATATTAAAGGGTAACTTCTTTGTGTGTCAGAACGATAATAACAATCTGCATGTCAGTGGCAAAAAGAAACAATTCTAATGGCTGTAACATTACATTGACGCTTCTCACTTGGCCTGCGAGGGCAAATGAGAAGCGTCATATCACAGCTTCTGTTTGAGGGCCGTGAAACAATGCGGCTGCTGGTTGCGGCATCCCTGGCATTATCCCTCAATACTAGACCAATTTCACAAATTGCTGTCCCCATTAGTAACTTAGGAAACATTGTAAAATAGGGTCCAGGTTGAAAAACACCAAAGTTACCCTTTAATCGTTCATAACAAGGCCCCTTCCAAGTAGGTTGAAACAACTGTCAATAATCCTTTTAAAACAATTATTTTAACGCTTTAAACACTGCTGTTCAGTTGCACTTCATGTAGTTTTCAGATTCAGGTTTTTATTGAATGTGATTACATGGCATAGAGTGCAAACAGCACATAAATACAAGTGACAAAACAATGGCACTCACCAATGTACCTCTTGGCTATGAGATAAACCAGATTTCTCCACTCAACCACTTGTGATTTGTCCTCAAAGTCAGTGAAATAGTTAGAGACGCTGCCCATCAGTTCAAAACCTGAAAACCAGAAGTGCCTGAATTAATTACAGTTCAGATATTTACAGCCACATGTCACAAGTTCATCAGAGACCAGCAAAATCACATTTGATCTTTTTAAACCTTAACTGTAAACACCAATCTGGAACCAGGTGAAAACAGAAAAAACAGCATCATTTATTTGTGATGCCTTTAACATGCATCACAAATATGTTGTTTTCAAGCTGGGGGTTGTAGTACAATACCTGGTCGAAGTCCATTAATCCACAAGAGTTCTATCAGCTGGTCTAGTTTCGTGAAGTTGTACTGGGGTTGTCCCCCAACATCCCTATAACAACAAAGTCAGACAGTAGCAATTTATCTGAGGGTACTCTCACAAAACCAACAATACTAAATGGTATGTTTCCTTCTACTTGCTTGTTCACTTACTGTGCAGTGACCAGCTCCAACATCCAGTGTATCCTGACCTGCTGGATCCCTCCATGGGGGACTGAGCCCACATAAGCCAGGTTCAGCTGCTGGTCGATGCTTAGGTCAAAGTGGTGGGACTGGGTGTGAGGGAGTGGGGGACTAAGCACAAAGAAGAGCCTGCTATTTAACTTTGTGATGCACTAATAACACAAAAATACATTTATAATAATACCAGCGTATTCATAGACTTAATACAAAACTGTTGCCCAGTAAGACATCAGATTGAGTCATGATTTGTCTCTTGGAAAATCTAAACCAATCCCCAAAGAAATACCATAACATTTTAAAAACATCTTGGCTTTGTTAAATATGCTTACTTGGTACGACATCATTTACTACCGCTTTTTAATTACTGAGGTCTTCTGGTAGATTCGGTATGAACATAAACCCACGTTAATTTAACCAATTCAACAAAATGTCTAATTTCTAACCCCTTGTTGTCCACCACCGTGTATTTTACTAGTAAACAATTTATATTTGACCTACCAGAAACCAGTACTTCTCCAGAAGTGTTTAAGATATCCTACTGGTCTCCCTACATCAACTGTGATGAAATACGAAGCTGCTGAAGTTTCGGAGATGTTAAGAAGTAACGCAAATACAGAAAAAGTTTTCCACTGCATGTCTGCGACCGAACATCGCAACTTTGTGTCGCGCTAGCTTAGCTATAAAACCGATGTAAAGAACGAGGAGTCAAAGTTAAGCCCAGCATGCCTCACACACTGTATACGAATAAACTGAAAAGAGGAGCATTTAACATAATTCAATTTAGTAAGACTATAACACAACAAAACAAACAGATCTCCACTTCTGTGGCGAGCGGAAGTCGCAGTCAGCTGAGCATGATGACGTTTAATACGTGCGCCAGCGACCGTGTTGCTGTAGTCTATTCAGGAAGTTTGTCTATCGTCATGTTTAAAAAACAATAAATTAGAGTTAATTTGACAACTACTAATACATTAGCTTAAGGCTAAATTACGTATTTTGGCACGCCTATTAACAGCGAGTGCTATAAACTTGATCAATAAGGCAAGAGTAGAATTGATCTACAGATTTTGCATAACAACATAATACACAGTAACTCAACGAAGTAAATACAGTTAAAACTGTTGTTTTAAAGTACTTATTCACATAGTATACTATGAATAGAACTAACATCAATGCAAATGTTGTAGTTGGTAATCCTAGATGATGCCAAGCCCTGATATCATAGAGGCAACTTCCCCGACTTCTACCATTAGCATAGTATATAGTATGTAGATATAATTTACTTATATAGGATGATGTGTGGTTTTAATGTTCTTACGTGTTGATATTCCTTCCATTGCACATTGTGTCAAGTCACTACTAAAGCCAAATAATACCCTTTTGGTTTTTATGATTTAACATTAGATCAAAATTAGCCAACTTTGTTACTACTGCATAGATGTAGAACCTTTAATATTTTCACATAAGTTAACTTCTTGTGTACAATGACGACAGAAACTAAAAATATTCTACAGCAACAGCCACAGAGACAAAATGTTGACACCATTTAATATCATAAAATAAGAAGTACACAACAAGGAGCTGTTAATGGGACATTTATTAAAAAAAAAAAAAAAAAGTTGGGAGAATCAAGAAGGCATGAAAGGAAAAATTCAGATGTCATTTATAGTTGAACTCAAACATACTGTTAAACAGCGACAGTTATACACAACCATTTACACAACCTGTACAAATATTTTTTTTACCGAAAATTTGCAATTTAAATTCAAAATAACTTAAATAGGCTTCTATGTAAAAGTGCAAATCCTTACGCGTGGGATGTCTGTGAGTGAGACTGTGGCAACAGATAGGGTGCTTTGTTGAGTTCACTGGCTATTGGGTGTTAACCTGTAAGGCATCACATGCACATTTGAACGTTTACTTGACTTTACTGTCTTAAAGCACATCATATATACAGTGTGTGTACATATATATATGCTTTTAATGTACAACATCCACGCGTTTAGTATACGATTGTGTAATTATGATGCCTTACACTGCATTTCAGCTTTGATGCTGAACACACTTCTCTCTCATATATTTGACAATAAAATAGTCTCAAATTTTGTGATTTGACAGAGAGCCCTTTCTCCATCGAGCATGTCCAGCCCTGCATAAAACCACTAAAAACATTTCAGTCCAGCGTTTGTAGTGTTCCTGGGGTGAACAGTCGGAAAGTCAGCATTACGGTATAGCAACAATACAGTTACCGGTTTGGTAGTGTTCTAAGTTAGCATTAAAATCACAGTTACCGGAGGCCATTCTATACAGGATGAACCCAGATGCGGTGGGGCAGTAGTAGTCCACAGGTTTCAGGCTTTGACAGTGAGATTGTGTGTGTGTGTGTGTGTGTGTGTGTGTGTGTGTGTGTGTGTGTGTGTGTGTGTGTGTACGTGTACAGAGGTGAGGGGTCGTGATTCTGCACAGTCACAAGGCATGAGACAACAAAGAGTGGTAAACTGTTAATGCTGATACTTCAAAGTCTCTACAAGCATCCTCCTGATTGGTGAGGAGTGGAGGGGGAAAGAACTAACCCACGCACACTATTGGGCTTTACATGCTTCTGTAATTAACATGCAGCCGATGCAAACGAAAAAAAAAACGTCATCACCACCATGGGTAGGAGAGTATTGTACAGCATATCTGCTCATGAAGCACTGGTCACCATGGGTTCTACTGGACAGGAGACTGGAAATGTGTTTGGTAAATAAATGGTGTTTAGGCAATACAAAGGAGAAAATATCAAGCATCAAGTCCTTGTGTGTGTGTGTGACGTAAAGTAACTATGACTTCTGCTCAGCTCCTGCAGCAGACTGGGCCGTGCTCTCCGGTTTAAGGATCTGGTAAGTGATGAGGTACTCCGGGTAGGCCTGAAAAAAAAAAATATAGCCAGACATTACCCAACAATACACAACAGGGGTTTAATGTGTTTCTGCAAATGATATAGCCAAAACAGGATTTAGGGAAAGAAACTTTTCACATGCTGGTGTCTGTGTTTACCTGCTCTCCTCTGTAGATGACGTACTCAGCGTAGGCCAGGCCGTTAACGCTGGGCCGCCCAATCACTGAGTGGTGTCCTGGGGGGGCATGGGCCATCTTCATTGCACTGAACTGTAGGAAGGACTTCCCCAGGGTCACTCTACAGAACAGCATCTGCCTGAGAGTGCAGGTGAGAGGAGACAGGTCAGACATGTGTCCCACAATATTGCGTAGAAATTTACTTTTACTTTGACAGAGAACAAATAGGTACAAAGTAGTTTTAGGGCGCTTTCACAAGCCAACATTTAGTCTGTTTTAATCTAACTCTGGTTCGGTTTGTTTGGGCAGTTGTGAATGCAGGCATCATACTCTGGTGCTGACCAAAACAACCTGTCCGAGATGGATTGCGAGTGAGGTCTCACACCACTTCCAAGCGAATCAAAACACAAGCTACCTTCATAGGCATTTGTTGAGATGGACACAATTAAACAAAGGGTTAAGATGAGAGCGAGAGGACGGACATGGACTTCTGCAGGAGTCCGATGTTTGCTTGACATCTAGGTCGAAGAGTACCCACAGAATATGCTAAATTAAGTCCACAAAAATGGTGACATTTATAAAGTCATTTGAGATAAACTGACAGAGAAGGGATTCATGTGCTCCATGCAAAAAATGGGAAAAAAATTAAAAAAGAGAAGAAAAAACTTCAACAGCAATATTTCCAGGTCTGTGATTCCCTGCATAAAATTGACAGCTCTCAAGACCAAACAGATAAATTCTATCCTTCGTACACACCCCTCAGCAACTTGAAACTGCAGTTAAACTTTGAGAGTTCAGTTTCATGTCACTTTAAATTTACCTGTGGCACAGGTAGCAGGACCGATCTTTGTGCGTCGGGCAGCCTGTGCCTCCACCAATGCCATAGACATACTGATTGCTCTTTGAGGAGTTCTCTGCAAAGTAGATCCCTGCTCCAAACATCCCTCCTATGTAAGCGTGACGCTCATCGAAGCCTTTGTGGATTATGGCGTTGATGAACGGGGAACCTGAAGAAAGACAGTGACAGAATTAGGGGCGTCATGATTTTGATTCTAAATATCAGCAATAACTTGAAATTGGCTTCCGATCTCAACCGTGGATATCAACAACACAATCTAAGATTCTCCACCCCCACACACTCTCGCTCATATAAAGGAAAATACAGCTGTACTCAAGAAATGGAAAAGCCACCTCACTCATGGTTTGAACTATAAACCAACACAAAAAATCACAATAAAAAAACATAAGCCACCATGTTCTCAACAGACACATTACATTACAAATGCCAACAAAAGTAACATTTGCATTTATGAATATAACACAGCAAACTTAAACTACTTAGTCCAGCATTCTGGACGAGATAGGCCTGATGGGAAACGTGGGCTTTCCTTCTCACAACAATACTCAGGGCATGTCCGTGGCATTTTACACTGCATGAATTAGCCTAGTGGACTTTAATTAGATAGTTTCCTTACTTATATCTCTTCTACTCTTACTTAGTTAATTAAGTCACTACATCTCCAGGCACAACAACACCACTGTTGAATTTCAGCCTATGGGCACATTTTTTCAGCTGTTTCTGCAGCTCAGTTGTTAAGTCAGAGCAGCTAATATTGTTAGCGAGAACAACAGACTAGCGGGACTGCTGAGTGCTGTCTCTCAGCTCTGCTCACAGTATCCAAAGCTCCACCTCGTCCTTAGCAACACAGCCATCGGAGGAGAGGGGATAGAAACAAGTGCCACAGGAAATGACAACATAATCTTATTTTTGTAGATTACAACACACTTGTAATGCACTGCATAATGATAGATGTTTTGTTTTTACAGTGACTATGTACTGAGGTGGGTCACACAGATACTGATATCGAAAAGATGCTGCTTTTTATACTGTAGACTGTTATAGTCAAATTTTTGAAACACTTTCTAAATAAAAAGAGTTCAGTTCTCTTTTAAAAGAACACTTTGATTGGACATAATACTAATAATATGCTGATATTTACAAACAAAAACTCTGACTCTTGATTTGGAGAGTCATGAAACACCTAGGCAGAATGATATTATATACAGTACAGTAACTGACAAGTGATACTATTCATTATTACAAGTACATGCCTGAAAAATAAATGAAATAAACTTCGTAGTAGTCGTTGGAGAACTAAACTCAAAAGAGACAGTGTGGTTACCGTGAAACAACATCCGCTCGTTGTGATGGTTGTGGTTCTCGTCTGCGATCTCCTTCTGCCGGTGGGTGTAACGTTCCCTCAGCTTCTTATTTACCACCTTCTGAATCTGTGGTGGACAACAAAGACACATTCAGTCAAGTTGTTGGGAGTCGCCAAGACTTACATGTTGATTTATGTTGATAACATGCTACATGTTTTTTATCTGTTCAAAATGTACCTTAAAGGGAGATTTGTCAAGTATTTAATACTCTTATCAACATGGGTGAGGGCAAATATGCTTACTTTACGCAAATGTATGTATATATTCATTATTGGAAATCAATTAACAACACAAAACAACAACAAATATTGTCCAGAAACCATCACAGGTACTGCACTTAGCATAAAAAAATATATAATAAAAAATAAAATATGCTCAAATCATAACATGGCAAGCTCAAGACCAACAGGCAACAACAGCTGCCAGTGTGTCAGTGTGCTGATTTGACTATGACTTGCCCCAAACGGCATGTGATTATCATAAAGTGGGCATGTCTGTAAAGGAGAGACTGGTACCCATGAACCCATTTTCATTCACATATCTTGAGGTCAGAGGTCACAGGACCTGTTTAAAGATTGTCATGACAGTTTTTCCTTGTAAAAATTTAGCGCATTTGGAGCGTTATTTAGCCTCCTTCGTGACCAAGCTAGGTGGGTACCTATGGATTCCCTCAGTTTTCTTTTTTATATGATACCAGTATTGTTATTCTAGTTTTAAAACTGAGCCCACTACAACCTGAAAATTGTAAGTTGCGTTAATGTGTTTAAGAATTGAGTTGCGTTACAACGGATTTGCGTTAATACGTTATTATTGCATTAACTTTGACAGCCCTAGTCCCGATTAAAGCTGCTCAGTGTTCTGTGGGTCACCAAAACAGACAGTACAGAGATTCCTGGTTCAGACCTTGATGATGTTGTATCTGCTGAACACACCGCCAGCGTTGCCTCCATCTCGGTGCTCTCTGATGGTGCTCTGCAACTGAGGGACACACAACAAAAACACCATTTTATAACCAGTCAAACTATTACTATTACTTGCAATCAGCAGATGGTCTGCTGAGTTTTGCTTTCACTTCTCTGTATATTAATCAAACATTTTTTAAACCAGCCATGTACAGGGACTGCATGAAGCACCCTGCTTGAATCTACAAAGATATTAATCAGTAATTTTAAAAATCCTCCATGTAGAGTTCAATGCATACCGCTGTACACAATCGGAGCGAAAAATCATTTGCATAGATATTCTGTACCTGTTTAAAATAGAAACCATTAGCTGTAAAACATATTTACTATAGGAATTAAAGGACACCATAAACAAAAGACAGTGAACTGGACTCACCTCCTCTTCCACAGACTGGTACTCCTTGTCATCTGGGGCGAGGTCTATTAGGATGGTGCCCTGGTTGGCACAGTGGAATGTCAGGTAGGGGTTGCCACCTGAAAAACAACAATACAGTTAACTGCTGGCTATTGGGAATTAACTTGTAAGGCAACACAAGCTCACAGCAACTCTTTTCCTGTAGAGGGCCTATTTTTAGGGATGCATGATGTTATTGCACAAGCAGTATATTTTATGCCTTCATCTGCCAGTGGGCCATCACAATAACAGTAGGCATAATAATAATATTGTAATTCCACTACAGGAGAGACTTGATGTTCTCTGCAGTTAGGTGAAAAATATGCTCTCATAGTGGTATCAGCCAAAACGAAGAAAATAATATATTGGATATTGACTAAAAATCCAGTATTATGCATCCATACCCCTGTTTTTTTTTTCCTTACTTCCTTTATGAGTTTGAAAATATCTGACTTTGGTGACTACTTGTGGAAGGTGTTAAAAAACATCAAAACAAACTGTTGCAGACATCGCAGCATGTTGCCATGCCTGGATGATGCCTGCATGATGCCTCCTCCTTACCTTGCTGGCCGCCAAGCAGCCTCTCAACACCCTTGATAAGCTTGTGTCGGTGGCCATAGGCGTTAATTCCAATCTCCTTCAGCTCCTCGTGACCCATGTCAGCCAGCACATCCAGAGTGATCTGGAAAAGGGACATAATACAGCAAGTTGAGAACAGGGCTTATGTTAGCCAGCATATGCTGCCTTTTTTGCCGGTATCACGTGGTTGTCCGGCAGAATAAACGTTCAAAGGCCAAAATGTACGGAGGGAAATATGCCACATAAATAAAATGAATGAATGAATGAACAGCATAACAAATAACCCAATATTGTTACCAAGACAACTTAAATATAAATTTAAATTACCATATTTTTAACACTATAAGGCGCACTTAAAATCCCAACTGTTTAACTCAGACACTGCTGAAGGATTTGATGGAAGAGGAATGAACTGAAAAGTGAGTGTATTGTTTTGTATTTCATGTGTTACAACTGAAAAATGTTGACAATTATTGAATTTATTGAGTTATTAAATGAATTGAATGAAGTCTGACTTATCTGACCGTTTTGTTTCGCTTAATACGCCTTACAGTGCGAAAAATACGGTACACAAAAGTTTAAATGCCTCCACTCCAGTTGACTGTGTAAATGCGAAACAAACAAAGTGGCTCAGATCAAGCCACTGCAATGATGATATAAATAATGATTACATCTATGCTTCTTCAATAAATTATGACTTTTGGACTTCAGACAGACAATTACAGAGACGAGGAGCGCAGTGCTCACTGTGAGTGTGTGAACAGAAGAGATGAGAAGGTGGGCTGCACACAAGGTTTTGGTAAGGTATTAATAATAATTTCAGTGTCAAGGTTATGAATGAAGCTTCAAACTATTCAATAGGCTAGAGCCCTACAAGCCACATACTATTTTCAATTTAACAAGCGCAGAAACTGGACCAACTCTTCATTTTGATTATTTTCTCGTTATGTCAAATGTAGGCTATAATATGGCTATTTAAAACATATATCCTGCAGTTGTTCTATGTGGCTGCAATGATGGTATATTAACAACCTTAGCGTAAACCCTGGTTAAGAAGTTTATACCAACCAGTAAAATCAGCTGTCTTGGAGCTGTTGGTCTGTTTGCTCCAACTAGCAGCCACTTTAACAAATAACCACCAAATAACACTTCTTCTTCCGAAATTGACTGATTGATAAACATCAAAACTAATATGAAATTATTGGTTAAACATGTGCAATGTATGAGTATTTTAGCGTTAAATGTATTAAGTAATTTTGAGACAGATGACCTGCTCCCTCTCAAAGATGTCCCTCAGGTGCTCCAGGCCCAGGCTCTTCATGAACTGACTTATATTCATGTCCAGCATGGCCACTATGGAAAACAGGGCGATAGAGTAGAATGAAATATAGTTAACCACATATCTTCCTTGTAAAACACATTTCCATATCCAGAATTTTCTGCGTAAACTTAGCAGTATTCAATATGATAAATGCAATAAACTTACTCTCCCCTTCCTTGCGGTCAGTGCCTGTGGCTCCGTCGGCCACTCCGGAGGACCCGGAGGCAGCGGCCGCGGCCAGCTCAGTGAGCGGTCCGGCCAGGTTGTCTATGCTGCTGGCGGCTGATAGACAGGATGGTGTGGAGGCAGGGGAAATGACTGAGGCGCTGACCACCGTGGCCTGGGGCTTAAAGCAGCTGGGCAGGGCGTCCGGTGGCATGGCATCCATCAGCAGGGCCCGAATATCATCGGCCTGGGAGAATGGGAAAGAAAAGTAGTTGAAAAAAAGCCTGATTTTAATTCATGTATTGTGCATTCTCTATCCTATCTCATTCCAGTTAAGTGATCAGTTTGGGGCCCTCGAAGAACAAAACATGTAGCAGTATGTAACTAGACAACTACTAAGTGAAAACACTTTTTCCATTTTACAATGTTTTAATAACATCATTTGACCACCACTTATCCAGTTCTCCATCTATCTAATTTCACAATAATTCCTAAACTGTCGATGTTGGTCTGTTTGACAGAAGCTCTTACCGTGGCCAGGTCCAGGGCAGTCTGGCCCTCTTGGTTCTTCATGGTGGGGTCGGCTCCGTGAGCCAGCAGCAACGCACAGAGCTGTGTGCGACCCTTCTGGGCCGCCTCATGAAGGGGAGTGAAAGCCCATTTGTCTGTGGCATTCACACATGTATTGTACTTGATCAGTAGGGCTGCAATATCCACATGCTGTGAGGGAGACAGGCAACAGAGGGTAAGTCACTGCCATCCTCTGACCAACAAAGAAAGATGAAATATAAGTTAAAAGGACAGGTCAAATGGAAACGCCTCCTCAGCAGTTGCAAAAAGCACTGACTTAGGTTTCCAAAGAAAGCTAATCGAAGCTAATCAATAAGGACATAACTAATGTGACTGTTAGCACTAGCTGTGTCAAAGTGAACTGTGCTAAGTTTGAAAATAACTGAAAGGGTTAGTGCAGATGTCTTCAAGTGGGGTGTATACTTGTATACTTCAGTTACTGTTGGGACGGGCTGTCTGATA
This sequence comes from Pterois miles, assembly GCA_947000775.1. Lineage (NCBI taxonomy): Eukaryota > Metazoa > Chordata > Actinopteri > Perciformes > Scorpaenidae > Pterois > Pterois miles. Next base: position 9,769,162 of record CAMQGK010000058.1, on the reverse strand, counting down.
GCGAGGTAAAGCAACTGTGGATGTAGAAAAACTAGGGATCCCATGTGGCTAATTTGCATTGATTAAGCTTGTTTTACTAGTGGAGGGCCGAGAGAGTCATGGAGAGTGGAGAAGCTAAATGACTCAGCAGGTTTAGTAAAAGCAGCTAGGAAAAGCTAATGAAAATGAGCAAACAAGTTGCCCTTTTAAACGCCTGATTAAAAACAAAATTCTTAATTCAATTTGTGAATCCAGTTATTTCTCTTTATAAATTACATTTTCAAATATTAGCATTTATGTATTATTTAAATTTGTTTATTTATTATTAATATTTTGTATTTATGAATTAATTAACTAATACTTATTGACTGTTTTATGGTGTTTTTAATCCCTTTTTAATTTTAAGTATTTACTGACTGATTCATATTTCATTTGTAAATTCTTTTCACAATTCATATTTTTATTGTACAATAAAATGTCAAATAATGAAATATGCTTTGTAATTTTGTCATTTATTCATGGATTAATAAGTTCATTTGTAAACATATCTATTTTTGTACAATTAATAAATTAATTGTTAACATGTTATTAATGCCTAATCTTAATCTTTATTGTACAATTAGTTATTAATCAATTAAATGCTCTATTATTATTTACGTGACTCCTGTGATCTCACAGGAGCTTCATTTGATTCAGTAATGTGTCGATGTTGTTGAAACTGACCCCATAAGAAGCAGCATTATGAAGAGGGATGAGGCCTCCTTTGTCCTGGGCGTTGACATCAGCTCCATGCTCCAGCAGATACTCTGCCACCTCCAGGTTGTTGTAGCCAGCTGAGGAGAAGGAACAGGATTCAGATCAGCATGGAAGCGCACATTGTTTTAACATTCTGCATAAGTACAGCATTCAAAACCCCTCTATTAAGAACATATACTGTATACACAGTATATCCAGTGAGTTTTACAAGACATACCTGAGTTAAACAAATTGAAAGAAAAAATAACACAGCCAAACAAAACAAAAGCACATACAGCATAAGAGACAGTGTTGAAATATTTCAAGATGGAACAAGAGATCTAAAAATCTTTCAACCTCCCTGTGAATATCACATCAGGACAAGTGTGTATCAAGATAAAACCAGAAACATGCCAAAGCAGCAAATTACCAGCGAGGTGGAGCGGTGTGGAGTTGCGCCCCTGCGTGTCTCTGCAGTTGATATTCTCCGGGGAGCAGAGTTTCTGGACTCGCGCCAGGCAGCCCTTTTTGGCAGCGTCCAGCAGGGCAGCGTCACCCCTCAGCAGGTCCTGGATGTCCGTATCGCCATCTTTCACCATGTCCAGCGGCATGTTGCCATCACGGTTCTTCTTGGATGGGTCAGCTCCATGCTGAACAAAAGTTTGAGTTTTTTTTAAACCATTACACTATTTTACATAAATGTTAGCTACATATTTAGGGCAGTTAAAGTTAACGCGATAAGAGCGCATTGATGCAAATTACTACTGGATCCTCACTTTGAGCAGCAGTTTGCAGATCTCGTATTTGCCTTTGGCTGCAGCCTCATGAAGCGGAGTGAACTTCCACAGGTCGGCCACGTTGACTGAAGCTCCGTGTCTGACCAGCAGCTCGGCCACTTCATAGTGACCATAGGAGCATGCGTTGTGGAGGGGAACCAGACCGCTGGAGGAGAAAAAACACAAGTGAGAATCTTCACACCACAAGCATGATGTGTTACCTTCTTACAATGTAGCATTTGTGTCTGCTGCAAATATAGACTCTCAAATATAAAAAAAACATAAAAATTGCAGGAATGCACCATCATAGTACTGACACACTGTACACATTTTTGCAGAAAAATCAATTTGCAGATCTCTAAATATCTAAACTTATTTGAGTCATTCATGCCATTTTTAGATGACCTACACAAGAAAAAGATGGCAGATGAAGAACTCACCCCTTGTCTTTGGCATGGACATCAGCTCCGTGGTGCAGCAGGTATTCAACGACGGCCACTCGGTTGTAACCGGCTGCAAAGTGGAGAGGAGTGGAGTGACGGCCCTCTAAGTCCCGGCAGTTTACATTCTGGGGGGTGCAGAGTTGCTGCCATACAGAGAGACAATATAATGATCAGCAACTCAACTGGGTGGTATAATAACAGGCTTACTAGACAACTAAAATGGGGCCTTCGCAGTCATTTGTACACCACCGTTGCTAGGGAGCATGAGAAATTTCAGTGCTACAAATTCTTCAAGAAACCAAAATACTGCCACAGTGAACAAGAATGATTTTATTACAATAACATCTCGGTGAAAGTAGTTTTGCTGCCAAAACTGGCAACTGAAAATTGTCTCAAAAATACTGTAAAACTAAAAACTGTAGCAACTGCTGGTACAAAAACCACAGAACTTACTTGCACTGTGTCCAGATCCCCTGCTTTGGCCGCCTCCAGAAATCTGTAGTCCACATCAGAATTACGTGTGGGGACATTTTCTGGAAAAAAAAAAAGAAAAGACATTCAATACAAACCAAAATGATTCCTGCCAAACATAACTCCCATACAGTGCATCATATAAAATCACGATTCCAGCACATTAATCTCATGCTGATGTGTGTTATAGCATAAAATCCAATGATCAGGGCTTAAATCTGGTAGATCCTTCTGAAGACACATTATTAAAACTGCCGGGCATCCCATTCATTAATGTGGGGTTGCCAGTATATAATTGGCAACATTGGGCAAAACTCCATGATAACCTTTCAGTATATTGTATTTAAAGTGTTGACTGTGACTTCTGTACCAACTCTTGGCTTAAGTCATTTCAGAAAGACAGTGTTCCTACTGGCTGCTCTAAAAATACAGATGCATGTGCACATCCCTTTGGTGAAAGCCTGATTCAACAGCAGAATTTCCTGCAGAAAAAGTTGCTATTCCAGCACTGGCAACAACTGTCTATGCTGCGAAGCAACCCAAAATAAAAAGAAGATGGACTTATTGAAAAGAGTCCGACAATATCTGCACAGCATTTCAGAGAGGGAGAGAAAATGCTGCTAATAGTTAGCTAATAGTCTTCTGCTCATGGATGTGGCTAGCTTGCAGCGCTAGCCTCAGAGCTAGCTTGGGCAAAGCATAATTTTCTCTCCATCGCTTTAATAGTTGAGCCTTCTACGTGAGGGAAGAGAGGAGAGCTGCAGGATGAGGGCTGCATTTCCAAATGCTGTCTTTTTTCCCCCCACAATTTGAGCACTGAAAAGATATTTGAATACTTCAGACTACAAAATGTGCCATATCTTGGGTGAGAAAATGCAATATTGTTGAAGTGCTTTGTCATTCTCAAACTTTAAAACTCAAACATAAAATGCAAACCTAAAAGTAAACAATGTTAAACAGCCAAAAGCATGGTGGGTGTGATTACCGTTGAGAATCTGTTGCACAGCCTCATTACCCATCTGAGCGGCAGTGAAACCCTGCAGAGACACGATGGAAGGATCTGCCCCGTAGCTCAGCAGCAGCTTGCAGGTCTGGATGTGACCAGCCAGTGCAGCTCTATGAAGAGCTGTCTGGCCTAGTGTGTCCACAGCGTTTACCTGGAGTCACAGGAGGTGAAGTTCAGTTTCAGCGACAGTTCACATTATCTAATACCATTTTACATCTGGCAGCACAGAATGGGAATGTAAAACAAAACAAACAGACCTTTGCTCCATGTTTCTGCAGCACCTCCAGGATGTCGTTGTGAGCTCTCTCAGCAGCAACATGTAATGGAGTCATAAAGCTTAAAGACACAATGGGCAGGAAGTTATCAGCTTTTTTCTCTTCTTGCCAATATTTCTTTTCTTCTTCGCACTTAATACGCTTCAACATGCAGTTAACCTTCTCTCTTGAGAAGTTTTTACTGGTTAGGTTTCCTATGTGGAAGACATCACCTTGTCGTCTAAGCTTGCAAGTTACACAATCCTGATTGTAATTTTCTTAGTCCCTTATCAATTCATTTTCTTTAACTTTTAAATCAGTGTAAAATGGTAAAAAACTAAATGTGGACTCACTCTTTGTTCTTCTCGTTGATGTTGGCACCTTTACGCAGCAACAGCTCAGTCACCTGCTTCCTCTTGGGGTGGGGGGAAGCCACAGCACAGTGCTATAACACACATCAGCATGAGATTAATGTGCTGGAATCGTGAGCTGCCAACTCAGGACAAATGTACTGAGTAAATGCCAGTTTGCTAAACCTATAGACAACGTTTAACTAAAATCTGGCATCAACAAAATTTGTAACCAATGAGGAAGCTAAAAAAGAGCTCTATCAGCATTTCTTTAAGCAGTGATATTAACTTCCACACTGCACTTGATTGTGAAAGTGATATTGAGTCCCAACACAACTAGTAAGGCTTGGTTCTGACCAGAGCAGTCTCGTTGGTCTGAGGGTGTTTGAAGCTGATGATCTCCAGAGCCAGCGTCTTCTTCACTTTGGCCATGTCTGCCTCCCGGGCTGCCTGCAGCAGCGAGTGACCTTTGAACTCATCTACATGGAAGAGAAAGATGAGTATATGGAAAACAGCCAACAGCTATTGCTTATGCACTGAACCTATATGTATACTGCGTCAGTCAGCATCAGTTCTAAGTATTTTTCAAATCATCATTGTGTGAACATATGTCTGCTGTGTAACAGAGAGAACTCACAGGTGAGCCTTTCTTTGAGTTCTGGAGTGGGGGCCATGTCCACTGCACTCTTGCTGTGACAGTTCAGCAGGGTGGGGTCGGCCCCGTGGCTCAGAAGCAAGGAGCAGACCTCCACTCGGTTTTTGGACGCCGCCTCGTGGAGAGGAGTGAACTGCCACAAGTCCATGGCGTTCACACAGGCTCCGTGCTGCAGGGAGAACATAATGTGCACAGAACGTTAGCTTATCCTGTTCCCAAGTCCAGATTTTCTATTTATTCAATAATGTTCCTAACACAGGCAAGTCTTACTTTAAGCAGAAGCTCGGTGACCTCAAAGTGGCCGTAGGAGCAGGCGTTGTGAAGTGGAACCAGGCCACTGCAGGGACAAGACATTCAAGTTAGTGTGATAAATTATGACTGAATGACAAATTAAGTTTCGGGACGTTTTTCTGAAAAAGCATCTTGCCCTTTGTCCTTGGCATGAACGTCTGCCCCGTGCTGAAGGAGGAGCTGGACGATGCGGACCCGGTTGTAGCCGGCGGCCAGGTGGAGGGGTGTCGACTGCAAGAGAGGATGGCTTGTTAGCATGCGCAGATCGCTGGCTGGCTCAGTGCCTTCGATGGCCACAGGAGCAAGCGGCTGATTAGAGCCAGAAGCGTTGTGCTACGGCAGGCTATGCTCGGTGAGTTGCAGATGAATGGCGGATGTGATGATGCAAGGTCAATGGAGTTTGTGGGCAAATCCAGCCACAAAAATCACTTCCTGTCAATAGTGTGTCTGACCTGAGTGATGACAAGCAACTTCCACCTCATTACATATCTACCATATCTACCTAACTGCCTTATGATAATGTCAGCAAAATAAAAGTCTTAGGAGTTTAAAAATTACATTTTATGTGGTTAGATGACAAGAAAGATTTGCCAGTGCAATGGTTAGACTATTAAATTCAAAATGGCTGCGTGGGGATTACGGTTGGGCGATAATAGCTTTTTCCTGAAGTCCTCTCATTTTTATTAAGAATATAGGGCATTCAAGTAGCCATTTAGCAAAACAGAAAACATAATGTGGCAAAATTTTACTACCTTGACCGTTAATCTTTAAGTTTTGGTTCCTAAATATTCAATTATTTATAATTGCTTTTACTTGAAGTAAATACACTAAGTGAATTTAATTCTGTATTCACATTTAATAAAATGCTATCAAACCCCAACCGTAATAGGATGCAAGGAAGCAGGCTGAGTGTTTGAGAGAGCATCTCTGCTGCAAGCTATTAGAGGATCAAATCAAATGGCTTTTTTCTTTTTTCAGCCAAGGAAAATAAACGTTAGTCTAAGCAAAGCAGCAACTTCAGTGGCATTTGGTCTCTACTCAAAAGTCTAGCTTAGGTCAAGCTTACATTCAAAAAAGGAGGGACATCATTCATTTCAATTTGCATGCATTGATATTAATATAAATCCCATAAAGCCAACTGTTAGATCTCAAGCCACAGTGATAAAAATCAGACGGACGAGAGAGTCAAATCATGAAGGCATCATTCAGTGTGGGATGACACGAGCAATCAGAGGTCATTACCATGGAGGGTACAGTAGCATAACACTAGAATGACAGGTGATAAATGTAGTCCATTCATTACTGAATACCAACTGTTCCAACAGGGAACATGAAGTAGACACAAATTTCACAGACATATTCAGGAGTCGCTTGACAAAATGCAGAGGGGGCAGGCCTTCAGGCATGCATGGGTGATCATCGAAAATATATGAATGAATTAAATAAAAAGCCAAACCAGATACTGACTGAAGAGCAAGTGATTGAAAGTTGGAGAAATGTGGGTGAGTGTGCAAGGAGAGGACAGACGCCGAAGAAAGCAGGCAGTGGACATTGTGAGCTCCTCTCCAAATCCAAAAAAAGATGAGTCGTCACCATGACACCAAACCCAAGTCACTCACTCCCTCCATAACATGCCACACACACACACACACACACACACACACACACACACACACACACACACCACGCACACACGCACACACGCACACACGCACACACGCACACACGCACACACGCACACAGAGGAGCATCAGGGTAAGGATACATGAGTGACCCGTACACCCCAGGTCCATGATATGCAATTAACAAGTGACAGCCAGCTTATTGGTCAAATAAAAACAATGGATTAAAAAGGAATTAAAAAAAAAAAAAATCACAACAGTGCATCAATCAAGTGGCCGTTATCAAGGTCAACTTACCAGCATTTTTTGGGATGTTGACTGATCGACAAATGTTGCCAGAGTCACACGGAAAACAAAACGAAACAAAAATTACAAAAATGACAGCATCTTTTCACAGAAATTCTTTTCTTCCTTCAATGAAACACAAGCCCTATTTAGAAATCACTACTTGATCCGTCAAACGCTGTCTGAGATTAAATGTGACACTGGGCCAGAGAGGGTAAATGGCTGAAGGGTAAGTGTGACTCCTCCATCTGGCCGGTTTTCTCTGTGGCTTTGTGGAAAAGGCAAGGACTGGCCATTGGTGCCCGTTGGTTAAAGCCCAGACCAAATCTACACTGGCATACTGGCTTGGATCATGCAAACTAAATATACTGCAAAAGGAGGCAGGAAGGAATCATACTTTAACAATGCTGTTGAAGAAAATGTGGTTAAGAATGAATGAAAAAGTGTTGATATACTATTAGCCACATGGACCTTTATGGGATGGTGGAGTTGGTGATTATGCTTATTTACTAATATAAGAGAGCAATTTTGCCAGCTGTGACAACAATAACAATTTCTAAAAAAAAAACACACACAATAAAATAAAACAATAATGTGCAACGGACAAAAACAGTGGGAGTAAATACACCAGTACCCGACATGACATGGGAATGAAATGCAAAAACAATCCCACACCTAAATTAGCAATGCTAAATGCTGACATTACAAAACTGCCAAGTGCTTCCTATAATGTGTCTTTGTACCATTATCCTTCTAGTCCACTACTCCCCCACAAAGAGGAAAAAACACAAAGTGAATGCTGAAAATACCACATCATGATCTAAACACTGCTTCCATTGTAAGCAATAACATGGATTGAGTTCAGAGGAGGCCCTAGAAATCACACAGAAATAAACAGATGTCAAGCTTTGCTCCAGCAACTGGCATGGGGAAGTAGGAAGAGACAATATTGCTGTCATGACACCTGGTCCAGACATGTTGAAAAATGCTGAACAACAACACAAAACTGTAAATAAAGGGATGGTTTGTCTACTTTTGTTCCAGTAAATGAATACAGAATCAACTAGCTTGACTAACTGGATCCAAATATGTTTTTACAACTGACGACAACACAAAAGTTGAGATGTTATAACAGAAACAAGTGGATTTCAAGGATGGTCTGATGAGTCACACATGAATAAAGAAAAACATCTACAATATGTATGTTGCACAGTGGTTTGTCCAAGGTAATGTCATTCCCATTAACAACATACACAAAACTGTGACAGTGACGTAAATCCAGCCATAATTCCTTTACTCACACAGTCTGGCTCAGAAACCTTCTTACTATCTTTGTCAAGAACTTTACAAATACAATATAAGAGTTTTGCAACCTTGAACATGCTGTATCAAAGGTGTTATGTCAGATATGTGTGATATTGTGTGGTGCTAGTGGCTCTTTTACCTTGCGGCCATCGCTGGCATGGCAGTTGACATTTAACGGAGTCAGCAATGCCATCAGCTTTTCTTCATTTCCACTCCTGTAATTACATGGTTGAAAAGACTGGCGTCATTAAATATTTCTCATTAAAAAAAATAACACTGCCCTGTGCATTTAAAGATGTCAGAATCTAAAAGTAATTCTGTAAGCTTTTACAGATGATAAGACTACAATAGAGTGCTGCAGGGATGACGTTTTTTTGTAGGCCAACCAGGCAGTTAGCATCGCCCTGGTTCCCTCGACAAAAAGACAATGCGATTTTCCCTTTGGGTTTTGGATTACTGAAAAAAACATAAGCACTGTGGCAAACAAATGTTTATGATACTTACAAATTTATCATCACAAATGAACACCACTTTTATGATTTTTGAAGTGTAAATGCAATCGCCAGAAGTAAAAAGCAAACATTAGGCTATAAACAAACTGCACCATGGTTGCATGAGCTTAAGTACACACAACAAGGCTGTAAAGGCAGACAAGTCAATGTGATGACGTTTAGTAGACCCATTTAGCCACTTATTAGCAAACGCCATTTTTAAGATACTTTAAGTCTTCAAAATTCATGGGTGGGATATTTGAGCTTGTGTTAACTGCAGACCTTATTTCACACATAAAAACACACTGATCTCCTGGCGAAGAAAACAAAAGTGCAAAAATACCAACTCACTTCCTAGATGTAGGACTCATTCATGCACCACCTCTATATCAGATGAAACCAAATACTACGTTTTGAGGTGGTCAGAGTTAAGAGATGTACATCATGTGTATTTTGCAGATGCGTACTCTGATGAGAAGTAAACTATGTCGCTGTTTGACTCTGGCCAACAGGAAAGATGTGCACTGACCAGTTAAGACTTGATACTCACCTAGCTGCTTCTAGAAGTTCATCCTTCTTGTATTCACCTGGATGAAAATAAACATTCAGATTAGAGCTAGGCGTGCAAAAACACTTTATGCACATTTAAGAATAGGATGTGCTTTTTGTGGTATGTAAGCTATTACTGCCAATGTGTGTTTGGTAAATGGATGCACTCTGTGGCTTGTGTTCATGTCAGAGGACTGCCAGAACAAATCAGTTTTTACACATAGTTCAGGGTGTCGATAAAGAGAGGATATAATAAAGGTTGTTCACAAAGCCCCTTATTGCAGTTACATGCTTCTGAATAAGAGAAGCAAGAGGGAGCAAGAATAAGAGGAGCAAGGATCAGATAACCTGGTGGGCATGCTTATCCTCAGCCCTGCCAGTAGGCACACCAGCATCACGCGCTGTGCGTAGGACACCAAATGCCGGAGGCGGCACAAACGACCTGGCCATAACACTGCCGTTTGCCACCGAGGTGTCACAAACCTCGTGGTAAAGACAGCTCAACTTAGGAGCGATGTTTAGCCACTCTCCTAGTAAGCTAGCATGATATGGTTGGTATCAACGGAGTTATTGCAGTTTCAAGATTCATATGATCACTGTATGTCAACTATCTTAAAAACTGAAATCTGCAACAGAGACAACAATGTTAATACCAGTCAGATGATTTTCATACAGTTAAAACTAGGCCAAGTAAACCAAGAACTGAGGAGTTTAATTTAGTCTATTCAAACAAGACAATTTCGTTTAAAGGCTATATGTCAGCTTCCTTTGTTTTATTTCAATGTGTTACTGTCACATTCTGGCCAGATTTACTGGTAATAATTCTTTCTTAATAAAAATAAGACAAAAAAAATCAATCAAAAAAGAAGTCTTAAAAATGTGTGTGTCTCACAACCATGGTCAATGTGGTAGCGATATTATATGAAGGTTAAGAGGCTACGTCAGGCCTGTTTGCAGAAAAACAACACTGTTTAATAACTTCTGGGCAGAGCATGCAACATGTGCACACAAAATAAATTGTCACACATGCTCCTGCTCTTGCCAAAAGAGGTGGAGGGACAGCAGGTAAAATTTTGCCGAGGGCACCAAATTGGTCAGGGCCGGCTCCGCTTATGTTACACGCAAAATGCCTGGTTTGATGCATTTTTGGTAGAGTGATGTAAGGTCAGAATCATGTCTACCTTCTCCAGTGCAAATGCAGTCTATCTAGTCATTACATGTTAACTATTGGTTACATTTAATGATGTTATCTGTTAACTGCAACTTTATTAGTCCTGTATTCAAATGTCACTTGCTGTAAAAGTGAAGATTAAAAGTCTTAAATGTAAATGTGACAGAAAAGCAGCTGAGAGAGACTGACCAGTGAGAACAGCCTTGGCTGACGGGTCAGCTAGATCCAAAGCAGACTTTCCATCAGTGTTGCGGATGTTTGGATCAGCTCCGTGTTGGAGTAACACTGAGTGAGAGAGGTGCAGATAAAGACAACTTTAATTTTCTCCTTAAAATCATTCCCATATTGTGTGACCCAGTACGCTGATCATATTTAAAAGCAACGAAGGTGGTTACAGCAAAGAGGTTGGTAGACAACCCAACCCGTCAAGCTTTTTAAGAAACTACCAATGACTAATGGCACATAACAATCCTGAAAAACATCACAGATTTGCAGAACTGCCTGTGCTTAATCATCACCGGGAGAGATCCTTACCAATGCAAACGTCGATCTTCCCCTTGATGGCAGCCTCATGTAATGGAGTGTAGTTCCAGTTATCTCTGGCGTTGGGGTCTGCGCCCTGACACAAGAGGAGGCTGACAACCTCTGCGTGGCCAAAAGAGCAGGCATTATGCAGGGGGATAAGTCCTCCGTCATCCCTGGCGTGAACATTGGCCCCTGTCTGCAAGAGGTGCTCCACCACATCTTTTCTGCCAAAACCTGAAAGAGGATTAAAACGCATTTCAGTTTTGCTTTCCCACAATATTGGCCACATACACTATAATTAGCCTGAATATCCCAGCTATATTTTCTCCAAAATAACACTAGGATTCTGATGAAAATTCATACGAAAATAAATACCTTATACTAAATTTTAAAAAAAGTTACGCGATATGATCTTTATTGACACATCAGTATTGATAACGTGCTGCCTCTTAGCCGCGACTTGGCTACATTAATTTACAAAACGTGCACTACACGTAACATTAAACTCGCGTTGTGTTGCATTTCTTACTTTGTGCACGAAATGACGTTTACTTAAAGCGGTTAGCCAAACAAAAGGTCAGTTTGTGTTGCCTAATTTAGCTTTAAATAACGAGGTGTTAGCTAACGTTAGCTAAATTACAGACAGGTCTGTGTGGTGATCAGGTCGGACTGGAGAACGTCACATAGCTTGTTAGCACCGATAAACGCGATAAACAGTCGTTATTTTTAACGTTATCAGAAGGTCAGGCCCCAAAAACAAAATCATAAAACAGTTAACACGTCGACCAAAACAACACTAGCTAGCTAACGTTAGCCGTCGCCGTCTGATAAACATTACGCTGCTGTGTTATTAGCTTAGCTCGTCGTTACCCGCAGCGAAGTGAAGGGGAGTTGATTTTCGACCAGCCATGTCCTTCGCGTTTACATTCACCGAATCGACAAGTCTTTTTACTCTGGATACGTCTCCATTACGGCAGGCCTCGAACAACTCCCTGAACGCCCCGCCGATGCCGCTGCTACCGTCAGTGGGGCTGGTAGCTCCGGAACCGGGGCTTGAGACGCTGCTGCTGCCGCCGCCAGAGGTTGTCGTGGTGAAGCTTGCGCTGCTCGCTAGCACCGGGGCGGGCAGGTCTGGGGAGGCCAGAGCCATCTCGATCCCTCCGCTGCATTCCCTCTCATTCTCCGGGGGTCCGACGGCCGAGGTCAGCAGAGCCATCGGCGGAGAGGCCGGAGGAGCACCCGAAAGAGAGCTGTTTCTTGGCGGAGACTGTAAGGTACTTTGCTGTTGTTGCTGCTGCGAGGAGCGACGAGACACCGCCATTACAGCAGCTCTCAGGCGACAATAAAAGCTGCGCCTCCTTTCCGGTGAAAGTGGTCGTGTTTCCTGTCAGCTGTTGACTCTTTGGCTGTGGCTGTGGGGAAGCCCTCGATTTCCCTTATCCTTAACTCACTCAGAAGCCCATTTGTATCTCAGAAATCAATGAAACCTATAGCAGAGAAAGCTTCCTCTCGGTACTGTGAGCAAATCTCGTCACAAATTTAGACAAAATATAATACTGGTCGGCCAGTTGGTGGCAGTATGATAACCACATTTGCATTTTAGGCCCAAATATTTCCTTCATTCGTCAAGAAATAACAAAAAACACCCGAGCGGGGGTGGGCAATTTTTTCCTGGGGGGTCACATGAAAAACCCAGATTGTTGCTGGGGGCCAAATACTACTAGGTGTAACCTCTTTTTTTTTTTACCATCATAGGAAACACACTGTTAGTCTTATTTTTCAGCATTTATTATATTGAAATCACTCTAAACGGCAGAAAATTGTAAATTTCTCCACTGTGGGACAAATAAAGGAATATCTTATCTTATATCTTAAAATTACATTATATGCAGGAGTCTTTGAACCGTACAGGACTGACTGTTTTGGGTTGTAATGTTTCCATTAACGAAGCGTAACATTTAACTTAACTTTAACACTTTCATTTCCTTCTTTGGTTGCATGCAGCTTTGTAAAAAGTCCTGCTGCTTTAGTATCTTAGCCTGCAGCCCCTCGGCTGTCCTCTCCTTCTCATCTCCAGGCAGGTTTCTGTATTTTTCTGCATGTTTTGTCTCAAAGTGAAATTTCAAGTTGTGTTCTTTGAATACAGCCATGTTTGTTGCAAACTATGCACGCAGCTTTACCGCCAACCTCTGCGAAAAAATACAGATCAGTCCATGACTTATTATAGACGTGCCGCCTCAGAAGGTCAAGCTACTTAAAACATCACTCATGTCAATTTACATCAGTGTCAAATGTGACAGGAAGAAGCACACTAACAATACACAGCATTTCAAAACAAAACCTATTTTCTTTACTGTTTTTATTTAGCTTTGTAAGTAAAATTGTGTGGCCATCACGAGGGCCACTGGCTGTATAATGCCCAGGTTTGCAGTAGGCCATCTTGTCTTCTCAAGAGTAACAACAGTAATCATTCCTTAAATGTCATCACAATATATCAACAGCATCCAAAGAGGTATTATCATTAACATTATCACAATGTTTCTGGCACTGTACCGAGTGTATAAGCTGTACTGTTTCCACGCAGACAACAGTGCAGCTACACCAATTGTTTCCAGGTGGGAGAGCTGCTCGCAACAACACGGTGTGAGCCGCACATCACAGCGTGCAATGCACAAAGTTGGGCTTTCCTGGAAAAGCTGGTGTGACATGGCGCAAGCCAGTGGAAATAATGGGTTGCAGAGCACAGTGGTGCCATTGCTGCATTGTCTGAAAGGACCTTCAGTGAGTGAGAGACAGAGGACAAAATGGAGAGGACTGAGACATAAATACAAACGGGGCAAAAAAATTAATAAAGTGATGAATATTAGTTTATGCCAGAGGGGCGATTTATTCAGTTTTCTTTCCTGAAAGGTAAAAGTAGGCTTATTTAACAAAAATAATGTTGCAGTGTAGTTTTATTTGTAGTTTATTTTCGTTCTTTAAAATTTACCAGAATGCAGAAAACAAAGTCTCTGGACCTAATTTTTCTGGGTCTGAAGTTGGGTTAATAGTCTTCCCTAGTTTTGAGGTCTTAAGGTTGGCAAGGATGGGTCACAGTGACCTTAGCCTTTGATCACCGACATATCTTCACTGAGTCCAAGTGGACATTTGTGCCAAATTTAAAAATAATCCCTTGAGGCATTCCTGAGATATCACATTCACAAGGCCTTTGCACAAAACTAAACACAAATAGTATTTTCTAAAACACCATGTCTTCAATTTGCAAATTATGGCACTTACTTTGGCCACATAATTAAGCTGACACTATGGAGTGATTATGATAGTGTGTGAGGAAGAGAAAAAGAGTCTGTTTCACAGTTATTTAAGCTTTATTTACACCATGCACATTTTACTATGGACACGCAAAGCTGAAAGCTGTATAAACATACATTCCAGGATATAACTTGTAATAACATAAACCTGTTAATAAAGTGCAGAACTATAAATAAAAATCTGTCACAATGGAAGGGTCTAAACATCAATAAAACACTGACCAATAATTATGCCACAGGAACAGTGGCTAAAAAAGTACTCAAAACTTTGGGCCAATACTCATTTCAAACTTAACTTTCACTTTTTTTCACTAGACTTCAAATTTAAATGCGCCTGTATAAATATGTAATGCAGTTATTGCAGTAATGCAATATGGTGTTACCTTCACAAAAAGTTGTTCTTTTAAGTGAAACTTGTCAATAATGAATCCCTCATCAATTCAAATGAGTTGTTTGTCATTCTGGTCTTTCAGTACTGTATTTTTTTTTTAATCAGAGTAGGTTTTGATGTGACCTGAGCAGTTTGCTTGTGGTAGTAACTGGTGCAGCTCAGAGGAAGAAGAGCTTGTCTGAGAGCTGAATGGCTGGTTCTGAGTGCAGGTACTGGCCAGACAGGAAAGCCAGTTTGTGGGCATATTTGCATGGTGCTGGAACACGAATGGTGCCCGGCCAGTTCCAGTACAAATGGCACATCTTGAAAGTCAGCCTGGTATGAGAACAAACAAACAATGTTAAATGTGTTTTGCAACTGACCAAACATTTACATTCAGCCACTCTCATTTTCATTGGCCTGAAGAAAAAAAAATGAAATAACGGCAAAAATTACCACTTTTTTGTCAGGTTTTGTGATGTTCAAACTATTCTGATCTGTTTTTCAGTCACTGTTGAGTGTCTTGTGACTGCTGTTCCTCAAATAATTTATTAGGCACACCTAGCTCAAACTAGTCTAGTCAATTTTATTTGTATACAGTGGAAACCGCTTATAGCGATCACGGTTACAGTAACTGCTTATATGGATCACAAAGCTTGGGACAGAATCATTCTATAGAAATGCTGTGTAAATAATTTGCTTATAGTAATCAATTAGTTTGCTTACAGTGTTCATTTTGGGTCTGTTCATAGATGACAACATATGGAAATTTTTAAAACTACGTTTGACCAATGCTAATTGGTCAAAGTTGCATGAATAACGAGGTGGAAAAGCATCTTTGAGAAATGCTCACTTCAAGCATACATTTTTCTTTACATTACACTTTTACATGAAATATAGAAATGTATGTTTATAATACACAATATTGAACTGTTTTGGTCTGACTAATAATCTAACACCAGACTGACTAAATTAATATGGTATTTTTGTGAGAAACTTATTTTCTGTACTGTCAAAAATAGCTCGTGAAAAGGATTCATTCCAATGGCATATACAGAATTAACATACACTACTCGCAGAAAGTTAGGGATATTTGGCATTCAGAAGAAATTTCAGAATGCACCTAAAATACAATTTAACCTTTACAGGTGAACTTAATTGGACCTTTTCCAAACTTTTGAATGCACATGTGCAACTGTTCTGTGTTTCAGTACTTACAGCACAACATGCTGTTCTCTAACAAGGTGATTAACTGCAAAAATCACAAGTGTCTGATCCATGAATCGACCACTAAATGCTCTGGTTCAGTGGCAGTTTGTATTTAAACAATCATCTTCATCATGCTGTTCACATTTTGAAATCATGAGTCCAAGACTACGCCTAACCATTGGTCAACAGTACCTGGCTGTTGCGAGGCTTCGAACAGGATGTTCTCAGAGGGAAGTTACCACTGAGCTTAGAGTGTCATCAGCAGGTAGCAGCAGAGACACAGAGAGACTGGAAGAGGACGGCACAGAAGTGGACATACTTTGGCCACATCCCATGCTAATGACTGCTTCATTGTAAACAGTGCCCTGCAAAACCAGATGGTGAATGCCACTCAACTCCAGGCACATTTAAGGGAGGTGAGAGGTGCCTGAGTGTCACGTCAGACCATTCAAAACTGCTTACATCAGCGTTGTCTGCATGTTGGACTACCTGCAAGGATACCCAACTACACCACCAGGCACAGGCGTCATCATCTTGCATGGGCCAGGGAGCATTTGCACTGGACGAAGAACCAGTGGGCATCAGTGCTGTTCGCTGATGAAAAGTCGATTCACATTGAGCAGAAATGATGGCTGCCAACACTGTTGGAGACGTCAAGGAGAATGCTATGCATCAGCCTTTGGAGCCTTTGGAGGTGGTGGTGTTACTGCAGTCTGGGCAGGTATATCTAGTCAATACAGACCTGCCCTACACCTTGTGAATGGTACTGTGACAAGCTGATACTACCTAAATAACATAATTAATCCAGTCATTGTGCCTCTGCATAAGCAACACAGGCCTGATTTTATCTTCATGGACGACAATGCCCAGCTCATCAAGATCACATCATCAGGAAACGGCTGCTGGAGGCTGGGGTACCTCAAATGGAGTGGCCTGCACTTTCTCCAGACCTGATTCCCATAGAAAACCTATGGGATCAGCGGAGTCGTCGTGTAGAGGGTCCTAACCCCACACCCCAGAACCTCAGTGACCTGAGGACAGCCCTTCAAGAAGAGTGAAATGCCATGCCTCAGCAGACAATAAGCCGTCTTGTGAACAGCATGAGACGTTGTCAAGCTGTAATTGATGCTCAAGAACACATGACAGGTTATTGAGACATTGACTTTTGTTGTGGTATACCCACCACTGTTAGCTTTTGTTCCAATAACTTGTTTGAGAGGACGAAATAACCATTGCATGCTTCTACTTAAATGCCCTACTTTCATGATATAATATCACTGTAGCATGAACTTATTACATTTTCCATTTATTTCACCCCAAAGTCGAATATCGCTAACTTTTTGTGAGTAGTGTATTTTACATGTGTACCGGTAATCTGAACGATGCTTAGTGAATAAGAAAATGAGCTATCAATACCTTTGCAAATGGTCTGGTGTAAGGTTTGTGGTGTTGAACAGAGAGATGTAGTGTGTAGGAAGTCCACAGCCCTGGTGAGTGTGATGTGCTATCAGGAAGAAGTCCACCCTGAATGAAAAAAAAAAACAAAAACAAAATGTTAGTGTTAGAAACTTTGAACAATCAACACCAGACGGACTTGAGTATTTGATGGTGTCCTCAAAGTGCGCATATAGTATTCACTACTGTTGCCAGGAGATGGTGTTGCAGCCTTTTTGATTGATGTACGCAGGTAAAAAAAAAGTTAAAGCAGCACCCCTCTTCCTCT
Organism: Pterois miles; assembly: GCA_947000775.1. Taxonomy (NCBI): domain Eukaryota; kingdom Metazoa; phylum Chordata; class Actinopteri; order Perciformes; family Scorpaenidae; genus Pterois; species Pterois miles. Next base: position 9,751,641 of record CAMQGK010000058.1, on the reverse strand, counting down.
ACCCTGTTACGCCACTCATACAGCACCTCATCTCTCCAATCTTAATGTCATCTTCAGGGTCAGGTCAGGTCAGGGTAAACTTTATTGTCCCGTTAGGGAAATTTGTCTTGGGCGTCGTGCTACATTATTGCTTCACAGAACAACGACAGAAAAACATAAACATTGACTACTAAAAACAGGGCTAAAAACAGGAGATACATGACAACACAGGGACAGAGACACTAGCTCATTTAAAATGCCAAAAATAAATAAATACATAAATAAATAATTGAGTAAATAGGTAGATTAAAAAAAAAAAAAAAGGTAAAAGAAAGTGCTAGGTGCTCAGTACTATTTCCATTGCACATTGCTCTGGTCTTTTTGATGATACGCTCACGATTTCTCTTCCTGTATTACATTCAGACTGGAACCATCTCATGAAGATCTCATGATCTTTTCAACTAAACTGCTAGAGTAAAAGCCAATTTAAAGTAGAGAGCAGGCCATCTGTGGCCTAAGGCTGGATTCAAACTGAAAACACTGCATCAAGAAAATGCAGCCTTCTCATCAATTTTAACAGGGACCACATGGAGAGTTTTGCTACAGAGGGATCTTGCAAGAATGAAAAAACAAACTAATATGTTTTAATTTTAAAACTAACAACGTTTGCTGTTTATGACTTGCGTCCACACTTCTTCAGTTGTTTCATACCCCTAAAACAGAGACGTTTGAAAAGGCTGCTGACCCCGTTTTAGTTTGCGAACTCTGGGGTTGCGTTTTAGTCTGGATGGACAGAATGGAGACCTTTGAAAACGATAACACAGGGTTTTATCAGCCATGACGTGTCCTTCTCTGTTTTGTCACGCCCCATCACGTGAACCTTTTCTGGAAGAAAACAAATAACATAACCAACATGGACAACACATTACATGCACTGTTGACATTGTTGTCTACGCTAGCTGCTGTTGTGCAGTTAAATTCTGCAATAACAATGCTCTATGCTACTACTACCAGCATGCGCAGGAGGTAAGCTATTATTCTAATGATCTGTGAGCGCTGTGTCCAGTGGCGTTATCACCCCTACAGAGCTGACATATGAAGGCACGGTTTGCAGCTTTGAGCAGGGCAATTGACATAACACAGAAGATTTTCCATCCTCTTGTGCTTATTTTGTTCTGGAAAACTATCATGAAGTTCACAATGACACTATAAACGAATAAAGCATAAATGCTAATCTTCAGTATGACAGGGACTTTCAACTGCCCTGCAGAGCTATGAGTGAGGGCAGACAACAACAAAACCGAAGGGAAATGAGTGAGACGTGTGTTGACCAAATTTTTTTACCCATAATGTAGTAAAACTTTGATGTGTAACTGTTCATCAGCAACAGCCTGTTACTGCTTGAAAAATAAAACTTGTTTGTTTCCCACTAAATTTGTCTCAGTGTGTGTGGGGGAAAGACAGAGGAAGATCTTAACTATCTATCAAGGCTACTCTATTGATTTTCTGTACCTAAGCAACCAACTGCAGAATGGTGGATTACTGTTTTAGATTACTAAAACACTTGTGTGTACTGAGATTGTTTCCATTTTAAAACTGCATTTTACACATGAAATGTATTAGTGTGGATGTAGCCAGAGGCTTTTTGCAAGACTGACCAGTTTTTCTGAGTGAGGGTGTGATCCAGAACAGTTCCAGGTGGAGGTGTGCCAATGCTGTTCGCAGCACAGGAATAGAGGGTGGTGCTGATGCGCTTTTGGACCACAATGAAAACCAGCTTGGGCTCATAGCTGGGGAAAGTCTCAAAGCACTTGATCAACTGTGGGATCTCGTACTGCTCCACCATCTTCAGCTGACCCTCTGACACACCATCACGATACACCACGATCTTCTCTGGCAAGTTGTGGTTCACCTGTACAAGAGAACAAACAAGTGTTGTGTCAAGTGTGGGTGATAAAATAAAAAGATTTAAGTTGGATTCCCACTGAAATGCAATGGTTGCTTTTGTGTGTGGCAGCAGGGTCAGCAAATAAATGTGCAGAATTTCTTCCATCGTCTTTTATTTAATATTTATATCTGCAGTACACCTTTGTCCCACATAATGGAGCCTGAATGTTCATATTGTTCTGATAATTGTAGTCTACTCATTACACTGAACACTTTTAAGATCCCCATGGGAACCCTGTATACATGGTCAGCAGTAAACAGCTGTTTTATAATAACAATAATAATAATTAAAAAACAACTACATATATATTTTTTCATCACGATGGTACTGGAACTGAATTAAAAGACATTTATGTAATGCATGCTTGCAGTACTTACTTCATAGTACTTCTGCAGTGCAGCCAGTAAGCAAACCCTGAAGCCATCGATCACTTCCTCAGTGGGTGTTTGGAAAGTTACTCTGGAGTACCAGCGGGTCAGAGAGCTGTACACGAAAAAAAGCTAATGATTGAGAGCAAGTTTTTACAGGATGTTACCAGAATTTCAAGCAAACAGTGTCTGAAATTAACTTTTGGACTTACCAGCCAAGCGTATTTTTTACTAATTAAAACAATAAATCACCTTTTTGTGTCACATTTACATTTGTTTAAGTACATTTCATTGAGATAGTATGGTATTGACCAGAGCAAAATTTAAAGCAAAAAAATGTAAATATATTGAGTTAATTAATTTAATTTTAATTTAATTTAAGTAGAACACATGCTCTTCAAATGTGTTTTTACTTTTTTTTTTTAAGCTAAAAAAGGTCTCGTGGAAAGAGTGGCACCTCGAGGGGATGCATGGAGAAACAGAATGTACTTTAGACTTTGAGTTAAGCAACAGTAATAATCACAGTACACATTTGTAATGTTTGGCAGTACATATGTCAGTGTTTAGTGTTTGCTGCTGTTGCCAGCCTGCTTTCCTTTCTGGTGCCACTCAGTGACTTCTTGCTTATCCTCAGAATATTTTGTTTTTACGCCTCCTGCCGTTTCGGAGCACATTGCAACGAACAACGTGCTGAGCATGAACACCTCTGTGCATGCTTGTAGTGCATGTGTCATCTATGGAGGCCCATGACATGGTGTCTAGCTCGAGTATAAACAAAGCTTATTTGGTACAGAGGCCCACAAAACTTACACCATAATCATTTTATTTCAATGAAAATGAGAATAATGCTGTAAAAATTATCATTTGCTTTAATACTGCATATCATGTTGCAATTGCAAAATTAGTCAAAATAATCACAATTAGATATTTTTTAAAATCATTCTAGAATTTAGGAAATCATCCTGAATAACTACTGAAAAAATAGTAAAGGGACAAGGAGCAAGAAGACAAGAAATAAAGTTTACCTGTTCACACTTGCAACAAAGCCCATGACTGACTGATGTGCCTTGCTGGTGTCATGGTGGACATCCACTCCCACCACCATCAAGTGTTTCTATTAAAGGGACACAGAGGTTCATTATTTATGGGGGCGGCAATAGCTCAGTCTGTAGGGAGTTGGCTTGGCCTTGACCGGAGAGTCACCGGTTCAAGTCCCGACATGGACCAAGAACTGAGTGTGAACTGGTAGCTGGAGAGGTGCCAGTTGCCAGAGGTGCCAGTGCCAGCACCAAACCCAACTGCTCGGGGCGCTTGTCAGGAGCAGCCCCCTCACTCTGACATCTCTCCGTTGTTGCATGTATGTGTCCACGCGTCCATCCGTCCATCGCAGGGCACATAGAGACAGACAACATATAGACAGACAACCATTCACACTCACATTCACACCTACGGGCAGAGTCACTAAACATGTCCATGTCTAAGCATCCGTCCAAGCCGGAGAACCCGGAGAAAACCCACGCTTACACATGCAAACTCCACACAGAAGAGTCCCAAGCTGGAATCGAACCTGCGACCCTCTTGCTGTGAGGCGACAGCGCTAACCACTGCACCACCGTGCAGCCCTGCATGTATGTGTACAGCAGAGTTTCTTGATGGCACTGTGTGAAATTAACAACAAAGTGTAAATTGAATTTCCCCTAGTACTAAAGGTTGATCTTCATCTTCTTCTTCTATTTCCCCACTGACTGCAGTTACATTATTACCTCTTCATTATTTTCAGATTGTTAGAACCACATCAGCTCTATAATGGTGCTGTGCCATCATGTTTCCTTTGAATATAATGGATTGTTTTCACAAGCAGTATTATGCTTATAATTATATTATATATACCGTATTTTTCACACTATAAGGCGCACTTAAAATCACCCAACTGTTTAACTCAGACACTGGTGATGAAGGATTTGATTGATTTGTGGAAGAGGAATGAACTGAAAAGTGAGTGTATTGTTTTGTATTTCATGTGTTACAACTGAAAAATGTTGAGTTATTGAGATATTAAATGAATTGAATAACCATTCAGCCCAAGTAGATAAGGCATTCTCTTCCTGCTCTCTAAGATATGCTACTGACCAGAGGGACATTGACAGTCCACAGCTCTCCTCCTAACTTGCTGTTCATCTGCAGAAGTATCTTTTGGGCAACACTCTTCAGCTTCTGTTGCTGGGAAATTGTCCGGACATTGATGGCCTGTGACACAAGTGACAAAAACCTTTACTTTTAACTGGGAGAAAATATTATCAGCAGAAGATATGATTTGTTTTCCTCTAATTCTAGGTCAGCCATGCACAACCACATGGACAAGCATTACAAACCTGGGATGGGATGGGACTTTTGACACAGCAGAGTTTCTTGATGGCACTGTAGAGATCGTCTCGGTTGCCAGGCATGATGCACACTACGAGCTGCATGTTGGGCTGTAAACGGATAAGAAATAGAGAGTTAAACAGGAGGGACTTCAGTTCAGTCCTAGATAGTCATCATTTCAACATGGTCAGAAAAAAACAAACAAACAAAAAAAGACAGATCATGCAAAAAGGATACTGTGAATTTAGTCATATTTTATTCTGAATTACAAATCATTGACAGTAACGTAAACGCAGTATATAATTAATGGGCTAAAACGTGCAAAATTATTCATGTTAACGAAGAAAATCAGACGGCAACCACCAACAGTCATTTTGCGGTCTTGTTTCTGCAGCAACCACGGCTAAAAATAGAAATGTTAGATGCCAGCAACAATTCAACGACTGTTATTTAGTCACAGCAAGAGCTTTTTAGTGACATGAATTTGTTGTTTGTGCATGCAGGGAGATGGACATATGAATAACACAGTGTTCATACAGACATTACAAAATCAAATTCAAGGACTTCCAAGTACTACTTAAAAAACTATTTTCAGGACTTCTTTAAAAGCAAATAATCCATTTTCATACGTCTCTCTTAAGACTAGTCATGTTTCGAATATCATTAGTATGCTAATATATATAGCATGTTATTGAACACTTATTTTCTGTTAGTTGTAGATGTTTGGTGTATTTATAGTGTATTCTAATATATTCTTCATATTGTGTATTCTATAGATAGTTATTTCTTGTGATGATATGTACATTGTATTTACTGTTCCTGTGCATTCAATGGATAACCTGCTGCTATAACGCAATCATTTCGAATTCTAAGTCCTAAGCATTCTCCTTGTCCGAAAGTCTATGGGTTTTTTGAATGTACTTTTAGTTAGATACCTGAAATATGGTGTGCGGTTAACACAAGCTCAAAAGATTACCGCTTTGTTCCGACTCGTCTGTCTTTATACCCTCATTGTGTAAATTCAAGGTGTAGTTTGATTATAGCCTAATGTACGCTTTTTACATCTAGTGATTCCATTTATACTTCAAAAAACATAAAAGTGGTTTTCATTTGGGAAGATGTATGTGAAAGTATGCTAACACTTCATACAGTATGTGTTCCGTCCTCGTCCTGTTAAAAATCTAGTAGCAGTTGGTTTCCATTATCACTTCTTGAAGGTACGTGTTAAACATAGCACCCTTTTTCCATTCACAGGTGATACTTGGGCAGCACCAGCGTGACATGATTTTTCAGTTGTTTAGTACAGGAAGTGACTCATTCTCTTGATCTGGCGGGCAGCAGGCTACAATACACAGAAAGAGCATGACAAACTCTTGATGTGGATGCAGCTTGTGTGATGCACAGTGGGACAAGCTTGGAAGACGAAGGGAAAGGCAGATCAATTATCCTATTCAGTATAAATTACTCATGATTTATAAATTAGTGTAAATTGCTCGTTAAGCTGCTAATCTAAATCTTTATTTCATGTCATACCTCACTGGTGAGCTGAGAGTGGATGCTCTTGACGTAAGTCTCAGTGCGATCATCCCTCAGCTCCACACGGATGGGTCGCTCCAGTCGCACCCCAATAGGCACAGCCACCTTGTTGAATGTGGAAACCAGCTCTTCAGCCTGCTCTGCACAGCGGCGAGGGTAGAAGATGGCCCAAATGTTCAATGGGATCTAAGAGCGAGACGGTCAGTTGGTGAAGAAGCAAAGTAATACAGCAGCCATTCCTGGGGCCAAGGCAGTTTTTTTTTTCTGTTACAAATGTACAATAAAGAGAGATTTGTCAAGTATTTAATACTCTTAACATGAGAGTCAGCAAAATATCAGCTAAATAATATTTAAAAAAAAAAAAAAAATATTTTCCAACACTCACAGAGCTAATTGAAGCATCCCTAACAACCTCTCTGGACCAGGTTACATCAGCTCCTGTGGTAAAGGATGAAGACCGCAGACAGATGGTTTCAAGTGGAAGAGTTCTACCTTTAATCTGCAAGACAGGAGAAAAGAATGGCCAAGGAACACGTGAAGAACAAAATGGAGCGCAAAACAAAAAAACTCCCATCAACACTAGATTCTAGTGCAGACCTGGGCATTATATGGCCCACGGGCTGGAACCAGCCCTCGTGATGGTTCTTCCCGGCCTGGGAGGTCTCAGACAAACCACACAATTTTTACTTACAAAAAAAGTAAAGAAAACAGCTTTTGTTTTGAAATGCTTGTGTATTGTTATTGTGCTTCTTCCTGTCACACTTGACACTGAAGTAAATTGACATGAGTGATGTTTGAAGTAGTGTCGTGCTGAGGCTACACGTCTATTATAAGTCATGGACTGCTAAGTATATTTTCAGAGGTTAGCGCTAAAGCTATGTGCTTAGTTTGCAACAAACTTGGCTGTATTCAAAGAATACAACTAGGATTTTTTACAAAGCTGCATGCAACAAAAGGAAATGTAAGTGTTAATGTTAAGTTTTGTGAATGAAAACATTACTACCCAAAACAGTCAATCCTGCACGGTTCAGAGACGCCTGCATATAAAGTCATGTTCTTAATAATATGATTGTTTGAATTGATTTTCAGTATAATAGATGCTGAAAAGTAAGTGCCCAGTATGTTTTCTATAGTGATACAATAGAGGTTACGTCTGACAGCATTCATTTGTCCCCCAGCAGCTATCTGGGTTTCTCATGTAGCCCCAGGAAAAATCATTGCCCACCCCTGTTCTATGTCAAATGTAGGCAAATATATGGATATTTGAAACATATCTGTAGTAGTTGCTCTATAAAGCAGGAATTCTGGATATGAACAGCCATACTAGCCGTCACAAAAAAAATCTAGTGTAAAACCTTGTCCCCAGTTTGATGACTACAGTGGGCTCTGGCGCCCCGACCAGGACTGCTAACCACTGCTTTTAAAGAAACATGATTTATAGTGACGTTTTCCTTTACATCTGCTGTGTTAAGTAGGCTGATATGAAGAAAATGGAATGTAGCTTAAATTCAGTCAGCACTGACTGCATTGTCAAAAGCCCAGAGACACTTTGCATTAGTCTCGCCCTGTAAAAAAACAGATTTGCCTACTTTGCAAAGTGTCTCTGACACACTTACAATTAAGTACTGACAGTTAGTAAACTCTTGCTAGCAGCAGAGCCTCACCACCAATATTTCTGAGTCAATGTCCAGACCCCAGCGGCTGAGCTCCTTCAGACTCTCTGGGTTGGTGCTGATGTTCTTCAGAAGCTGTTTTATTGAGTGGGTGTGCTGCTCACTGCTCACATTGATGTGCATGGTCAGGTCCTACAACACAGGAAAGACATTCTCACTGAGTCCGTTTCTATAAGTTCTTTCATTAACAATTTTTATTAAAATATTTTCAGACCTGTATCTCCACATTTCATGTGTCTTAGAGTTTGGAAAGTGGGGGTGGTAGTGTCTACTTTATTTAAAACTTTACTTAAAACAATATGATATGCTAATTTTAACTGGGACATTTGGAGTAATGTTACAAAAATTATATTTGACTACTATTTTTCTAATTAAACTGTTGACAACTGCCACTGGTTGTTATTTTAGTTGTCTACATCAACAATCAGTGGTAAAAAAATAGTTTCTTTCAATGGTGTGAAGATAACACTCTTATCCAATGCTATAATTAAACATGGCAGCTCCTGGGGTTTAAACATAGGCCCCGTTCAGACCTGGCATTGGCATGCTCGTTGAGTGACCACTTGTGACTGGATCTCACTTCCCCCTCTATATGCAATGAAACACATAGTAAACACATGGCTAATACAGCAGACATTGTAACGTAATGTTACAGGATTATCAGTTGTAATATCCTACATATACGTGAATTTGGGTAAATTTTATTAACACTGAAATGTCAGGTTCAGCTTTCCCCGGGGACCTCCATGCTGGCGACACCACTGCCTTTCCCAGGTAACAGCGGGGTACACAGCTTCAGAGCCGGGGAGGAGAACGAGCGAGCGGGCGGGCGGGCAGGTGTCAGCAAAAACACCGACAGAAATACTGCTTCTTCTGTGTCTAGTCTGATAGTCTGTAGATATGTAGCCTATACATAACATACAGTTGTGATCATACGTTTACATACCCTGGCAGAATTTATGATTTCTTGGCCATTTTTTAGAGAATATGAATGACAACACAAAAACTTTTTTCCACTCATGGTTAGTGGTTGGGTGAAGCCATTTATTGTCAAAGAACTGTGTTTAATCTTTTGAAATCATAATGACCACAGAAACTACCCAAATGACCCTGATCAAAGGTTTACATAACCTTGAAGTTTTGGGCTGATAATATACACACAAGCTGACACATGCAGGTTTAAATGGCTATTACGGGTAACTGTCCACCTAACCTCACCTGTAACCTGTTTGCTTGTAACTAGTGTCTGTGTATAAAAGGTCAGTGAGTCTTTGGGCTCCTGACAGACAGACAGACCTGCATCTTTCATCCAGTGCTGCACTGACGCTTCTGGATTATGAATCATGGGGAAAGCAAAAGAGCTGTCAAAGGATCTACGAGAAAAGGTAATTGAACGGTATAAAACAGGAAAGGGATATAAAAAGATATCCAAGGAACTGAGAATGCCAATCAGCAGTGTTCAGACTCTAATTAAGAAGTGGAAAGTTGAGGGATTCTGTTGAAACCAAACCACAGTCAGGTAGACCAACAAAAAATTCTGCCACAACTGCTCGGGAAAATTGTTTGGGATGCAAAGAAAAACCCACAAATAACTTCAGCCGTAATACAGGACTCTGAAAAAAAGTGGTGTGGTTGTTTCAAGATGCACAAAAAGAGGCACTTGAAGAAAAAATGGGCTGCATGGTCGAGTCGCCAGAAGAAAGCCATTACTATGCAAATGCCACAAAGCATCCTGCTTACAATACACAACAGCACAGAGACAAGCCTCAAGTGATGAGACCAAAATCAGACTTTTTGGCCACAACCATAAATATTACATTTGGAGAGGAGTCAACAAGGCTGATGATGAACAGACCACCGTTCCCACTGTGAAACATGGGAGGCGATTACTGATGTTTTGGGGATGTGTGAGCTACAAAGGCGCAGGAAACTTGGTCAAAATTGTTGACATGATGAATGCAGCATGTTATCAGAAAATACTGGATGAAAATTTGCACTCATCAGCTGTACATGGGACATACTTGGAGGTTCCAACATGACAACGATCCAAAACACGAGGCCAAGTCCACCTGTCATTGGTTACACCAGAATAAAGTGAAGGTCCTGGAGCGGCTGTCTCAGTCTCCTGACCTCGGTATCATCGAGCCACTCTGGGGAGATCTCAAATGTGCAGTTCATGCAAGACAGCCCAAGAATTTACAGGATCTGGAGGCTTTTTGCCAAGAAGAATGGGCTGCTTTACCATCAGAGAAAATAAAGACCCTCGTCCACAACCACCACAAGAGACTTCAAGCTGTCATTGATGTTAAAGGGGGGCAATACACAGTATTATAAACTTTTGATCAGGGTCATTTGGGGAGTTTCTGTTGTCACTATGATTTAAAAAGAGTAAACACAGTTGTTTGATAATTTTTTTTCCCATTCATATTCTCTGAAAAATGGCCAAGAAATCATAAATTCTGCCATGGTATGTAAACTTTTGAGCACAACTGTATATTTTAATAAAATATCGTCGTACCAGCACGAGACGAGTTGAGCACAGAGGCCGTTTCCATGCTGCGAGGCAGACAAGCGCTCACATCTGCTGGTCTATTCACAAGGTGAACGCCCACCCATGGAACCAAGCATGACAGTCAGTTGGGTATGTTGTCCTTAATGTGGACCAGGATACCCTGCTGGCCATATGTGACCCAGACCACCTCTGAATGTGGTCTCACTGAGTCCTCAAAGCATCTTTGAATGCTCAAGACTAAATTATTTGTCTTATTAGACTGGAAGACTTAGTGCCTAACGCACATCCAGCCCTAAAGATCATATTTGACAAGTGGATTTGCAGTCCATACCATTACTGTCCCACAAAGTATCTCTCTGGTACACAGCAATTACATTAGTATAGTTAATCGTCATATTGAGCTATCCTTACAGACTTACTTTGCCTGCTTTCAACACAATAAAAAATGTAAATTGTAAAAAAAAAAAATAATTATTTAAGCATTGCATGTAGTCTTTTATATTATAGAACAAAGTCTAGTCTTGTAGACACTCTTGTAGGTGTCGCTCCTGACGTTTGAAGGTATAAGACCAGCCTCAGAGGAAGAACACTGTGCTGCCACATTAAATTTACCTTCATGGCTCTGTAGTCCTTCCTCATTTTTTCTGGGAGTCCCGTCATGAAGGAAAGCTCTGGTACTAAAAGGATCTCTCCAGTAATGATTTGCTGAAAGAAATCATTATAACATTATCTCCACAGTTGTTTACTGCTCACATATTTTTAAAACATAATTTCTTTTTGTATAACTATGCTTCTGATGGATTAATGAACAACCTACTGTTTTTAGCACACAGAACAAGTATTATTGATGCCTGAGTAGGCTGTTCAAGAAAAAGCAGAGTGCCTCTCACATGGGAAAATATGGGGCAGCTTCATATAACAGACCTGATTCAGAGTGGTGAAGTGACGTTTTTATTTTGTGTTTTAAGCCCTGCCATGTCTTCAAAATGCGCTCATTGTTAGATTTGCTGTAGCCACAAGGTGGCATTCTGATACAAGGATTCAGGTACCATAAGCTGAATGGTTTACTGTGAAGAGCTTTACTTTATTAAAAACAAATTACGATTGACTGCGTGTTTAAGTATTTATTATGATGTAACAATAACTGAGGAGAATTTTTACCTTCCCTCCTGGCTTGGCCCTCTCCTTCGGCCGATGCATGAGCAGAGGTTGGTCCATCTCTTTGATTGTAATCCCATAGTTCTTGCTGTTAAATGTGCCATGCAATGGCAATAAGCAAGTGTTTAAATTATAGTGAAGACTTTATTTACTGCTCTTAATTAAATAAACTGCCCCCATTTCAATGCACATATACAGTGGATAGAAAAAAGTCTACACACCCTGCAGACTCAGGTCTGGGCTCTGAGTGGGCCATTTCAAATCTTTAATCTGTTTCTGGTGAATGTGTATGCTTTGGGTCATTGTCATGCTGAAAGGTGAAATTCCTCTTCATTTTCAGCTTTCTAGCAGATGCCTGAAGGTTTTGGGCCAAACTGACTGGCATTTAGAACTGTTCATCATTCCCTCCACCTTGACTGAAGTCCAAGTTCAAGTTAAAAAAAAACTGGGTATGATGTTCTTTTGGTGATGAGCTGTGTTGTTTTTGCACCAAACATACTTTACTCTGGAATTATGGCCAACACATTCAACCTTGGTCTCATCAGACCATGACTCCTTTTCTCACATGCTTTTGGGAAACTTGATTTATGTTTCTGCAAACTTTAGCCAAGCTTGGATGGTTTTCTTGGTAAGAAAAGGCTTCCGTCTTGTCACCCTAACCCACAGCCCAGAAATATGAAGAATACAGAGATTGTTGTCACATGTAGTACACAACCAGCACTTGCCACAAATTCCTGCAGCTGCCTCAATAATGCTGTAGGCCTCTTGGCAGCCTCCCTGACCAGTTTTCTTGTCGTCTTTTCAGCAATTTTGGAGGTACGTCAAGTTCTTGGTAATGTCACTGTTGTGCCATATTTTCTCCACTTGATGACCATCCAAGATGTTCCACCCACTGTGTTCCAGGGTAGATCTAATGCCTTGGAAAGTCTTTTGTACCCTTCTCCTGACTGATATCGTTCAACAATGAGACCTCTTTGATGCTCTGTACGCTCTTTGCAGCCCATGGCTTTTGCTGTAAGATGCTTGTTTGGCATGTGTTTTATGCCACATGCCCTTCCTGACGCAACCTGTACATTTATACAGGCTTGGGACCGGAGCAGCCAGGGATTGAAACACCAGCCTTCCGATTGGTGGACAACCTGCTCTACCCTCTGAGCCCCTTTTGCTGTAAGATGCAACCAAGTAAATGTCAGGAAGATAAACTAACTAAAACAGCTTAACTTTATTTGGGGTTATGAAGAGTTACTTTAATTGATCGTAAGTGTGTATTGACTACTATTTAACATGAGTTTGAATGTGATTGGTTAATTCTGAACACAGCCACATCCCCAGTTAAAAGAGGGTGAGCACAATTATGCAACCACATTATTTTAGGTTGTTTTTTTTCCTCCTTAAAGATCTCAGTTTGTTTTTCAATTGAATTGTGCAGGTTATAAATCACATTAAAGGTTGAAAAAGTTCTGAAATTATTTATAATGGTCTCATTTTTTTACATCACAAAAACTTGGCATTTGAACAGCTGTGTGTAGACTTTTTCTATCCACTGTATGCCTGCTATAATTTCCTGCTCAGCTTTGAAGAGTTCAGAGCTGAGGACAGGGAGGACAGAGCAGCCTCACCTGTAGTATTCCACAAAGGTGGTTTTTGTGCCATCCATCAAAGTGAAGGTGTCTTTGGGCGACTTATTCCACTCAATGGCATCAATGCGGTAGGTGCGGTTGTTGTAGCGGGTAATGACGATGCTGCCGATGAGCTCTTTGGTGCATTCGTCTTGGAAGTTCTCTTTGCTCTGTTGGTACAGCATGTTCCTGGCAAGCAGACATCAGGGGACAAAGGTCAAAGCTTTTTCCCATTTTCAATTTAACAGAAAGGGCAAAGCTAACGCCAGATTATTTCTGTTTATAAATAATCTATAGATGCAATATGATTGTTGCAGTTGTTGCTGCCCTCTCACTCACCTCTTAATCCAACCCCATTCCCAGAGGGTAAGGTTATAGTGGTCGAGGATATTTACAGTTCTGTCTCAGAGGACTGACACACTGAGAATGTCTTATCTTACAACCTAGTATTCAAATATGTATGACTGTATCACAGAGTATGACATTTATACAGCTCTGTGTGGCTTGTTCATAGCATATTTAATGTTTAAACTTATATGTGCTTGTCTATAGAGGACATACAGAAGAGCTAGAATAAAAGATGCACTCTTGGTTTTATTATAAAAGAAGTGATTCCTTCCCTGTAGTACTGACAACTGAGTATTTAATGCTTTTGGAAATAAAAGTGTAACACCCCAATGTACGTTTTACAATAAAAAATTATCCAGTTTGACTTATGAATATGAACTTATCTGCAAACTTGCTACTGTTTGTATGCTACCGTTGCTTTACTGTGTGATCTCACATGATATTCAGCACTGAGTCATTCCGCAGGACTTTGTGAGACACATCCACATTCAGGTACAGGCCTCCATCTGTGCGCTTGATACAGGTTGAATAACCCGGCCACACTTGCAACCTACAAAAACAGACAAACAGTTTAATGAATGGACAAGAGTTGCCATGATATTAGCTGGTGTCTGCTCCCTGATGTTAAACACAGCTCATTACTAACCGATGTTTTCCAAGAATGACTGCATTTTCGGGGTCGTAATGATTTCGACCCACCAGCTTCAGCCCGATGATTTTCATTACCCTTGAAAAACAAAAACAACACTGAGACTAGTCCTGTCATTTGGCTAGCCTAATAGTGACATGATGCCAGCATAATTCGTAAAATAATTATGGTTGCTTATTTCATTTAAGAGCTTTCATGAATACAAGGAAAAGTGTTCAGTGTTCTAAAGCAGCCTGGCTTTGTGTCAAACAGATCAGAAGGAACATAGCTTTATGCTACTGAGTGGCCACACTGAGACATGCAGAGAAAAAAATAAGATATTAACGTATTGGTCAAAATACAAATGACCTAGACACTGATACACAGCAAAGGACTGGCCGAATGCTTTCTTTATCCAAAGAAAGAAACTTAATTTAAGAAAATATCCCAAACTGTACTAAAATCATGTTATTGAGTATTAGTGGATGGAGGGCAATTACAGCATTTTTCTTTTTAAAATCTTAACCGAACCATTTAAGTGGAAGTGTTTCTATTTTACACTTTATGTACAATGTAAAACTGCAGTGGTTAAAATACCTCCTGAGCACCACATTGTAGAATGGGATGCATAGATCTGAGTTGGGTGGCAAAATCTTGGTCATCTGGATTGTTATTTGGATTTCCTCATTATCGGTCCGTCTCAAACTCTTGAGAACAACCACCTGCACGTCATCAAAATATTATGCAAAAAAGAAATCCAGTGTTATGTTCAACAACGATAGATTTTGCACTGTATATGTCTGCACAAATTGTGAGTCGACTTTTTAAGGAACTCAGTCATCTACGTCAGTGGTTCCCAACCTAGTTTCCTTGATCACCATAAAACAAATAAAAAATCCTTTATTTAATACACTGAATCACTTAATTCAAACTAAGGATTTTGTTAACTTTTTCATCAAATCAATTTGAATTCATAGAACTTGTTAGTTTTGTCAACATAAATAAAGTGAAGGATTTGCCAAGCAAAATGCAGACACATAATGATCTTTTCTAGTAATGACTTCATAATAGTGTTAGAGCCAGAATAGTTTTTGTTATTGTGGTTGAATAAGTTTAATTTATGGTGTTGCTGCTGGACTGCCCCATTAATACAGATGCGGGTCTCCTTCCTTCCCTCCCTTGAGAAAACTAAATGGATTGTGGCAGAATATTAGATTTTACTACAAAGTAGCAAAAAAAATATATCTTTTGAAAAAGTATTATTTACAGACTTTTGTATGAATTATCCAGTATGTGTTATTATTTTGTTAACCAAATCTCATTTTAACAACCTCAGAGCAGACAAATACTGGCGTACCCCTGTGATCTTTGGCGCCCGCTCAGGGCCCAGACCCCAGGTTGAGAAACACTGATCTATATACACAATTTAAATCACCTTAAAATTACAACTTGTCCCAATAAAGTTAACACACCTTAGACAATTAGCCACACAACTACTACCTGATACCTACGTCATTCAGCTTTACAGGCAGGAAGAGTATGGAGCCATCAAAAGCGACTACCTCCCCCGTGGCTGAGCGGTGATCTTTCATCATGCCAAAGCGCATTGCCATTGATTCAACATTTGGACTGAAAGATAGTATTGACAAAATGACTTCTAAGAATGCATAAAACACACATCCAATTACTTATCAATTAGTTATTATCAACTGACAATACTGATTCAACAAAAAGCACAGAGCATGTCTCCTCTATGCTTTTATAAACAGTTTTGCTTCAGTGCAATTTTCCACTAGTTGTCTATGCCCATGTGTGGTTCAAAAGTAAACAATTTAACAAATACTAATAAAATTTACACATTAAATTTTCTATCATTGAACAACGAATAAGGAAAGATAAATTAATGGTAACTTACGTGAATGTAACATGGTACTGATAAACTGCTTCGTTCTTGCAACGAATCAGGATGTAGTTTGAGCCAACAGTTATCGGAGCTCCTTTTGTTCCAGCCTTATTAAGTGGCTCACTGATCAGATGAGAATATACATGCACAAAGAGATCATTTCAGCACAGACAGTTACTTTGAGATACTGTTTCATATTCTGTATCTGTAAAGCTTGGGTAAATAGTGGCCTTGATAAAACAAGCCGATCTCAAAGAACTAGCACTGATAAAGGCTGACTGATGAAATGCATCATGTCACCTCTCATCTGTAAAATGTTGCACTTGAAAACCACAAAGACTACAGGCAAAGGCCTGCTGGCTGCCACACACTGCATGCTCTGTGCATCTTTATTCATAATCAATAAAAGATTGCATCATATGCTTACAAAACAAATTAAGAATGGATGAGTAATGTAATGGTTATCCACAATACATGAATTAATTTTGATATGCTAGAATCAGCCTGTGAGTGAGCCAGAGTGGATATTCACAACTGAAGGGATTGGATATTAAGTCAATTTTAACTAAATTACCATCAGATCTGTTATAAAAACAATCTATGGAATCTGCACCCTACTACGCATTTACAGATGTTTCTGTAAATACACACCAATCAGAGTTGGTGATTGTTGGAAAGGCTAACCAGATGTCTTTGGCGAGTTGTATTTTCTTTCTGTTGAGTTGAAATGAAATGTTTTTAACACAGGCATACACAGTTTGCTGGTTGTTGGGCTGACAGTGGCCCACATATCACCCTATTTCAGAGTTTCTCCCATCAAGTCTACAACCTCTTGTATTTTGCAACATGCTTACCTTCACAGAGGTCGGCTTGGTGTGTCAAGGCCATCAGACGTAAATACAAAATAGAAAGGTATACTTACTGGACTGCCTCCATTTGGAGCTCCTTCTTTGCTGGTGCAACAGCAGGAAACTCCGGCATTTCTTGAGTGGCAGGGATCGGGGGCACGGTTCCTTCACATTATTCACATTTTAAAACTTTGCATTTTTTCAGAAGTTTTTGTCACTCATTTTTCATATTAACTAAATATTATAATAACATTAATGAAGGCTAAATATGTACTTTAACCCAGATGGAGGAAACATTTTATCTCTTGCATTGTTTCATGAATTGTCAATCATTTTTCAAATTTTCCCTACCTGTGTGGGAAGTCTGAGAGGGTAGGGCTGCTTGCAGCTCAGAGGCTGGAAAAACAGACTTGACACGACCTGGAATAAAAGGAGGCAGAATGTGTCCTTTTCCTACTCCAAGGTGAGGCATCGATGCTCTTCCAAGGCCCAACACTGTTGGAAGGGACAAACCTCGGCCATGGAAGCTGGAACGAGTCAAAATCCACAGTAGCCAGGGTTGCATATCTGTTTTTCAATACTGACAATGTTTGCAATAATTATGTATCAATGATATTTCTAAATCAATGAGGGTCTTTATTATGAAAGTGAGGAAATCCTTTTTTACTAAATATTTATACAACCTACACGGCTCTTAAGATTGATCACATTTTCTTGCAAAACCTATGATTCCCCTGAGACAAACTACTGTGAGGAGGTGTGTATCTAAATATCTGTACCCTTGAGTCAAAAGCTGCTCTTACATTACAAAAACAAGAATGCCCCCCAAACTACTGCACAACTTCAGTTACACAAACACTTGGCTTGCAAAGGCTGCAAAATAAAAACAGCATCTCAGAGGCAACACACAACATACTGTTTGTACGCAGTAAGTGAATGTATCCTGCACTCAGATCTAAGGCTAGGATGATACACCCATCTTCTTACTCCAAACTATCACAATACTTGGATCCTGATTCAATATGTACTGTGATTTTTAAGTTTTGCAAATCTATAAGTATTGCGATTCAATTTATTGTGATTGTTGTTACCATTTTTTAGCACTCCCGTCAGCTCTGTTCTCTTTATACATCCATGGTCAGCTCCATCGGGGACGTTTGAAATCATTTAACATTAATGTCAGTATATGGATGCACTACAGTTGGAGCATCAGCTGATTTGACCACAGAGAAGTGAGTAACAGCTGGTCTGACTGCAATACGACAATGTTACCTGTCCGTGACAGAGTTAGCATGCAGCTTTAGCCATGTATAGTTCTGCTTTTACTGGTGGTGCCGCTGTACTGTATTGCATTATACTGACAGACATTTCAAAGTGTATGTTAGTTATTACACTGGAACTCCATTTCAACCTACCTGCTGCCTCTACCCATCACCTCTTCAAGTTGGCCGATGCTTTTTGGGCTGCTGATGGCACCTACTGGGGCAACTTGCAGGTTCACATCACCCAAATCTCCAGCTGCTCCTCTACCTACAACAAAATATAAGAAAAATTTAAGAATAATTACTCCGTAATTAAAAAAAAAAAAAAAAGAAAAATCACACAATAGAGGCTGTCCATGGAGGACACACTACCTACACTCGACTAAATCTTTGGTCAATGGTAGCTGTAACATTATTTTCATGTGAAATGATAATAAATGCTCAAATAGGTAGCCAAATATACCTGGGCAGCTGTTAATATACCTGCATAACTCACGTCGCTCCACCCCACCCTGCCTGCAGCTTTTAATATTTGCTGTTGATTACTACAGAAGCCTTAAAAATCAAATTTGGGTCACCCCTACAATAAACCAATAATTGGTACCAGCTCTATTTATTTTTTTCCCCCTAAAAATCCAAGTTTTCAATACAGACCCACTGGTGGTGTTCCTCTTCCCCATGAGGTCAGTGAGGGCTCAATGCCCATTCCTCTAAACATTGAGACCAGTGCTGATCTTTGACCACTGGTTGGCATGTCAACCTGTAAGCAGACGAAAAACTCAGCAACTCTTAATGTGAGGCAAACATATTTAGAAAATCAAACATGCAAACTGCATGTATATATAGACACATATTTTGTTCCAACCTCTTTTGTTGTCAAAGCAGAGGTCCCCTCTGCTATGTCTCGCTCCAAAGTTTTCTGTGGAGGCATCTGTCCATGCTTCGGCTCCAGACTACGAAGGACTGCAGCTCTTGCCACCCCTACCTTTGGTTCAGCTGCTGGGAAGAGCAGCCCTCTGGCTCGACCAACTACAGGTTCAGTTATGGACAGAGCTAGTCCTCGTCGATGTAGAGTATCACCAGGAATGGGAAAACCTCTGGCTTGTCCTACACCAGGCCCGTCTGCAGGGAGCAGCAGCCCTCTACTACGTCCTACTGGCGGCTCCTGAGGTTGTAGTCCTCCTCTGCGTCCCAGCCAAGGAACGCTCGACATACTAATGAGCTCAGGAGGCTTCTTTGGATCCATTTGGCCAAGTTCTGATATAACCAGTTCATACAACAATAGGTTAACTGCAGAGAAACACCCACAGCACAAAAGTTACCAGTGTGCCTCATTAATGGCATAGTACAAAAGGAAATGAGGCACCCAAAAGTATAATGACAAAGAATATTTCAATGCAATGTGCATTAAGGATGCATGATTAATAAAATTGCATTTTCAATTACAATTAGGCTTCCAACAAGTATGAAAACAAGATAAAATGATTGTTGTGCCACATTCCTTTTCACAATGATGCTCTAGATTTATCTTGTATTATAAATGCAGCAGACCCCAGCAATATAAGTTAAGAAAATTTCAGTAGGTGGTGGCAGTGCACTGACATATTTGAGGTATTATTTAATATATTGAATATTTATTTGCATTTTAGTTGTTTGCAGTAGGTTGCGGAAGTGCACTAATGTTACAACATAGCTGGACTCATTTATATTGACATATTTTATATCATTTATCTGATTACATATATACTGTACATGTATGTATGTATGTCATGTATGTTTGTATATATACAGATGCATATATGCAAAAAAAAAAATGAGCAGAGTAACAGTAGAGGTACAGAAATCAGTCCTTACATGTTACCTACTATAATACTGACAGGTATACTGTATTTAGTTCATCAAGAGGCTGCACAGCTGTGTTCAGTCATGTTAGTCTTAACAGTTCTCTACACAATTAACTGTAACAAAGGAAAAAAGTGGTGACCCACATTTTACACGCTGACAAAAGTACTAACGCTGTCTCATTCTTGTGTGAGTTAAGTAGGATGACAAACAAAGACTATTACAACTGTTGTGAAAGAGGAAAGGTTGGGGAGGAAAAACAAAGACCGCGCCGCATGTCAAAAAAGCTGAAGAAATAAGTTAGCTAATGTTAGCTAGCTAATTATTATCGTCAAGGCTAACGTTTATTAACGAGCCAAAGTTATCTGCGCCTTACTTCACCAGTTTGGCCTTACCTTCCCAAAACTACTGTAATTTACCCATTCATTAACCAACCTTAGATTTAACAATATGGCACTCTAGACATAAACAACTGTATTGCTAGCATCGCACCGCAGCTAGCGCCAGCTAGCTAAAATTAACAGTAGCTGACCTTGGCTAACTAAAACACGTGTAGAAAATCACAGACGAGGTGACATCCACTGAGGCTAGGATTTAAACGCACCCGAAATACATGGAGAAACTCAACGCTTTTAGCGAACAATAATACTCAGTTATTAATGTTACAGCATGAGAAGTCATTAAGCGGATAAATGTCTCTCACCTTGCACAGGCTGTCAGGTTGGCACTAAATTAATCCATTACCAGACTCAAGCAGGTTGAGGGACGGTACCGCCCCCCACACCCGTATTGGATAATCAGTAGACTTTGCAACAAGTCATTGGTTTACTGAACTGTCAATCTTTTATTGTTATTTTACATGCTATTGAGCGATATAGTTTTGTCGCCCTCTGGTGGTTACCACCTGGCACTGCAAGTGTAGGCCGACAGGCGGTGTTGTTTCATCTGACCATCATTCACGACTGTGCAGTAGTGTTGCCAGTGGTGGAATGCAACTAAGTACATTTACTCATGTACTGTACTTTAATACAGCTTTATTAGTACTACAGTAGGCTACTACTACATCTAGGAGGTAAGTCTAAATATTGTAACCTACTTTTGCATGCACTAAAAATATGACAGCTTAAATTACTGGGTACTTTGTGGATTTAAATTATGAATACAAACTTTAAACCAATTAAAACATTCTGATATAATAGGTTAAGCAGCAGTATATAAAGTAATTCAAATTAACTCCACCTAACCAGCTGCATTAAAGCAGTTCATTCATGAATCACTAATTGTAATCTTGTTGTGCATTTGGCCATTCTGCATAATGATTACTTCCAGACCTTTTCAGTACGGGTTGTAACCCTGACAGACACATACTGTAATACATTATGAGCAACATCCATATTTAAAATGTCTGAGACAAAACTAAACATTATTACAGTGTGATTTACAGGCAGTCTCTGTTGTCTTTTGGGCAATTAGCCAAATTATGCATTTGCAGGGTGTATCACAGCTATGTATGGCATTCAAGAGGAATTAGTAACAAGTCTTATGAAGCCTGGCTTTAACCAATAGTCTCACTTCACAATACGTGCCTGATGTATTTTGGATACAAGAAGGCACAATTGAAAAGATGCTGAAAAGATGCTTCATCACCTACCCAAGGTCAGCTGCTGATGTGCCCATGGATTTGTGTGTCTGTTATTTGACAGTTTTTTTAAGGTGGATTCTTAACAGTCCAAAAGCCCACAAAGCTTTGGTTTTCAGGTCACCGGTCAGGCATATTGCCAATTAGGTTCAGACTCTTTTGAAATAATCACAGAAATGCTCCCAGAGGTGCTGAGGTGATGACTTTGTGCTCGCACCAAGGGTCTCTGCAGGAATGAATGAATCACTGTTCCAGACAGTAACCATTCCTGTGGTCCTTTCATATTAACTACTGTTTTTTGTTGGGAGTTACCAGATGGGATACTACCTTTCACGTCTGTCAGATAAACTCTATTGGAGTCGGCTTTTAAGATCTGAAGGGAAAACTGATATTAACATTTATATTTAGATTGACGAACACATGCCTTTTTTCTGTTTTTAAAAAGTCAGTCTACAATGAATTTCATTTCATTCTTGGTCCCTGGTGGATAACTTTAAATAAACAGTAAAAATGAAAAGGGATCCTGGGCTTTATTTTAGTTTTAAGGGCTGTAATGCCATCTATTGACATACAGAGGTAACTGCCACAAACATGATAATAAATTTGACCTTCTAAAATTATTTAAATCACTGCCCTCAAAAACTTTCTCCATAAGATCAAACCAACATCAGAATCTGTCAAGCTTGACATTATGTGTGATGTTACAGTAATTGCAGCAAGTCAATATTTGTGTAGTATGTATGTTTTCTATTGACTAACTACTCAAATTCAAATAATATATATCTGAATTTTATTTATCTATCTATCTATCTATCTATCTATCTATCTATCTATCTATCTATCTATCTATCTATCTGTGTGTGTAATAAATATAATGTAATAATATGCAATAAATCAGAAACGTTCACAGAGCTTGTAATGTAATGTAACACATTTTGCAGCTAATGTTGCGCATTGATTTTTCTCCCCACACAAATATGGCATTCTCTGAGGTTCGGGGAGATGGGTAAACTCAGGATATATGTTTTTTATTTTTTCATAGTAAACATCTCTCAAATATTTCTCACAGTACAGTAAGAAGTCAGATTCTCTCTCCAACTGTCTTTTATGACAAAGTGAACAGAGTCTGGCCTCCCTCGGTAGTCTGCTCTGCCTGTGATGGCTTGTGTCTGTGGCCAGGCTGTGTTCCCCAAGTCTGTACATTGTCAACATTTTTCTTAGTTTGCTATCAGTCATGGTGGTCAGGTACTCTGCCACTGTGCACTCTCTGGCACCCGATTCGACTGTTATCAGGCCATTAAATTGGTGTTATCAGTAGCTAAGCAGATAAGCACCAGAGATGTGGATCATTATGGGCCTACTATGCCTACTATATTCAAAAGTGAAAGTGAAACTTAAAGACAACATGTATTTTAAACACAAACAAAAAAGCTTCTTTAGGTTGAAGCAACAAAACTACAACTTCTTTAGGATTAGGCAAAAAAAAAAAAAAAAGACGATGACAGGGTTAATTTTACGGAAAGACATTGCATAGCTCACTGTTTGTTTCACGCTGGATATAAACTCCAGTCTTTTGTTGTTTCGTGTCCCATCCATCGTCACCGACCTCCATTTCACAGTGTCAGTACTACAGCACCTGACTTCTGCTTCTGTCATAATTACTACGGTCACTAGAGGTCGCTGTTGTATTCTTATATACTTTCTATCAGTGATCTAGCATGTGAATGGATGATAAAACCTACTAGCAGGTGTTGTAAGCCCCCTCTAGCAACTGATAACGCCTATTGAATAGCTGCAAAAGCCCCTGTTTAGGGTCAAATACAATTCTAATTTACTTTGTGATTTGGTGGACTACTCACTGTAGGTGGCCTCAGCAAAACGCAAGACAGTATAACAAACAGTTTGTCAGCAGGAGGGTTTTTTATTTTATTCTAAATAGAGCAAGCCTCGTTTCAGGCTCGTGGGGGGTAATCAGCAATCAGTAATTGTTTACCTGTTGAGAATAAACCCAGAGGAGATTGTGACCTTGCGAATAGACTCCCTGCTGCTGGAATAATCTGAGTAAGGAAGGCTAACAGGTCACTGTTATTATATGCTATACTATTTTTTCTCACCTTCTCTGTTTCAGGGCAGCAGCTCAGTGGACAGAGAAGACGTGGCAGTTTGTAGGTGTGATGTGTACGAGGTGCAGCATACTTCAACAAACCCAACTCTCACATCACTGAAATGTCATCTTTCCTCTCTCTAATGTGCATTCTGTTAAAAAATAAACATAACACAAATATCCTCAGGCAGTATACTTTGTTTCTGAAAGGACTTAAATCCAATGCTGTGTGGGAGTCACATTCATTTAGTACACACTTTTATCCAAAACAGCTTAAATTTTTCCCACATATACAAAAGCTCTGGGATTCGGTGTTCATCTCGTCCAATTTGAAATTGTTTTTTTCTCCACTAATTACATTTTATTCTTATTTTCTTGTTTATTTAACAGGTACAATAAACAATACATTTATTGTCCCAGATCTGTGGTCTCTTGATTGGAATTTTCCGGCAATGATAAAGGCCTCCAGGGCCAACATGGAGGGAAAATCTTTGGTATCTATTACTGTGAGCTGACAAGCTACATTGGTGGTTACCAACATGGGGTCTGGGTCCCCTCAGGGGGACACTAAAGATCACAGGGTCAACATGTTTTTATCTAATGAAATGTTCAGCTCCAATCCATATTTGTTGGTGTATAGCCTTTAAAATAATGACATTTTGCTCAAAATTTGCTCTCCTGTTTGTTATTACGGTAAAGTTGGCCTCTGAGTGAGGTGGAGTAAGCACAGGGGCACTCAGTTGATTGAAATCTGCAACCACAGCACTAGATGCCACCAAATCTTACACACTGTACCTTTTTGTGACAACATGTGACTGGCTCTAACTCTAAGAATAACAATCTGGGCATGCCCCCTGTTTGTCCTTCTTTTTTTTTTGATAAATACAAACGGAAGTTTCAAAAAGGGGGGTTTTGGCCCAAGGGGAGAGCAAGGCCCCCCCCCAATGGGAGGGTGGGGGTTCCACCCCCCGCCTCCCCCAGCCCCATGTCGATATGTTCTTGGGCAAGACATTGCTCCCGAAGGCATAGCCATTGGTGTGTGAATGATTAGATCCTGATGGGCAAAGGTGGCACCTTAGCAGCCTCTGCCATCAGTGTATGAATGTGTGTGTGAATAGGTGAATGTGACATGTTGTGTAAAGCGCTTTGAGTGGTCAGAAGACTAGAAAAGCGCTGTATAAATGCAAGTCCATTTACCAAGTCCATAAATAACAGCTGAGAACAGGGGTGAAAAGTGTATTTCTTCATCCCAGGCAACCACCTCTACGGCCTACTGTATGTCTTAAGCTGGCCCTGGCTGAGAATAACAAAGTCTATATCACGAGAAGAAAAGCCAAGAAACATTAATTGATACAAAACCTAAAGGCCTTTTGTTGCTATGGCTATGATTTAACAAATGATATTTTAATTTTTTGGGATTTTATTTTTGTTCGTCCATATAACTGACTAACAACACAGATTAGCTTGGTGACAGAGCCTTCAGTGTTGCTGCTCCCACCCTCTGGCATGCTTTCCTTTCCAATAAAATATTTCATCCCTGGACACCTTCAAAAAACTCCTTAAGCACCACCTATTTACCAAGGCCTACGACATCAACTGATTTCTTCCCACCCCGATTTGTTGCATCCTCTTTGTAAAGCGTCCTTTGGTCTTTAGAAAGGCGCTATATAAATCCAATTTATTATTATTATTTACCTCAATAAAATGTGATGAATTTTCTATGGTTTGATACTGATATTCTTCACCTGTGACTCTGACAGCATAAGCACTGAGATGACGTGTTGTTGAGAAAAAGGGGTTTAAGATAACATGAGCAACCACCTAGATTCTGTAGTAAGCCAGTAAAAAATATCTAGTTTTATAGTAACCAGTTACATGAATTATACGAATATAGCTTATACTGATACCTGCAATAAAACCTGGCTTTATAATAGTGTTTGTTTGTCATTTGGAAGTGATCATCCGTTTGAGTTCAGCAGAAAAACACTCTGTGTTGTTCACTGGTCATTCCTGAAACAAATAGTGTTTTTCCATTCTGCTCCTCTCTTACATATCGTTGTCATGATGAAATTAGCTGTTTGCTGCCCGGCTCCTGCTCCGTGCCTAATTTTGTCACTATATTAAGGTCATGTTCACAAATCCTCAATTTACTGCCAAGAAAACGAGGTTAACAATGTTTATCTCCCCCCTGGCCTGTGAAGAGGGACAATCTCCACCTGCCTGCCTTCAGCAGTAATCTACATCTAAAGAATAGACATTTGACTGACTGATAACATTATGCCTGTTCGTGTCAGAGGCACAGATGGGCTCCAAGCCGACATAGTCAGAAACATTACCTGTCATGTCTACTGCAGTATGTTTGGATGAGACCTGGAGGGTTGCTTTTGGCAGGGCGCTCTGACATTTAAACATCAGAATGATTGATATTCTGATGTAATTACATGTAAAACTTAAAGGCAGCCTGCATCATTTCTGTGAAAGGAC
Source organism: Pterois miles (assembly GCA_947000775.1). Lineage (NCBI taxonomy): Eukaryota > Metazoa > Chordata > Actinopteri > Perciformes > Scorpaenidae > Pterois > Pterois miles. The sequence goes on along the minus strand of CAMQGK010000058.1, from coordinate 9,725,426 downwards.
TTGTTTACTTAATGTTTTGGTTTCATTACAGTTCTTACTGCCCATTTAGAAGGGTTTCAGGGTTTGTGAGCAAAAGTCACATGGATTTACGTGGGGTTTGTTTATTGGAAGGTCTCAGTAACCTGACATCCAAATAGGCCACCGGGGTTTTGGCTGTGAGGGGGATCAAAACAAATTTTGCATTTTGAGGTCATTTCCTGTAAGTGGTTTAAGTGATGCTTTCACTTGTGACTTGGTAACCTGGTTGCACCAAAGTCCAACACTTTCCCATACTGAATGTACTGTTGGGGTGCAGAAACTTGACTGAAGTGACTGTTTCTTGTTGGACAGCCCAAATATCTATGTAGAGACACAAAATATCCACAAAGAGAAACATAACGGACACACACACACAAAAAAAACTGCATAAAAACTGTAAAATGAATGCAAAGAGACAACAATAACTTAAAAAAATGCAAAATGACCAGAAAGAGACACAAAACCACAAAGAGACTCAAAATGAATAGATAAAAATTGCCCACAAAAAATACAAAAGAATCACAAAGAGAAACAAAACGACTGCAAACACACACAAAACCACCAAAAAGAGAAATACAAAAAACAAAAAGAGATACAAAATTAACAGAAAGAGACACAAAATCAACACAAAAGATGCAAAACCAACACAAAGACACACAAAACTAGCATAAAGAGACACAAAACAACAAGGAGACCCAAAACCAACAAATGGACACGCAAAGCCAACAGAAAGAGACACAAAACTGGCACAAAAACAAAAAACAACTACAAAGAAACACAAAACAGACATAAAACAACAACAAAGACACGCAAAACCCCCACAAAGAGATGAAAGAATCCACAGAGACACAAAACAACAAAAAAAGATGCAAAACCCCCAAGAAGACAAACAAAACCACCACAAAGACATGCAAGATATATACAAAGAACACAAAAAGATACAAAGCCATCACAAAGACACACAGAACAACCACAAAGGGACACAAAAGCAACCGCAAAGACATGCAAAACTACCACAAAGGCTCGTAAAATCAATACCAAAAACATGCAAAACTGCCACAATGAGACACAAAGTTACCATAAAGACATAAAGTGAACACAGAGATGAAAAAAACTCCCACACAGCGATGACGAACGACCTTGGATGAATTCCTGTCTATGTGGTTGCTTCCACAAAGATCAAACAGCTCCATTAAACTGTTAACAATCGGCAGCAGTTTAGATTTAAATTTCCCTCTCTCCCTACTGTAACCAAAGCAGGTGTAATCCATATCTGTTTAACCCCTCGCATTACCAGACCCTCAGAGGGGCTGAAAGAGATGCTGACATGTTGACAGGTTGTTTTGCATAAGCCCTGAGAATTTGCCTCTGAGGCTTTTCGCCCTGAAGACATGACCCATCTCCTTTGGCTTCTCTACATCGGTACCATTCTTAGCTTGAATGGGCCCAATTTCCTTGACAGACGGTCTAGCTGCAGAACCTGCCAGTGGTGAGTGGCACTAATCTGACATGACAATCATTACTGACCTGTCTGTCAGACTGAGTTGTAGGTAATGGTGCCTAAAAAACTAAGGCTGTGGTGGCTCACATCTGAGGTGGGGGAGGAGCAGGAGGTGCCTGTAAGGGAATTATGGGAAATGGCACTGGCCCCTCCAGAGCCAAGAAGGGGGACAAACACACAGCACAGCTGTTGCTGCCTGGACGATGATGCAAGCAGCCAGAATCCTGGGAAGCTTTCCCATATGTCCTCACTGTCTTCCAGCATCATCAGCAGTGCTTTTGATTTGTCTTCAGTGCTTACATTCGCGGTGCCAAGGCAACCAAGAAAAGCATGTACAGCACCACTGAGAAGTGTACTGTGCACTATGAGAGAGTCAAGTTTGAGTGAGATGTTCTATTTATAAACAGGTGATTTTTTTTTTTTTACTTGTTGGAAGCACTGGCAAAATGCCATGACGTTCATTTCCTGTCTCTTCTTCAAATTCAACAGGCATGTGGGAAAAGCAGGGATTTTTTAAAGCAAACTTTGCTGCATGATTTATTTTTCTCCAAAAAGGGCTAAGCTATGTTTAAAGCTGAAGTAGGCAAGTTGGTGCAACTATGAAAAAGTTATTTTTACAAAATGGTCAATATATCCTGACAGAGGTGCATGAGACAGGCAATCTGAGAAAAATCATCTGCCTCTGTGTCCTCCAGTGCTCCTAATGGTATCTGCAAGTTTTCACAAACAGAAGGAAACCAGCCAATCAGAGCTGAACTGGAGCCTGGTCGTCTCTGAGCAGCTGTCAATCACTCGTGAACTCTGACCAAACGGTCAAACTAGGCAGCACTGATAAAATATGAATTAATACACAGTTACTGTAATGCCTATATCGATAAAAGTAAAATGTTTTCAGAAAGATTTTGTGGTGTACTGTTTAGCTGTAAAATGAGAAAGTTTGTGACCCAGCAGCCATGATGAGATCAGTTGAGGAAATACCAAGTACCGCCCACCAGCTGGAGCAATTTACATCATTTTACAGCTAAACATTACACTACACAATGTTTCTGAAAATTTTACTTGAAATAGGTATTACAGTAACAGAATATTTAGTCATTTTTGGTCAATGCAGCCTAGTTTGACTGATCAAAGTTCACAAGTGATTTAAAGCTGACTCTGTTGAGGGCTGACAGACAGGAACGTTCTCTCTCTCTGAAATGACCTGTGATTGACAAAAGTGTCCCGACGGGTGCTACATTTTCTAAAACCTGAAACCAGAGCCAAGAGGAGGTGCAGAAGTCTATCTTTCTCTCAGAACACTTGAATTACATTATGCTGAAAGGTTATTATGGAGTTTTTGCCCAAAGATGCCAAAAATTTTCTGCCTACTGCAGGTTTAAAACAAATATCTGTCACAGGGGATTCCAACCAGCTCACTGTGACCATTATAACAATACATACTGTAATGAGGAAATATACTGTATGCTTGATATTATGTGGGACTTTTTTGTTGCGTATATTAAATATATAAACGTCAGATTCTATTTAAAACGACACCCACCATCTCATCTTTATTCTCTGATACAAACAAGGGAAACCCGTGCCCAAATGCGCAAATAACCATCAACTATTTATCGTTTTGAACACTTGGTGTTCATTGAATCCACTTTGAAACCGCTGCCGTATCCCTCATAGGCTGTGTCTGTGCGCCCTGAGTGATGCGTCACATGGATAGGTGCGGTTTGCGCAGAGCAACTCCCTCAAATAGTCCATATTTGTCCGTTTAGTGAACTGAGAAACAAGCACTTCTGGAGCGTTTATGTTTAGATTCTGTAACTTTTAATTTTTTTTCTCATTTCATAGTTTGGGAGTTGTTTGTTCCTGTAAGGATGGAGCACGCACCTATAACACTCTTGACGGATCATTCTTAGACAGAAAGCTGCCAAGAAGCCCGCTGAGTTGTTGGCAGCTGTGATGTGGTGCAGCTGCAACAGCCTCGATCTAAAACCGCTGAACAGGAGCCGAGAGCAGGTCGCACACATCCAAATATGCGCGTAATTGGAGCGCACTGGCGAGGCGTCCCTTGCACCCCTTCCGAGATAACGTCGTCGTGATGTTCAATACTTCGGGAATTGAGCCCACTTTTAACAAGAGGGAGGATATTTCCGAAGTTCTCAATGGCTCCCTGCAGCTGCTGTACAACGTCCTCGTCACCATCAGTCCCACCGTCATGTGGAACGAGTCGTGCGGAGAGCAGCTGCAGGATTTCGGGCGCCCGGAGAAGATCGTCATCGGGGTGATGCTGGCGATCATCACGGCGGTCACCGTCATGGGGAACACGCTGGTGGTGATCGCGGTGTGCGTGGTGAAGAAGCTGAGGCAGCCTTCAAACTACCTTCTGGTGTCTCTGGCAGTGGCGGACCTGTCAGTGGCCATAGTTGTGATGCCGTTTGTAATAGTGACGGACCTCACCGGGGGCAAGTGGCTCTTTGGAGAGGTTTTCTGCAACATCTTCATCGGCATGGATGTAATGTGCTGCACCGCCTCCATCATGACCCTGTGCGTGATCAGCGTCGATAGGTAAGTTGACAAAGTTAGAAACTGAAGCTGCTTTGATATTCCCTGTCAGTTTGCAACATTACGCATGCAGCGCGCTTTTATACGCTGCTCTAAGAGGGCAAGGAGCAGCTCAAGTGCCAAATGAAGTCATGAATTCGTTTTTGTGCCACAGATTGGCATTTAAATGCCTGAATCCGGATCAACCGTTCCTCTGATTATCTGTGCGGTTGAAACCACCGAACCAGAAAATTAACACGCAGACTGTGATTAATTTATTGCACGCTTAGTTAATTTGCTTGACCGGACCACGAGCAGCGTTTCCTGTAATTACGCATTTAGTATCAGCGCGCCCATCGACCTTTGCAGCTGCTCTGACTTTGATACGTGTTTTACCTTCGTCCTACATTTCTGCTGAGGTCACATGTTCGCACCTGCTCTCTAAAGTGCTGTAGTTAAAGTTCCTTTCTGAGAAAACTGAACCACAAACATTGTTTTCCTGTCTAACAGCATCCACAAACACACGTTTTAGCATCCTGGTGTTTTGCATCAAATCCCTGTTCCCTAAATTATTAAATTATATTTATATATTAAATTATATAATTTAAATTAAATATACAGTGCCCCGCTCACTGTAAGTTGCTATAAATTCCCAAAATGGGGAAAGTAAGCATTCATTCATCTCCACCCACCAATACCCACTCTGTATCTCAGGTATACTACAGCCCATAATGTCTAATGTCTGATGGCATATGACAAATGAGACATGTCCACGGCTCCCACAATGAAATAAAAGTCAAGTGACTGTTCTACCTCAGAGCCCTTAATGAAGACAGAGGCTGGTTGTAATATTGATGATCTGATTATTCCTCCTGTTTGCCAATCAGGCGTTATTACCTCAGTGCATTGCTCCCAGAATTATGCATGTTTTCTGCTTGTGGATACGTTGAGCACAGGGGACTTTAGTACGCCTGAGGAGCTAATGATATTATGGGAGGAACTGGATCACAGATATCATTCTGTGATACAGCGTTACTGACAGAGGAATGAATGTCTTTTGGGGTTAATTGGACATGCAGGGTAATAAGATTATTTGGGAATAAGTGGACAAGCCCTTCACAGTGTTAGGTTAAAGGTCACAGAGGTTACAGAGGATTTTTTAAAGATGGCTGGACGGTGTGGGATTCATACATCTGTGGCCATTCACTCCCCAGTCAGGTCACAAGCTGGCCTCTTGAGTTAGTACAGAACCATCTATGCATCATTCTAACACCCTCCTATAAAATTACATGTTTTCTCCATCCTGACCTCAGCAAATATACATGTACATTATATACATAAATATACATAATCTAGATTTAAACCTGCAGTAGGCAGAATGTTTTTGGCATCATTGGACAAAAATCCATAATAACCTTTCATCATATTGTAATTCATGTGATCTGAGAGAAAACTAGTCTTTTGCACCTCCTCATGGCTCTGTTTTCTCTAGCCAGTGACGGAAGACTCGGCCAATCACAGGTCATTTCAGAGAAAGTGTTCCTATTGGCTGTTCATTCAAAAGAGGCAGCTGTCAATAACTTGCAAGCTCCGTACTGTTTATCTGTAAAATGAGAACTGATCTCAACATGGCTGCCGGGGCACAAACTTTGTCATTTTACAGCTAAACAGTACACTACAAGATGTTTCTGAAAACATTTTAGGCAAGAACTAGGCATTACAGTATCCAAATATTAATTCATATTTGATCAGCGCTGCCTAGGTTGATCAGAGTTTGTGAGTGATTGACTGCTGCTTAAAAATGGCAGGCTCCAGCTCAGCTCTGATGGGTTACTTTCCTCCGATCTGTGAAATCTTGCAGATGCCATTAGAAGCACCGGAAAGACACCAGAGGACACATAGGCACATGTTTTTTTTTTTACCTGTCTCATGTACTACTGTCATGATATAGTTTTATAAGAATAACTTTTTTAATCACATTTATCCCACCCACTGCAGCTTTAAAAGAACTAACCTGAGTAGAAATAAACAATGTCAATGTGTTAAACCAGGCCTCTCTTTGTATTCTGGTGGAGGATAAGTGGGCGCGTGTCAAACCAGCACTGTCAGGCCTCATGGCCATTGTCTGTGATAAGGGAAGTGAATAGCTCATAGTGTATACTCAGACAGGACAAATGCACCCACCGGTGAGCAAGCATGTCTGAAAAGGTAGAGCAGGTGATTGAATCTGTATCGTGAAATCAAAGTGTGCACACCCACCAGACTACACCATTCCAGAGTATCTTTTCCATGTCTTCCTGCTTCTTGTCAAGACAACCTGAGAATTTAAAATAAGGAAGTCAGTTTTGGATTATTTCTCATACACAAGCTCTACAGACAGTTTTGTAAACTATTTGCGCCATGAAAACAAGCTCGCTCTAATTAAACAATGCAGAGCGTGTTCAGCATGGGTGTGGCAGCATGAGCATTCACAATGGGAATCATAGAGATAATTCATTAGGATGGGAATTGCCAATTAGACACGTTATTAGCTGCAATTAAAGAGATCTCTCGCTGTCATTTAGGATTCCCAAGGACATGCATTGTCAAATTAAGCAGAACGGGGGGGGGGGGGGGGGGTGCTGCGAATGAGGCTCAGGATTGAACAGATTTGTTTGTGGGGGTTATGCAGTCTCTAAAGACTAGGTGCTCTGCTGCAGAGGGGTATTGATTGTCTCTCAGAGCTCCTTTAGGTGTACAGAAGAGATTCTGCTTATATGTATGCTAATATGGACATAAGGTGGTGCAAGAAGAGTGGCCCCAAGAGTATGGGGCATTTATGATCCAGCAGGGACTTGACAGGCTTCAAAAGATGCTCTCAGACATTCATCATCCACTGTAACAGATGTCTAATCAGCACCGGATTAATCCAGATGGGGTCTTGAGGTAAATAGGGTTGTAAAGCCCCCACAATATAAACTGAAAAAAAAAAATGAAGATTTAACACTACATTTTGATATTTATACTTTACAAGACAGGGTCTAGTATTGCACCTCCATAAAGTTGGAGAACAAGAAATATATCTGAAGGATGATTAAAATCGATGCAGAGTGTGTGCTATCCTGACTGTTAGTCCTAAGTATTGGTTGAACCCTCAAAACGCTGAATCTTACATTTCCCATAATGCAAATCAACAGTGTCTTTTGTTAGAGGCCCCCTGTCAGTTAAACACGCACATATTTTAAACTCCACAAACTCAGAAAGCTTTCTCTTGACACACCAATCTAACATTGAAGAACTGGCAGTGACGAAAGCCGACTGTTGCATTGCCTCACATTGGCCATTGCCAAAGAGTTGCACTCGAAAACATCGCAAAGACAGCAGCGAATGGTCAGTTAGCATGTACGCTCTGCATCTGCGTAAGAGAAAATCATCATTCAAAAAGGGAAACCGGAAGACTGAGGACTGTGGACTTCCAGTTACGAGGAAGTATGGCCTAAGCGTTCATCTCCAAATGCCTAAAAATGCAAATAAATAAATAAAATAATAACTTTTTTTGAGGCAAAAATGATGAAAGAGTGTCTATTTGAAAATAACTGAGGAATGAATCGATGCTCTGGCACAGTCATGGCGACAATGATGAAAGCAAAAACAAGGATACCTGAAGTAAAGACACAAACAGCCACAGAGGAATCCCACATCAAAGAAATGCTAAGAGAAATTACACTGGACATTACAAAAGGACTTAGAGGATTTCGAGTGGAGTTAAAAGACTTCAGAACAAAACCAAACAGGAGTTATCTGATCTTAAAAAGATCAGGCAACAGAAATATGAATTACAGTGCATGGCGCAGAATTCGGGAGAAGATCAAGGAATAGAAAACACAGAGGAACGTGAAATAAAATGGGTGAAGGTAATAAAAACACTGACACAAGATTGAGTGAAAGACGACTGAAATACTTAGAAAATAAATCACAACAAAACAACATCAGAAGCTACAATTTTAAGGAAGACAACGATCATGTTACATGATTCAATTTGTAGAGACGCTGATCCAAAAGGTTCAGCAGCAGCGTTATTCCATTATTAACTGAAGAAATAGGAAAAAGTGGCTTATTATGTGGTTGTTTTCAATAAATGACTCTGGATTGACAGATCAACTCACAGAAGAGTTGAACAGATGTTAAATATTGAATCTATCCATTGTTGAAAGGATTAGATTAATAAAAATTGTCACCCTTAGAAAATTTATATGGGAAGACAAAAAACCAACAGAGTGAGAGAGAGAAATTGAAAAAATCAAAGCAACTAAAATCCAATGGGGAGTTGGCATTGCCAGATCTGCTGCCCAGATAAAGCACTTAATTATGTGGATGAGTGAAATGTAAAAATGAAAAAGGAAAGTTTTAGAGATGAGCTAAGTTCAATGATTAGCTACAGTAATGTTTGGTAAAAATAAGGGAAAATAGATAAATAACTGTAAAGGTAATGAATAAAAACATAAAATGAAATGCTATATCTGAAGGGGATAGCTGGGGATCCAGAATTTAAGCCAAATGCAACAGACAAGGTCTTTAACACAAAAAAAAACACAAAAAAGAGATTCATCAGATTTTGGCAAATGTTTATTTGAAATGAAATGGACTCTTGAAAATATCTCTAGACGTGAAATATTCACCCCCTCTTGAAAAATATTATACACAATTACGGTATAATGGCAAACTCAAACATACTATGTGTATAAAATCTTACAAGCGAAAGAAGACTCAATAAATACAGAGATGAAACGGGAAGAAGAGTTGGGAACGCAAATACCAGATCTTCATCTGGAAACATGTTTAGTGAAATACATAAAACAAACAGTTCTTTGTTCTTGAGAGAAATTACTTGAAAAATAAATATCACATGGGATTTTGTTTTTTTTTTTCATTTTTATTTGGCAAATCTTTTAATCTGAAAACAACTTTGTTTGACAAGTGTTATATCAATTATTATTATTATTATTACCACACCAGTTGCCTAGGTTACTTATCTCTACTTTCTTATTTAAAACAAAAAACTAAGCAGTAGAACAACGGCTTATATGATTTCTTACGATCACTGCAGCCTCAGGATGCATATGTACTGTATCTGGCAGCAGCATGCTTGTGCAGCAGTTTCGTTGCTCATAAGGATCCAGAGCTGCACGCCGGTCCGCCGCAGGTCTCTGCAGCTCTATACAGTAGATAACAAAGTACAGTACGGGGTACAGTATCCTCTCACTCACAAAATACAAGGCTCCTCTAGAAGCAATGGTGTAATTCGAACACAATAATTTACCATATAAAATGATTTTTTTGTGAAAAATATATGGAAGATTGAATGACATCAGATCTAAAGTCCATCCATCCATCGTCAACCGCTTATCCCGTTAGGGGTCACGGGGGGGCTGTGTTTCCAGCCCAGACAGCTGACAGCAAGGCCCGGGCAGTGAACCATGAGCGGTGCTTTCTCCATCCACCCCCCGGCGGGGTCAGACTCTCACTATTGCCAAATGCCCCAGGCAGCCCTGACCTTCACTCGGCTGTCCGGGCTGAACCACGGCGGGACTAAGGTGGCGCGCAATGGTCTGACGCGCTGCTCTAGATCCCGGTGCACCGGATCCTTCAGGGCTGTTACAGCAAGCTAACTGCTGCATTAGCTAACACTAGCAGTGAGCTACAGCTCAGTAAAAAGCCCTGAATAAAAAAGATTTGTTTAAAAGTAGTTCACAATTTACACATTATATTTAATTTCCTAATATGCTGATACTTAACTGCTGGTTTGTCATGTAAAATACAAACTGAAGATGACATTTGGACATCATCACTGGACCAACACAGTCAGTGTATTCTGCTGGTTGTTGATTGGAAAGAAGCTAAGGGAGGTTATCCTCCCTTGGAGCGTCATTTGACATGTTTTGGGCGATTTCAGATAAGCATGAAAAAAAAAAAAAAGAAATATATTGAGTTGATATAAGATGTTGCACACCAAGGGAGGATGGAGGGTGCTCGCCCACATCAACCTCTCACACAGGCTGCCTTTTCGCCTCCGATCAACAGCCGTCGCTGTTGAGGCATTTTAATCAGAATTTCAATAATGGATTTTTTTTTTCAAAGAAACCAGAAATATTATTTTATAAATGATAATGAGGTTTGGTAATGGTTTATTTCAACCAGTCACTCTTTTCATATTTTGATCTCCCTTTTGCCTCTCAAAAAATAGCAGAGCAATCTCCTCTGTTTCTATGGATCAGCCGTCACTGTATAACTGCCAAATATGAAAGAAGACCAAGCTCTCAGTACTGGAGAAACTGTGTGCAAAGTAATGCAAATCACTTACATAATTTCTACACACGCAGTTTATTGAATTTGTTTTGGTCAGAGGTTTTTAAATTTATAGAGGACATTTAAAAAAAAAACCTCTATATTTAAAAGCAGAGCGTATCATACAGCACTGAAGCAAATAACAGAAGGGCGGAAGAACTAAACCGCCAAATTTTATAAAATGGAAAAGTTGGATTTAAGAAGTAAAAATTAAGGAAAAGGGAACTCAGAAAAAGGAATATGGAAAATGTGTTTGAGAGGAGATGGATTATGATAGAAGGAACAATATAAATACATCATTAATAAAAAAATGTATATATATATATATATATATATATATATATATATATATATATATAACAGTAGATAACAAAGTACAGTACAGGGTACAGTATCCTCTCACTCACAAAATACAAGGCTCCTCTAGAAGCAATGGTGTAATTCAAACACAATAATTTACCATATAAAATGTTTTTTTTGTGAAAAATATATGGAAGATTGAATGACATCAGATCTAAAGTCCATCCATCCATCGTCAACCGCTTATCCCGTTAGAGGTCGCGGGGGTGCTGGAGCCCAGCAGGCATTGGGCGAAGGCAGGGTTCACCCTGGACAGGTCGCCAGTCCATCACAGGGCACATGGAGACAGACAACATATAGACAGACAACCATTCACGCTCACATTCACACCTACGGGCAATTTAGAGTCATCAATTAACCTTAAACATGTCAGACAGCATGTCTTTGGACTGTGGGAGGAAGCCGGAGTACTCATGCTTTCACGGGGAGAACATGCAAACTCCACACAGAAGAGTCCCAAGCCGGAATCGAACCTGCGACCCTCTTGCTGTGAGGTGAGAGTGCTAACCACTACACCACTGTGCAGCCCCAGATCTAAAGTGTTCCTTCATTTACACCACAAAGATTTCAAAAGTGAAAAAAAGTTAATTTCAGACCCTGGAGGTGAAATTATCCATCCATCGTCAACCGCTTATCCCGTTAGGGGTCGCGGGGGGGCTGGAGTCAATCCCAGCTGGTATTGGGTGAAGGCGGGGTTCACCCTGGACAGGTCACCAGACCATCGCAGGGCACATGGAGACAGACAACATATAGACAGACAACCATACAGACAATTTAGAGTCATCAATTAACCTAAATTGCATGTCTTTGGACTGTGGGAGGAAGCCGGAGTACCCGGAGAAAACCCACGCTTACATGGGGAGAACATGCAAACTCCACACAGAAGAGTCCCAAGCCGGAATCGAACCTGTGACCCTCTTGCTGTGAGGCGAGAGTGCTAACCACTGCACCACCGTGCAGCCCAGGTGAAATCACTTTTTAAATAAAATTTCACTTAAATAATAAACAAAATAACCCCTTTATTAATTCAAAATCAGAATGGCCAACCTCTTGCCTTATTCCCCTGCCATATGTTTGTATGCTAATGCTATAGCAGTAATATCCCTCATAAATCTTAGTTTAGTAACCTTTCTCACCCAATAACAGCAAGCTATTGACAGACTTGAAGGAAAGGTTTCCCGTTCTCTGGGTCACATCAAAATAACTGCAGAATACTCCCTAGTGGTATTGATTTTGCACTGTGTGTGCAAATGTAAATTTATGGCTGTGAAAGCCATGCTTGTGGATGAGGAGCCATTCGGCACCTCCGGCCCCTTTAAGTGGAGATTCACCACTGCAACAGCGCTGTCCCAGTCACAGCAGTGAAGTCCAGTCTGAGTGTTGGGAAGTGAATAAAAGGGAAGTTATACAGTATATGAATGTAGGTCTGCTCTTTCACAAGACATCACAGCATGCAGTTTCAGCAAAGGCTTAGCCGCATCCGTGCCCACTTCTCTAAAAAGTTAGTATCGCTTTTGGCTACAGTCAGTTTCTACCTTCACTGAGAGTAATATGTTGTATGTTCAATAATTCAAAAGTGAAATATGAATGATTTATTCAAAACAGTGGGACGAGAGGGTAGCCCTTTTCTGTAGATCCTCAGACGTCTAAGAAAAAGACAGTGCTAAAGGAAAGGAGGAGCTTGGTATAAGACAGTTAGATTTGCAGAACATAGCCTGGCTTACCTATGAGTGAACTTGCGGAAGATGGATGGGATGTAGGTCAAGAAAAAATATCACATAACAGCAGTAATGTAAACTTTTCCACCAAGGTTCAGTCTAAAGAAAACACAGTGTAGGTGTGATCACACCCATAAGCTTCTGCAGGGGGTTTGAAGGAGGAAATCACGCTAGCTGGGGCCATTAGATGGCAGCAGGATTAGCCACAGCATTCACATGTTTTCTGCAAACCGGTGTGTCAATGATGAGCAGAGTTCACACACAGCTCCCACACTGACCCGCCCTCCACCTCTGACAATATTGCTGTGAGGTCAGTTGGCACATAAGTTGGTCCCAGGGGAGATGCCACTCGGTTAGTGCAACTTGGGAACATCCACCCGCAGCAGCAGACACAGACGACTTTACCTAGCTGACATATCCTCAGGTAATGTGATGTGACGCCTGAGCTCCACTCCTCCGGGCTCTATTGACTTCCCACTTGTCGACCACCTCGCTGAAATGTGGAGGATTGGCAATCTCCTGCTCGGCCACTGCGATCAGATCAAAGACAGTTCATGCTTGTAACAGAATGCTAAATCGGGACAGAAAGCGTGTTTTAGTACTAAATAGGATGTTATACTGACTTCTTACATCTTGTGATCACTGCCAGTTTACAGAGAGTGCTACATTTTAGAGGGTTTAGAAACCGCAAGAGACACATTTAATGTTGCAAGCCACTGCAGCTGTTTCATACGGAGAAGACAAACCACTCACATCTATAACAATATTTAAGTTTAAAATCCACTGCCCACATCCTGTAAACAAGCACGTCTTCCAGAGCAAAACTGTTGTCAATGAAAACATTTCAGAGCACCATTAAATAAAAAATGCTGGGAGAAGGCATTTGGCAAGTTAATCATTGATAAGTGCTGCTTGTACTATCAACCGCAGCTCAGTTTCTGTCCTGTTTGACGGTCTGTTTGACTTCTATTACAGAAGCACATGAAGTGAAAGACAAATTGTCCACTGTCATGTGGTCAGATAGGGTGGTGTGTGTGGGAATGGACCCGAAGGTGGTTGAGGTGACTGAAAGTTCAAGGGAGGGGAGCAAAATGATGGCTGTGGCTTGTTGTTTGTCTCTTGACTTTGAGACTGTGCTTTACTTTTGTCAGTTTGTACAGTCATGAGGTGCACGGTCATTGCAAAGGTAGCCCATCTTGCGGTTTATCTTCTATGGTGTAAGCAACCTTTATTTGAAGGCTTGTTATTTGTTCAAGAGAAAAATAAATATGTTAAAGTCTGGCTTGTGTAGCACACACACCTTATGGAATATATGCCAACTCATTCTCACTCCCAACTCTTCAAATACTGCAGCATAGGACACCGATGCATGGAGACGCCCTTTCTCAACAGTATGTGACGAACTGGGCTTTCAGCTAACTCCAATGCAAAGCCATCCGTGGCGTTATTGCACGGTTGGAGCAAGTGATGTAGTATCAACAGTGTGAGAGTCCACTAAGGGTGGATGGCTCAAACAAACACAAGACTTTCAACCAGGAGACCAGTGTTTGTATCCCGTGTGAAACTAAAAGTAACGTTGACTCAATTGGTCATGGCAGTGTTTAGTCATGTGACTTTTCGATATTGTCAGTGAAGTTAATGTCAACCACAACCATTTCCTCACCTTACCTAAGTGGTTGTGCTGCCCAAGCCTAACTTAACCTAAGTTTATTTTGAAAGGACACTATTCACATAACAAGTGTACATGCCATCCCTAGTCCGTCCAAAACTAATGCAAGAGTGTGACTTCATGCATCAGTCTCTGATGCAAACGGGCACTGACCAACTGGCACTGACCAACTGGCGGTATTTGACAAGTTGGGCGTGAGAATCTATCTAAAACATTACCAACAACCTGTTTAACCTGTTAGCATTCTAATATTTGCCTTACAATGAATGCCTGTTAGAAATGTTGCACCAATCCATCAAGTACACATTGAGATATTTCACTGGCTGAGTGAGAACTTAGACCTGTTGGTGGCGCTGGAGGAAAAGTCAAGGGAGAACCAAAGTCTATAGGATTCATCCTCTGGGGAACATGAATGTTGGCACAAAATTGTGTACAAAAAGCAGTCGTTTGAGCAAAATGATAATGGCATGCTAACATGCTTATGTTCATTAGGTAGACCTACACCATGTTTGCCATGTGAACCATCTTTAATTAGCATGTTAGCAGTTATAGTTATAGTTATAGCAGTAGCTGAGATATTTCAGTCTGGACCAACGTGGTGGACCATCCACCATTACCATAGAGCCATGCCGTAAGCATGGCTAATGATAACCCTAAAACCTAAACCCTACAGTCTTGTTAAATATTGCATTTCACTGTGTAGTTATCATTTTTGACTACTGCCCCTAGTAGCTCTGTGGAAGGACCCTTCAATATGACGACACTCCAAAGTAAGGGGAAGGGTTGATGGAGAGAAGTGAGACAAAGTATAAGCAGAGAGGCTGGCCCTTACCCTTAAGAAGGACTTGATTAAAATTTATTGCAGAGAAAAGTAATATTTGAAACTGCCATGTGTTTAAACGGCACAGAGATTCATGTTTCATTGACACATGGTCTGTGATTTGATTTATCTCATTGATTCTTTTCGTTGTCTCTGTAGGGAGCCTCTTAAATCAGATTTTCTGACGCAACTAATCAGTGAGCTCTTGAACCAGATCCAGCATCATATTTGAATAGTAGTAGTGGTACTGACTGATCAAAATCTCAAATGAAAATATCCAGTTGAAGTGCTTTTACAAATGAAATTGAGTTATGGAGACGGTTGTTTTGGGCTGTTCTGCTGATTTTTTAAAATGATTTTCACGCTCCTTTTTTCTAGTAAAAACATCTGACCCCAATTTGATGTTTCTGTTTTTCTTCTTTTAATAATAATAATAATAATAATAATAATAATAATAATAATAATAATAACAATAATAATAATAATTGAAATTATACACAGTTATCAATGTGTCAGCCAGTTAAGACTGTTGTCAGGCTATTATGTAGGCATTATCCATCACTATAAACAATAGATGTGGGTCTATAGGGGCCTACTACACTGAAAATGAGATTTTATTATCTATTCACGTGGCAGATCACCAGAATCAGGTATAAAAGAAGACAACAGCGACCTCTAGCGACCAGTGACTGAAGCAAAAGTGGAGGTGAGGCGATGTGGTGGAGCAGTGTAAGACTTCATATAGGGTGGAGATTGGGAATGATGGATGGGAATCCAGAAGACCGGGATTTGCATCCTGTGTGAAACCAACAACGTGTAGGTGTCTTTGTGTTCACAAGCGTTAAGTTTCACATCCACTTTTGAAATGTAGTTATTTTAAGCCAAAACACGTTTTTCCCCAAACTTAACTAAGCTTTTTTGTTGCCTAAACCTAAAGAAGCCTTTTTGTTTGTGTTAAAACAATGTTTCATTCTGTTTTACAACATGTTAGAATGTATTGCTTTTAAGTTTCTCGTTCACTTTTACATCATAGTGGGCCCCTAATGGCCCACATCTTCATGTAAACTGTTAGTGACCCTTGTTTCCTGAAAAGCTGGGGGTACCCAACTGTCCTACATCAGCAGCAGTATTGGTATGTTGGACTTTCCTGTGCAATTAGAGGATGATGGATTAGTAAGTAGTTCACAGTTTTATTTTGCCATTCCCAGCCTGTCACCCTATTTACCCAGCAATCTCCGGTGACAGAAAGAAGAAAAGGGCAAAGTACTGAGTGACTTTAGTATGGCATAAATCATGCTTTGCATTTGGCATAACAAAGGTGGGGTCCATTATTCATCAAGATTGAACAAAGGGCCAACAAGCATTTACCAAGCAGTAAGATAATGGGTTTCCTGTTGATGGAGCTGAGAGGCTGCAAACACACAAACACACCATGCTGTGGATTGCAGATAATATGTTTTGAGCATTAAGTGTACTGCTGCTGTTGCAGAATTACTATACAACTGGAGTTTTGAATTTAGCTCATCTGTGCACATGAATTGAATATTAATGATGTTCATTAAATTGGGCATGAATGCTCCTCCACACAATTACTGAGGAGTTAAAGGGAAATGTTTTGAAGTGGGGTGGTATGAGGTACTTATCCATAGAAAGTCTATTATATACAGTAGGTGACCAGCTTGAAGAAGCAGACAGGAGTTACGACACACAAGCAAAGCAATGAACTAATGTGAGCGGAGACAGCAGCAAAACGCTGCGCTATTTTCACTGGTTTACCTTGTCGTGAGACAGCCATTTTCTGTGATGAACTGAAGCCATTGCATCCATCTCTGTTGCACCAAAGCTACCAGACTCCATTGATAAAGGCTGTAATTTTATCCCTCAGAATACAGGGGTTGGCGGTCTACCGCTGCCTGTATTGGTTAGTTTATATGTGTTATTGTGCAACTTTGGTGACTCCAAACTCACCAAAGTTGCACACTAAGACAAACAAACTGGCCAAGGCAGCAGGATCCCAGCAAATCAGATATTCTGTGAGGCTGTTTTCAGTGGAGGCTGGTGGCTTTGGTGAGTGCATGTAACAGCTTCAGTTCTTGTTGAAACATAACTGTATAGCTGTCTCACTGGCAAAAATACTGTAAATATAGCATACACTTAAACTGATATTGATTTTTTTTTAGGTGAGCCTTTCTTTTAGGTGGCTACAATATGTTTTGCAGCTGCCCCCATCAACAGTACATTGATTTGCTTCCATACTGGTACTCCTTTCTGCTCCTCCAAACTGGGGGCATATCAACCGTTATCTACTCTAGGTAATACACTGACAATGGTTAAGCACCTCATCACCTCACCACGTTTCAAAACTATCCCTTTAACTTGACCAGTCGTGTACATTCATTGTGTATTTATGTTTAGAGGGAGCATAAAGTATAAGTGTCTCTGTTTGAGCATATACTGAAATGCTGCCAAAGGCAAAAACTCATAAAAGCAATCCCTTTAGACATGCAGACATTAATTAATTGCCTCAAATTTCTCTCACTGACACACCACTATATGTTCGCTGCTGTGCATCAATCTATTGTAGCTGTCAGTTAATCCTAAACTAATTCTCCAAGAGTATTGTATGATGGAAATGTTTATTGGATGTAGTTCAATGTGACTTTATAGCTGAAATTCCCCCTCTTAGTCAGGTCAGGTAGATGCTGAGATGTTAGTGATCTAAGCCCCAGCACTGAACAGAGTTTGTCTTCCAGCTGTGAAATTTGAGCTATGGCAACCCATCACTGCCAAATTGCCCTTGGTCAAGACACTGAATCCCAGAACTGACCACAAACTGGGTCATCCCACTGTAGGCAGCCCTGTGCTCTTTGAGTGTTTATGTGACATATGAAAATTCCAGTCACAAACAACGTTAAATATAATCTGGTGCATTAACAGATGAGACTGAACGTTCATTCTCACCACAAAGTTGTTTTTGAGCTTTCACACTTAAAGAACTCAGAAAATTTGAAAACTTCACATCTACAGTTTAAATGAGCAACTTGAAGCTCCAAGACGTACTGATGGGCCTTTGCACACACAATGGCCAACAAAACATATTTAGGGACACTGGCATGTTGGTCAGTTTACCTGTTAAGTGGTGAAAGCACAGACACCCACATGATCAAACCATAGACTGCATATAAGAAGTGGACATAGTCTTTGTGAGGTTTGGTTGGTGGACTACAGTCTGACACGGGAGGGTGGAGCTAAGTACAACCGAACATTGATAAGACATTTCTAGGTGACCAAAAATGTTCTAATTAACACTGATGAACTGAAAACACACTGTGAAAGGGTTAACGTTGTAATATGAAAACACAGACAGCTCCCGGACAACACCGTGGTAGCGACCTGCCAATCACAAGGTAGCCACGCCCTAAAACATCCCCTGCTTCATGGTCTATTTGACTCTAAATGGGACCATAATTTACTAAATGAACATCATGTTGTACTGAAGAAGACTTGAAACTAGTGACTGAGACCATAAACTCATGCTTACAATGTTTGCTGAGTTAATAAATCAAGTGAGAAGCAGCATCAGTTTCTCATAGACTTCTATACAATCCGACTTCTTTTTCCAATCAGAGGAGTCGCCCCCTGCTGGCTGTTAGAGAGAATGCAAGTTTAAGACACTTCCTCATTGGCATCGCTTTTCAGACCTGGAGTTGTCCACTGGATCCATCTTTTCGCTTGACATTGTGATTGTTCTTTACTTTTATCAGAGAACTGTCACTGAGAGCCCATGAGGTCACAGTCAAAGATATTCAAGTGATTGATCGTGTGGTGTAAGCACATTAAAAAACACAAATTTATGTCAAGTCTATCCAGTATGGCTCCATCATGGTATTGCTGTTCTTGCCCTATGGAAGTTACCATATTTTGCAGATTTGCAACTTGTTTAGGTTTCAAGTTTCTTGTTATGTGAAAATATGAAGCAGTACATTTAAATGGATGAGAGGCTTGTGCTTCGTCTACCTAATGATGACATGAAATGAAAAGAAAAAGGAAGAAACATTACCAACAACATATACTGCACCCTATTTCTGCCTCCAAGTGTTGAAGTGACAAGGGATCTATCACGTCTTTAAAAGGGAATCGATGAGTGGTTCATGACAGCTCAAGTCAATCATTCAAGCTAACTGAAGCCTAATTATAGAGAACATGGTCAGCATTCATTCAAAAATGTAAATTACACTCTTTATCACTGTCATGAGTTGTTGAATGGCATAAACATTTGCATGTCATGACCAAATATTTCACATCCCTTCTTCCCACAAGACAGATTTAATCAGCCACCAACAGCTTTGATCCTATTAGCTTATAGATGCTTGATAATAGATATGGTGAAGTGCCATACCACCACTTAGGAGGAAGAGGTAACTTGAACTAAACCACAGTACACACTGTGAGATGGTGTTGTTATCATGCATCCTATAGAGTGGTGCAGGAATGATGTATTTTTGCAGGGCAACCCAGAAGTTAATTGCATGGGGTTCCCTCGACAAAAAGCCAATGGGGTTTTCCACTGGGTTTTTAATTATTGCAGAAACTCTGTGTCCATGTTTAGTTCAGCATGATAGTGTAATCTCAACAAATGAGCACCACTTTTAGGATTTTTGAAGTGTGAATGTAATTGCCAGAAGTAAAACACTAACGTTAGGCTATACACAGACTACACCATCGCGTGAGCATGAATATACACAACGAGGCTGTTAAGGCTGATGTGTTGGCGTGATGGCGTGATGGCTTGACAGCGCGCAACATATTGTAGCTAAACTGCAGCTGTGCTGGCTCTCTACTTATGTGGTACGCACAAATTGATTAAATTAAGTGTGACAGAACATGATAAATTTCTATGCAAGTATGATATTGTTATCATTATTTTAATTGTGGTGAAAACAATTTGGACAGATTGGTTAGATATTTGTCTGGATGCAGGATACCATCTTGAAACCAAAACAGTCCCGGAAAAAACGTGATATTTGGTCACCATACACTAACCATAAACCCATATAGCTGTCGCCATAGGCTAACGGGAATGTTATGAGAAAAGTCAGGGGATCATTGAGGTCATTGGGATAGTGTCTGGGGACCTTGAGTGTCTTTACAGAATTTTGTATCAATCCATTAAGTTGATTTTTGACCTGCTGATGGCACTAGAGGAAAGGTCAGGGGATCACCAAAGTCTGTAGGATTCATATTCTGTTGCCCATGAATGTCTGATCAAAATGTTATCCAATAGTTGTTGAGATATTTCAGTCTGGACCAAAGTGGTGGAACGACCGACTCTGCCATCCCTAGAGCCACGCAGCTACCGTAGCATAGCTAAAAATATTAGCTTGCTAGCCCAGAACCATTTGCCAGTGTTGGTGTTCCTGTATCTGTGAGGATGCACACAGAGGAACAGCCCAAGCGAGACAAGAGAGTGTACTATATTTACTTTGCTCTAGATCGTCTGTAAATTTGAGACGCCTCTTTCGGTGCTTTTCTTCAGCTCAAGTGATCAAGCTTAATGCTCAACATACTGCAGTGTGGGTGAATGTGGAGCCAATGATCTGGCCGACACAGAGGGATGATTTTAGCGTCACTTAGACTCTCAGATGAATGATCTTATGATATTAAGCCAAAAGGCTCTAGTGACATTTAATCCACAGCAGACTAAATATACTGTAGCTTTTAAGGATCATACACCTTCATCTATTTTGTTCATATAAAGCTCATTGCGCTGTTTAGCCTTATGACTAGATTGACTGTTTCTAACCCATCATTATGTGCACTGCTTTGACAACACAACCGTGACCTTTATTTCACCGGATCTGTATTATCAGTATTATTACCTTGTTGTCACAGCTGTGCTTGCTCACCCATAATGGTATTTTGTTTGTCTTTCAAATTAGCCTGCGTGAAGATGAATCCTGGAAATGTACAAATGTGATACTGTACATCATCTACTGTAAATGTGCTTTGCCAGTAAAACGAGGCTTAATAACTTAGTGTTGTTTCGCCCTCTCACTGCCCATAGCCGGCGAGATAAACAGCAGTAAAACTGCTCTTGTAATGAATATTCCTGTCATCAGCCGTAGTTTTGTCTGGTTAGTGCACACTGTGCTCAGACGAGAACATAGATTCCACCTCCATATCTTATGCTCTGATGCACGTCAGCTGGTGCAGAATGAAATTGTAAAAAAAAAAAAATATTCTCCTTGAAAACATTATTATCAATCTTTGCTGATGTAAGCAGTAAAGCTGCTATTGTACATTTTTGCTTGAATTATTACCTCTGGTATAGCTGAACATACAGTATTCCCTTTGCGCACTTTTCTCATTTGTTTTATTGACATGTTTGTTTATAGAATACTACTTAATTCTTGATTTATTGTTTGCATGTTTGCCATTAACATGACACACCCAACGTCTGGCTGAAGACTGGAGGCATAGTGGGGATTCAATTAATCATTTAGAAGATCAGACGGCCTCAAATCTCCCATGTTGTACCGTTCATGTTGAGAACTGGAGAACACACAAATGCAGGAATCTGCATTAAGTCAAACATCAACGAGCAGCTTTTCTTTAGCTCACATGAAATTACTGACACTTGCACATCCTTGTGAAAGAGAACACCTGTACATACTGTATCTACTTCTTTGATGATTTTAGATGACTACTGACATGCTTGCCAACCCTCACGGTTTTCCCAGGTGACTTCTGTTTTTCATTGCCCTCTGCTGGTTTCCATCCACAGTTATAACTCTCCTGTATTCCTCCCAATTTATGGCAAATTTTCACACTTTTTTTCCGCTTCATTATCTCAAGGTGTTTCTGGCACCGTATAGCACAGATACGACCTACTGTTTCCACCCGGACGACAATAGAGCTACACCAAATACTGTTTCCCAGTGGAAGAAAGCAGTCTATGTTCATGTCATAGCGCTGTTTGAGCTACGCTTACGGCTGTAATCAGCACACATAACAGTGTGCAGCGCCCAAAGTTGGGCTTTGCTCAGCGCAAAAGCCAGACTGAAAGAAATACTCAAGCAGGGGTAAAAAAAAAAAAAAACAAAACCACAACTGATGAAGATTAATTTATGCAAGGCATTCACACACCAAGGGACTAATTGTTCAGTTTTCTTTCCTGAGAATTAAAGGTTGCCTAAAATTAAAACTTTAACATAAAAATGCTGTTGCAGAGTGCTTATTATTTTATTTACATTCTTTAAAAAAAAAAGTCAACAGATTGCAGGACCCCCAGACCCGCAACTTTGGTTTTGAAATCCTCCCTGTTTTTAAGGTCTCAAGGTTGGCAAGTATGACAAATGAAGAGGCAACTGTTGCCCTAAATCCATAGGGAGACATTTTGAAATAGAGAAGGGGTTTATTATAGCTGAGGGTTGGTGTGAGTGTGCATTGAAAGCTGTAGTCTGTAACTTTGAGCAGATATGATAAAAAAGTTATTTTTATGAAACTGTCACTATATCCTGACAGTAGTACATGATATACATAATCTGTGAAAAAAGCTGTTCCTCTGCGCTCTCCAATGAAATCTGCGAGATTTCACCGCCTAAAGGAAAACAGCCGAACTGAGCAGTCTCTTAAGTAGTTAATCACAAAACTCATCAACTCCAATCAAATGGTCAAATTTGGCAGCGCTGATCAAATATGAATCAAGATTCTGTTACTGCAATGCCTACTTCTTACCTCAAATGTTCAGAAACATATTTTAGTGTACTGTTTAGATATAAAATGAGAAAGTTTGTGAATCAGACAGCATGTTGAAAACAGTCAAACCAAAACCAAGCAGTTCCCACTGGCTGCACCCGTTTTATACAATTAACTTTTCATCATATTTGCTCAAAGTTACTGACTGCAGCTTTAATTAGAGTGGAACTTTGTGTACTATCCATGAATTGTTATAACAAGTCTCAGCCCAAAGTGAAAGTGAAACTTAATGCATGACACATGAACAGCAGTCTCCTGGAGGAACTCCTTGTTTTTGTTGGACCTATTCACCTCCACGTTAAACTAATTCATAAAAGTAACATCCAGCCAGAATACAGGTATCGGTAGCACTGTCTTGCTCTTTGCTAAGCTTTTAAATATCTGTGATATTTTCATATCCCAAAAATAAAAGGTCAGCAGGAGAATACGAAGTGGAGAAAAAGCACAGTCTGCAGCATTTGCCTTCATGTTACATGGTGGTGTCTAGTGACTCAGGAACAAGTTGGATACAACTCCTCCTCACTGTCCTTTCCCATTTGCTGGACCACAAAATGATGACATATAATGGGCTGCACAGCTACTTCAGCTACACTAACCGCTGGCTAGATGCCAAATTGGAAGAAAGTGAGTCGGCTCAAAAAGGAGCTGCCTGTGGTATCCTTGGTAACTAAAATTGTTCAACATTTTTTTACTCTGAAAGGTCAGGAGTAAAATGGGAGGAAGTGGAGAATTAGATTCCTCCCCCGCATCTGAGACTTCCTCTAAGCTTATTTCATTTTCGAGGTGTCCTTTGAGAGAGCGAGTGCACTTGGTGACAGAACCAAAGGGAAGGTGACTGTGATGGAGAGGCTCTTCACATTCACCCTCTCACATCATCATGACAGGAAAAAGAGAGGAAGATGGACTCGCTGGCACGGACTTATTCACCTTAACAGACTTGAGTCATTGTATAATAATGAGAAGAGAGTTAGCACACTCATCAATATTTGAGTGAGCGTTTTGGGATCTCACTAAATGAGTTTGCAGGGGCGGGGGGGTGATTTGGGGCGGACCTCAGTAAATGTACATTTTGGTGGGCAGTAATAGCACTTCACATGCCATATTACACACACATTAAGCTGAGCACATCTCACAGAGACAGTAGCATGCATGTACATGGACAAATTTAGTTTTCCTGGTAGAAAAAGATGTCTACAGAAACTTTGCACAGAAACTGCATCACAAATCTGGTCACCATGGCTGCAACAATAATGGAAGGCCATTAAAGAATTGACAGGGTACAAAAAAATAGCTAAATGCAACAACAAGCGGGCAAGAATCCATTCAGAAAGTAAATGTGTGATGAGGCAGACACAGAAAACTGTGTTCTTAACTCGTCACATACAGAAAAACATTCAGCATGCTTCACCACCTAAAAGACTGGAGACAAGATATGACTAAAAGATTTTGAGCTTCCTAACAGTGCTTGGATAAAAAAATAAAATATCTTTGTTGTTTATGCATATGGAAATTTTGGTGTTAACCTCATTATTTTGCTTATGTAACAGTTATTCATAGGTTTGGCCATGAAAATTAAGGTTGTGACCAATTTGCTTTAGCTCCATAATATTAATTACAAGATACAATAAGATGTATGAGAGGGAGATATCATGGTCTTGGTAAACACAGACAGGGATCAGGATGCAAACCCTGGTCTCTGGAGTCAAAGTTCTTCACTTTGAGTGCCTGGGATGTATAATATAACATAACATAACATGTACATGTATGTGTGTGTATAGATATAACAGTCTCACAGCAGTTTGGGAAGTAGTCACAGAATTGTATCTATTTGATTCGTGTACATAGACACAAATCTCCTTGTTCTGTGACGCTCAGCGTGACTTTTAACAACATATGTTTTGCGTGTTTTCCTACCAATGGCCAGCAACATGTGACGCATGTGTCAATATCCGCTCCAGTCTTTTCAGATTAAAACGAAGTTAGGAAAAAATTAACTTGGTTAGGCAACAAAACTACAGAGTTAGGTTTAGGAAGAGATTGTAGTTTGAGTTAAAATAACATCAGAAATGGCATAACTTAAATATGGAAGTTACATACAAAGAAATTAACTATGACCTTTGGTTTCAGTCGGGACACACACCGATCCCCTGGGAGGAAGTCCGGTGTGTTTTGACACACCCATCTACCCCGACTTCCCTGCGTGGCATTTGCCGCTGTCTATACTTCACATTTCAAAACTACATGGATTACATATGAATTGATTTTGTGCTGACCATCACTAAATAAATAAATAAATAAATAGTATGCATAAATAATATGCCCAGCCCAAATGGGCTTACAAGGCACCACTATTTAGAAAATAAATAAAAGACAAAGGCAGAAACCAGAGTAGCAATAAACATTACAAATAATACTAAACAAATAAGCCATCCTGACATTTTTTTCAAGCTCGAGAAAGAAAAATAGCGAACTTATAAGCATTAAAATTAAATAGCCATTTCATTTTATCACCATCCGAACAACCACAACATATCTGGATTTTCAACCAACATTTCATTTAAAATGGAAGTATTGACAGTACAAAGGGATGTGTGATTTATTTTCAGCTTCTCCTGACTTGCATACGTAACCTATTGTCTTCCTGGATGTTTACTTCAAAGGTCAGAGGACGGACCTTTGACCCCTCGATAAGTTTGCTATAACGTAAGATTCAGTGCCACTTGTATGTTCAACAATATATATTCCAGACAGTTTCTGTTTCAAATTAAGCAATATAAATGTAACTTCTAAGAGGCCGGGCTGGCCAGAGAGCCAAAAATACTTGATGACGTGGAGTATCATATACACTTAAACATAATGATAAAATGGTTAGCATATATAAAGGTGATTACAATATAACCAAAGGAAAATATTTTAACTCTTTTGGGAAAAATGTGGCATTTATGAGGGGTGGATGACTAACAAGAACAAAAATTCAAGGAAAAAAACAGGATTTTTAGCTTCTGTGTTCTCATTTAACCAACCAAAACCTTGGCCTATAGCTGTCTGAGCAAACATTTTCCAGCATAAGCCTAACCTTTAGACAGAAACATTCTTGTGATGATGAACTATGTACTTCAGAAAATATAGTTGGATGATTATGTTAGATTCATTTTGTTCAACCATGGATCACAGATAAAGAGATATGTACGAGTACTTTTGAAGTATCTTGAGGACTGGAAGAGCTGAGAAAAGCTCTCAGAATGAAGAGGTTTAAAAAAAAAAAAAGAAGAAAAAAACGTGAAAGATCAGGGCCAGATGATGTTGTCAGAGTCTGGTGGAGCAGGGAGTCCGAAGAGTGAGACGAAAAAGACTATAAACTATTTATTCAGCTTTGCAATGCTGTGTATACTCACACACACAAAAGATGTTTCACTTAATGGTGTTTAAACCATTTATTATTGTAATGTAAAGCCAAGCTAACCAGCTGCTAGCTACAGCTTCATATTCTTCATTTTAATGAAATCCTGTACAGAGCCTAATCAGTGGTTTTGCATAGTCCAGTTTGAGGTGGAAGAACACATTCATTCAATGACGACTCGCACTGATGATGATTTGATGTTGAAAACATCAGGTTTCTAATCTGCTGCCGTAAAGAAACAACTGAAGAAGCATTTGAAATTTCTGTTAGTGTGTGTGTGTGTGTGTTTTTGCGTGATGCAGCTTTTTGCCTCAGGCCCTGTCAACACGTACACAGATATTTTTAGAAACAGTTTGAAAAAAGAAAAAAATCTGTCCACATGACCTTCATTTTATAAAATATCTTCATCCACAATCACCGTAACATTTACGTCACCACAAGTGACATCACAAGTTAAGGGTCAAGGAGTTTTGTTACCACCCATCTCGCTCTCTTTTGGCTTCGTTACAGTCAGTTGGAGAAGTTATCGTTGGTGGGATGCTGGGATTCCTGGTCGACCTGCATGAATGTCGTCACTCTGTCGTCCTCAACTGTCTCTTTACTTGCATAAATGAGGAAAGGGAGGTCATTCGGGTTTGCGTCTATAGCCTGTCGCAGACTTCGCCTTCAATCGCCCAAAAGCACATTATTAATGTTTAATGTGTTCCCTGCTTTGGACTCCTGTGGAACATTTTTCAGATGTAAAGTAGTAGTTAGTCCGAGGAACGTTAACAAAACATAACAAAGCTAGAAGTCCACCATCTTTGTTCTTGTTTCTGCCACATGCTCATTATACAAAGCAACAATGGTCATGCGCAGGATGAGGAGAGGATGTTGCTGCATTTGTTCTTTGTTCTTTCATTTGTTCATAAGGTGCTATTTCGCCTTCAACAGTCAGTAGATGCAGGATGTATTAAAAGAGGTCAATATGCCGGTCGGATGGTCTAACAGTAGCTTTTTCTTTCAACTGTCAAGTGAATTTTAAGGACACTTTTGAAATGTAAAAACAAAAAGAAATGCGAATTAGTCACATTTCCATCGACTAGTTTGGAGCAAATAAACACAGCTACAGCATTTGTTTGGTCAGAAGTTGGCGCTATAGGCTGAGCATGGCTGTAATCCACCTGTAAACAGTAGAAATAGAGGTTGTGAAGCAGAAACAAGAACAAGGTGGCTCTCTTCATCTAACCGTCTACTAAATGGGGAAAGGTCTTTAAGCATTTGTTTCAATTGATTTTAATAGTTCTTTCATGTCAGCCTGTATGTTTCGTGCTGTACGCAGACGAAAACACGTTATGGGAATATCCAAGAAGATGCTGACGGCAGAAACGCATGAGCTCTTTGTCAGAATTTATTCTGCGAAGGCCTTTCCATAATCCATTTTATTTCAACTCTTTTTCAACAAAGTCAAAAGCCACCTCAAGCGTGTGTAAAAACTTGTTTTCACAATTGAGTAACTTTTATTGAATTTTGCCATTTCCATACAGTTTTATACACTTTTTCTAATGTGATATTTCAAAATGCAAAGAAAAATATGCTAATGGAAACATGGCTAATGTCTGAAACTCATGCACCAAAAAACGTAGAAGACTTCTGATGCAGAGTTTGTGTTCTAAACCTCATTAACTAAGATGCCCCAATAAATTGCATTTCGAGGGAGCTACAGCTCTATGTTTTTCAGCGTTGTCTTCAACTGCTCAAGTACCACCCTTCTACGGTTTTGGATGTGAACTACCACTTTACATTATTTGAAACTCATGCACCCCCGCACACTTTTCCGATGCTGGAATAGCTCCTAATTGTCGGATTATGATTGTGTCTCACTATCCTGGCAGGCTTTTCAAACCTCTTTTGATTGTGGCCGGTTGGAACAGTTAAACTCTTTTGCCTTCTGCTGTGTTTGAGTGACATGTTAAATGAACCAATTTAGTAGAGTATAATCTACTGTTAGTTAAGTCACCTTGCTGCTCACAAAGCTGGAGGAATCACCTTTAACTGTTGTCTGTGACTATAATGTGCTCTACTCATCTGTGGCTTAACTGAACTACCTAATATTGTGTTGCTGAGTTTATGTGTAGCTTTATAGTTGCTATAGCTCTTCTATTCTACGAGTATTTGCTTTGTTTTCCAAGGACACCCTGCTCCGATAGGGATGGACATGCTGACTGTTGGAAGGGGAATCCATTTATCACTGTGGTACTAATAGCTGCCCATCATCTCTATTGCCGTGAAAGCCAGTAAACACCCAATAGGGACAGGTGGTGTGCTGAGCGGCGGAGGCCATAAAATATCCACTGTACTGCTTTACAACAATTAGGAGGCAGTAAAGCAGACATCGTAAAGGTGTCAGGACTTAAAGTCAAAGGAAACTAGGTATTGTTGTAAGTGTGCCTTTCAAGTAACTGCAATGATTCTGTGAATAGCTCACCATTAAGAAAAGCTTACGACTTACAACATAATAAAGAATATAAAGCAAAGCATGATGGTTATTAAATGGTAGTCAGGGGTGCCCTCTGTTGATGACTGATAAGTAGCCCAGGTCTTTTTAAGGTCTTTTCAGACGGCGAGCGGCAACGCTCCGTGAGTAAACGCCCTGCGTTGTATGTGGAAATCATGGAAATGGCATTTGTGGCCTACTACAGGCTATGTATCCCTGCCAGTACAACTACATGGTGTATCAAATATCCCTGCTCACAGTTTGATTGGTTGACACGTGGCAATGCTGTTTCACTTTCATTAACACTGAGAGACAGGGCGTTTGTGCTGCATTCATGTCATGTCATGTCATGTGTGTGAATAATCGGAAATATGAGTTCCTGACTGGTAAAATTCACATGAATGCCCCTTTAACTAAAAACTTAAAAAGTTTTGTCAACATTTACAAATTATTCTGCAGCAGATTTATAATTTAGATGTGTTTTCTAATTGCTTTCTACATCTTACAGGCATTGAATCGTGTGTTCAGGGCTGCATGAAGGTGGGGGTGGGAGGAAAACAATAGGTTGGCGTAGCCTAACCGGTTCTTTCATCCCTGGAATACAGCAAATCCACCGTGGATGATTCCCAAGTAGCATCTTGCAATTCAATATAGTATGTACATACATGTAACGAGCGTATATTGACATGCTGTCCCCAAAAGTAATGCAAGAAGGGTCCCCTGTGCGTCGGTCTCTGATGCCGAGGGGCACTGACCAAGTGTTGGTATTTGACGAGTTGGGAGTGAGAATGTATTGGCTTGAGAGTGGTGATCATGTCCCAAACTTACGTTAGTAACTTGTGTGATATGTTTTTGAAACTAATGCTACTTTGCTTACGTACGTTACGTTACCTTAACGTTTAACAGTAACAACAAGGTTTTAAATGATGTTGAAAAAAAGTTTCACAACATTAAGCCATGGTGTGTAAATGACCTGCGAAAAGCCTAAAATGCGTTAATATATGCAGAATATCCTTAAAATGTTGTGCTATTTATATGCCTTCCCATGAGATCGGGCTGCTATCCTTATCCTATGCAGGTATCCTGGCTACAAATTAATTAATTAATTAATGTTGGGTACTTCAGTAACACCATAACCAGAAATGAATGAAGCCCTAACCATGTGTATAACAGCCCATACAGCATTAGGTGTCCCTGTTGCCCTGCCACTGAAGTAATAAAGAGTCTTTAAAGAGTAATTAGGGGCTTAGCAGCTATCTGCATGGCTAGATATCTCTAGGGATAAATGGGAACATCAAGATAACTGGGGAAATATGTGTTTTCATAATTTGGTAGGACTGACCTTGTATGCTTAATATCATATTGGCTCAATACGTTATCAAAAAGATGTATTGAGCATAACATAAGCCTTTAGTCATCATAAAGATTACACAATTTTGATCAATACACACTTTCTGGTAAACATTTCTTTTGTCTTGGGCAAGCATCTTCTTCTACATGTCGGCTGAAATAATTGCCAACACTTGTTCACAGACTATTTGACACCAGTCTGACCTGAGCAGGCAGTCCTGTGGCTGGATGCAACTGAGGGATGAAGTATGTCTGTCCAGTGATGACTCAGTTTGTCTTACGTAAGAGTCTCAATGAGATTTATAAAAAGACTGCAGCTGCTATTTTACTCACTCATTCAAACTTAACCTGAGCAGAAGTCAGAGAACAAAACAGAACCTGACCTGAACTGGTGCACGTTTGTTTGATCTAAAAAGAGTAAGGCATAATTCTGTGTAAAGTATGAAACAAATGGGATTACGCCTTTGCTTCCTTGTTGAGGAGGAAATTACAGCTCCGCTCATGTTGTGCAGTGTGCTCTGTGAGAGAAGCGGCTCAATTTCTGTCTTTCTTAGGTTCCTCAAATAGAATAGGAGAGCTGCAGCATTCCTGGAGGACTGGGGTTGTTGTTTCATGTCGGAGAAATCCCAGACCTCCCTCTAAACAGATATGATCCTCTTCAGTTGGGGGCAGCTCAGAATAAATACTCTGTAATACTTTGGTTGAAACGAACACAGTTTGAGAGAAACCTTATTTACTTTATTCCAGTTTGTAGAATTAAATACTTAAATATTTTGCAGCAACAGCACTTTCCCTTTGTCACTTTTTACTTATATAAACAGTATATAGTACTTCTCTATACACACACCTCTACATACTATACGTACACCTCTGTGTACATATATTACTTCTCATCAAGCATATACTGTACATCCTGTTTACATTCAGCTCTCCCATCTGAAATACTGTCTTCTGTTACAAATTACACATTTACATTTATAGTACGTTGCCATTTTAGATTTACTTATGTTTATTTTTAAGCCCTATATTTTAACTGCACTATTTTATGCCTTAGATTATTATTTTGCTTTTTAGATATACATAATTGGGCTGCACGGTGGTGCAGTGGTTAGCACTGTTGCCTCACAGCAAGAGGGTCGCAGGTTCGATTCCGGCTTGGTTAATTGATGACTCTAAATTGCCCGTAGGTGTGGAAATGAGCATGAATGCTTGTCTGTCTATATGTTGTCTGTCTCTATGTGCCCTGTGATGGATTGGAGACCCGTCCAGGGTGTACCTCGCCTTCACCCAGTGCCAGCTGGGATCGGCTCCAGCCCCCCCCCCGCGACCCCTAACGGGATAAGCGGTTGATGATGGATGGATACACATAATTGCATTGTTGAGGGAACCTGAGACCAAAGATTTTCATTGCCAGTGAAACCTTTGCTGAAACTCACAAACGACAAATCAAGAACCTTGAACCTTGTTTGCACTGAACACTGTGTGTTTTCAGATTTTCCCCATTTTCAGCTCATTCTTATTCGTTTTATGTAAAACAAACCATGCATGAATGCAGTGAACACACACTACTGACTGCTGGATATAAAGCAGCCATGCTGCACTCTGTTCTTGAAGAGACAGTTCTTCAACAAAAATGCTTTGATTGCAGGCGATGCCTGCATCTCTGTGCCCACTTCACTCACACAGATAGACTGTAACAAAAAGGACATTTTGCCTAAAATGGGCAACGCTTCACTTTTTCACAGGCTCATTATAGATGGCCTCAAGTATATGACATGGGAATTCTAGACGCCCCAGTAAGATGAATGCGTGAGGATTTTCTAGTGGAGAGTTTCTGTGGGAAAAAAGAGTAATTTGACAGACTTCCCCTTCAGGCCTGTCGCTTTCCTTTTCGGAGATCCTGTTCTAAATTTACCACCCCTCTGCCCAAACTGCAGCTTGGTAAATATTTCACTGTGTATCTCCTCTCAGACATAAATGGTTTGAGAAGTGCTCCTGGAGATGACTGACGACTGTTGCACACCAGGTGTGCTTGCAGCATTTCATGGCAGGAAATGGTTCACGTTACTGTGCCCACGCTGGTAGCCTAGTGGAAGTAATGGAATTCTCCATTAGCTCGGGCACGCTGTTTGACAGCGGCAGGGTAATCCCCGAGGGCTGCTGCCGCGACTGTGGATATGTCCCAAATCCTCCAGAGATGTGAAAAAACACACTCTAAACTCCCTGTGTGTGTCACTGTTACTGTTTAGTGCATGGTGTTTTCTGGGAGGTGATTATAAGCCTTTGCTACTGCCTACTTCCTCGGTGGAGAGAGGAATGTGGTTTTAAATGTTATGCATTTTGTAAAATATGCTACAATTTCATATATTTTTGCATTTGACTCCAATTAGTTGCATATTCCAAATACTATGCTGAAAAATAATGTTCGTTAAAGCTGCTAAATAGTTCTATTAGTGCTGTCAAAGTTAACATGATAATGCATTGACACAAAATAGTTTTAACACCCCTAATTTCTTTAATGCATCAATGCAACTTGTAATTTTTAGGTTGCAACAGGCACAATTTTAAAGCCTACTGCAACTAAAGATTGTCACAAATAACTAAATAACGCTCTGAAATTACACTTTTGGCAAGGAATAACTGGCATGGCCATTTTCAAAGGCATCTCTTGACCCCTGACCTTTAGTTTGGGGCAAGTCACAGTCAAGTTAGCACACTGACACACTGAGCTGTTGTTGCCCCCTGCGTTTGCCATGTTATGATTTGAGCATATTATTTTGTGCTAAATGCAGTACCTGTGAAGGTTTCTGGACAATATTTGTCAATGTTTTGTGTTGTTAAAGCTGTAGTGGGTAGAAATGGAGGATATATAATTAAATAAGGTAAATTTTATAAAACGGTCACTGCTTCCTGACAGTAGAGACAGGTAATCTGAAAAAATCATGTGCCTCTGCATGCTCCGGTGCTCCTAATGGCATCTGCAGGATTTCACAGACCGGAGGAAAACAATCAGAGTTGATCTGGATTCTGCCGTCCAGTTGACGTCAATGAGAGCTGACAATCAGTCACTCGCAAACTCCGACCAAACAGTCAAACTAAGCAGCGCTGGTCAAATATGAATCAATATGCGGAACACTGTCAATAGGAACTATTAATTCAAATTTGATCAGCGCTCTTTAGTTTGACCATTTGGTTGGAGTTTGCAAGTGATTGACAGCTGCCTCCATTGAATGAACAGCCAATAGGAACGCTCTCTCTGAAATGACCTGTGATTGGCCTCCATCACAGGCTAGATGTTTTAAAGCCTGAAAGCATGAACCATGAGGAGGTGCAGAAGTCTATTTTTCTCTCAGAACACGTGAATTACAATATGCTGAAAGGTCATTATGTAATTTTTGCCCAATGATGCCAAAAAATCTACTTATTACTACCACTTTAATTTGATATTTTATCCAATAATAAATATTAACATACATTTGCATAAAGCAAGTATATTTTCCCACTCCCATGTTGATAAGAGTTTTGAATATCTGACAAATCTCCCTTTTACATTTTGAACTGCTAAAAAATTGTGGGATTAATTTGCGATTATTTATATATTTTATGGCCCGCAACTTTACTGATTTGATTCACTCTTGCAGCTTTCATTAGCGCCATTTTTGACAGGCAGCTATTTTCAGCTAAAAAACGCTTGTTTTTGCTGCTCCCAAGTGGCCAGAAAATCTGCAATTGTAGTTCTAATAATTCTTAGTTGATTGATGTTGCATTTTACATTTGCATTATTACATTATATAATTACATTCACATATTGTGCAAATTTTATGTGTTTACATGGTATGTTGTAGTGCTGTCATCATACAGTAAGCTGTCTATGTCTATATAAACCTCATTTTGTGTGGCTCATTATTATACATGTATGCTGTATCCTGTTACTGGCTCACACGGGTCAGGAAAGTTTAATCCTTTTGTCTAAATTAACACTATAAAACTCAACTGGAGGTCCCACAGATGTTTGCGTCAGCTCATCCTGCTAAAACACAAGTAGAGAGCTGTGTAATGAAGTGTTAAAATGCTTGCTGTCTTATCCAACCTGACAGTTGTTTGTCTCCAAAGGATGGTGAGAGGATTTCGTATCCAACGAGAGTGCTGAAGATGAGTCATAGGTTTGTGGAGAACTGCCCTCCACCCCCCACAGATACACGAACATCCCCCTCTAAATATGCACCACAAGCACCTTCCTCATTATTGAATAATGCATCCAGAGAGGAGTGTTGCATTACTGGGTTACCATTATGTATTCTGAAGAATTCCCACAGCATGGAGTGTACCCATCTCAGGATCTGCCTTGTATCTATTTGACATTGCTCGCTTGGATGTGCTCAGCCCTCCCGCAAAGCTTAAGTACATTTTAAATGAGGGTTGTAAACTAGGAAGAGCAGTGGTAGGAGGGATTGGGGGGCTGAATAAACAGTAGTTGTTGTGTAATATTCAGTGAGCACAACTAACTTGAGCCAAGAGATCTTTAAGAGGGACTCTATAATAGTTTAAATGGGAAACACAAAGTTGCTGTCGATATGTGATGTTACTGAGATTCAATACCACATTTAAAGCTGGAGTAGGCAGGTTGGAGAAAATATGATTAAAAAGTTATCTTTATAAAACAGTGAGAAAGTTTGTGACCTGGCCGCCATGTTTAGATCAGTTAAGGAAATACCAAGCACCACCCACCAGTCGGAGCAAACTTTCTAGTTTTCTCTCACAATAGTGGAATTACAATGTGCTTAAAGGTTATTATGGATTTTTTGCCCAATGATGCCAAAAAATCTGCCTACTGCAGCTTTAACTAAGAGCAAAATACAGCAAAACATTGTGAGTTTATTTTTGACTGAACTGAGTCATGCATACTTGGCTTTCTTTCCGTTCTTGTGTCTCATGGTTACCACCACTTTCCGCTTCAGCTGCCCATGGGCGACAAAATAATGACACCTGTCTCAGATAAATGATGGACGTTTCACTTGTCGCCATGGCAACGCTGACAAATTGTGATATGAGTGGCATGTAGGTCACATGCCTCAAGTGCCCATCCAATTATACATGTGGTCCAGATAGGAACTGGGAAAAAAAAAATATTGTGACTCTGTGGAGCTTTTTTAAGCTGATTAAAAAACATCAGATCTGTGTCAGATGGTGTGTGTGTGTGTGTGTGTGTGTGTGTGTGTGTGTGTGTGTGGGGGGGGGGATGGTGATGCTGTGGGGATATAATCGAGTGCTTTCAGCTGCAGTGCTGTTGTAGCCTTATTGTCCTCTCCGAATGATTCTGATCTAGATCAATACCACTTGCACCATGTGTTGTCAGTTGTTAACAAGCTACAGTGTGCAGCAGAGATGCTGGACTACAGTTCCCTCTCTTCTGAAGCCAGTTAGCTTGTGGCAAACTAAAAATTTGGAATAGTATTACTTTGTATTTAAAAATTTTTGTTGCTGTACTGTGTACCAGCAAAGTTTTCAAAAGCACTGGAGTGGATGGCCGAGTCATTTTTGCATTAAGCATGTTGACATCATGGCCAGTTTAAGGCATAGGCCATACGGTACAGGCGGTCGCCTAGGGCGCCACCCTCTGGGGTCGCTGGTCGCTCTCTAAAAAAAATAATAAAATATAAAAAAAAAAAAAAAAAAAAAATGAATGCAAATGGGTGACCTTCCTCATTTCTTTTATTTATATGTACATATAAGATATAAATAAAAGAAAGAAAGAAATACACTTTTCACCCATATATCTCGCTGTTATATACAGTATATCTTGTTCTAATTGTTTGTCATCACTATTATGTAGTCATACTTTTTTGGATGTTAATCTTCTAATGTTCTCTATAACGTGAAATTTCAACACTTAATAACATTAGGTAGAGGCTTCAATTAAGTTGGGTGTGTTTTTTGCCTCTTCCTGCACTATATATTATTCATTGTTATGTTTGTGGAATTTTAATTTGTGCAAAACAAATAAACATGAACAAAAAGCCAACAATATCCAGTACCAGATGTTCATTTATACTATAATAAATATTGTTATTTTTGAAAATGAAACAAAAATCTTTATTTTTGTCTTAAAATAGTTGTGATGACACACAAACGAAGTTGTTTCAATAATGCCTGTTCTATAATCTCAATGAAACCAAATATTAAATACAGATTCTACACAGTCCCATGGCAAGCACCAAAGTGTGCTTTCTAAACATTAAGGCAAACGTGTAAACTTTCAGATGGGACCTGATTGAACTAAACATCTAAACGCTGATGATAAAGTGAAGAATCCTGCTTTGGCACTCTGAGCTGAATTTGATGTCCACAGTCCTGATAGCATCGCATCACTGATGGATGACGAGACGAATTGGTCGGTGCTCCCTAAAGCGTTTTATCTTGTGATTAACAATAGAGATAGAAACCAGAAAAAACAGCCAGAGTGTCAAACATACAGCTGTCACCAATGACGCATTTGATGCTGATGAAGGCTGTGGGTATATAGCCAAAACATGCTGAGATGAACAAACAGATTCATCATTTTGTGAGAATAGTGTTTTTTTCCCCCAGTTTGTAAAAATTCAGGGCTTTCACACTTCATTTTATCTTATCTTTATTTTCCCGACACCTCCAGCTGCTATTTGAAACCGCTGAGCTGCTCTTCGATTGATAGCTCCCTTTCTATCTGCTAAGCTCCTCCAAACCAAGAAAATACAGCTAATGGTTCTCCAGACAATTACAGATAATATGACCTCATTGAAATGTCTGTCTTTAAAATGAGTGGACATGATGCTACTACACTGCAGTGAAGACAGGTAGCAGATTTCTGTTGAGTGTCTGGTACATTATATGAACTATTGGACAAGGTTTTTAATGGTTTAATAGAATACATCAAGGTAGCTTGAGCTGCTTTTAGTTCAATGTTGAAAATCTGGAGGTCAGTACTCATACTTCTTTTGTCTCCTTTCCTCACAGATATCTGGGGATCACACGGCCCCTCACCTATCCAGCCCGGCAAAATGGCCAGCTGATGGCGAAGATGATCCTGGGAGTGTGGCTGGTGTCAGCATCCATCACCCTGCCACCTTTCTGCGGCTGGGCCAAAAACGTTCACACAGCCGGCGTGTGCCTCATTAGCCAAGACTTTGGCTACACCATCTATTCCACAGCTGTAGCCTTCTACATCCCTATGCTGGTCATGCTGGTCATGTACTACAAGATCTTCAGAGCAGCTCGCAAGAGTGGTGCCAAGCACCGCTTCACTGACCTTTCGCGACGCGAACGCCTCGAAACGGTGACTAATGAGGCGCTGCGAATGCAGGGCCTGAAGCCGCCCGGTGTGGCAGAGGAGTGCGCGGCCTTGTCCCGCCTGCTGAACCGGGAGCGCCGGAACATCTCCATCTTCAAGCGGGAGCAGAAAGCAGCGACAACGCTGGGGGTGATCGTGGGGGTCTTTGCTGTATGCTGGCTGCCGTTCTTCATCCTGTCCACTGCCAGGCCCTTCATCTGCGGAGTGGAGTGTAGCTGCGTGCCCATCTGGCTGGAGCGCACGCTGCTCTGGTTAGGCTACGCCAACTCCTTAATGAACCCCTTCATCTACGCCTTCTTCAACCGAGACCTGCGCTCCACTTATCGTGACCTTCTCCGCTGTCGTTATCGTAACATCAACCGCCGACTGTCTGCTGTGGGCGTGCATGAGGCTCTCAAGGTTTAAGCAGGGCACTTCAGCAGCATGTATTGTCTCTCACAAAGTTAGATATGGCGGCGTGTAGCCGATACAACAGATAAGACAACGACTGACAGAATGGGAGTCACTGATGGCGGCTCTCTGGCCCCTCCGCAAAGGCAGAGAGACGGCACGATCACTTCATTGTGTGTGTTTGACTCAGTCATTGTATTTTGGGAAAGAAAATCATAGAGCGTACTTGATGGGCTATTCAAGGCGACGCTGCTTTTGTGCATATGCCACGATTCCATCCTGGCTCCGGATTCGTTGAGGGATAATGTAGTGACAAAGGAAATTACATGTAAACACAATCCATCATCCTAGGGCTTTCAGAGGGAATAGAAAGCAAACAGATTTCTGTATATTAACAAAATTGATGTTTGATAAGGAAAATTTTGTTTTGTGGCACAGTGTCTTCTGAACATCTTCATCTAAACATGTATTCGAGCACATCCCAGATTAATTTCAAACAGAGTGAACACTGAGGTGTACTGTGTTTTGTATCATTATTCAATATTATTCATATTACTTTATCTCCAGTCATACTTTTCAATTGGGTTCTTTAATGGGAGCACATTTAATGTTTCACAAATATTTAAAATGTGTAAAATGTGGTGATGCCAAGGGAACGGAGGTGGTAAATGGTGTAAAGTAAACATGATGGGAACATTCTCCATTCATGAAATCTCAGTGTTTGTTGCTATGAAAAGAAACAGAAAATAGTTTGCTTAGTGCATGAAACATGTTTGTCTTACATGCCACTGTATACATAAATCGTAAGAGATTCTGGATAGTGGACGGCAGAAGTGTTGCCATGTTTCACCCAGACACTATATCGTACACTTGAATTCAAAATGAATTCATACTAGATGTGTCAGAAACCATGATACTGTGGACATTTTTCACTCTTCTTATTTTGCCTTGATCGGTTTCATTCCACATTTGGTGGCTGATCTCATTGGCTAGCCTATACATCAGACTGGCATATACGGGTACTTCGCAAAAGACAAGGCCACACCCCCTTTTAGGGGATAGAAAACCGAAGATCCCATAGATGCCAATACAATTTGATGTATGCTTGGACTGTAATATTGACAAGTTTTTATGCATTCATCTTTTGTTAAATGAACATTTGTTTTCTACACGTCTCATAATTATTTTGCGACCTTGTCTGAACCTAAGCATTCGCAATGCCTTAATAAATTTAGGTTAATCGCTGTCATGTTCCTTCAGTCTTTCCCCGTCCAACACAGTGGCCAGATATTGCTTATCCAGACATCTATACATATTTGGTTGAATCATGTTAGGCAGTGTTGTCTGTCAATAGCCAATATGTTAATGGCCAACTGTTTGATCTATAGGCTGAGATTTAGATGGACATGACAGTCTAATGCAGCTATAATGTCACACCCAGGCCACACTGAGCACGTCAGCAGCGCGACGCAGCTTGAATTGCTCCGTCTCTCTCATGTGGCACGTGGTAAAATTAGGCAAGACCTCGAATCTAGAAGACACGCAGCTGACACGCAGCTGAGCCGCGCTGCTCAAATGGGCAGCGTGGCTGCTCTAACCTGTTAACATGGGCGGTGAAATAAAAAACAACAGGTTCTGCAGCTGCCACGCGCTGCTGACGTTTCCACTGTGGCCCGAACTCAGTGTATGACTGTATAACTGCAGCAGCCTGCCACTCAAGCTAATGTTAGCTAGTCGTGGTAGTCACTGTCACCAGCATCTTTTAGCAATTTTTCACACTGACGGTGCATATTAATGTATCGTATGTGCCTCAAATCTCAGTGTGAAAGCCTCGACTGACCCACTACAGAACAGCATTTTGGCATTTCCCGTTTTCTTTCTTGTGACAGCAAGTTTCTTTCCACAAAACAGGAGTGCAGCCTCAGCGATGACTAAGTGCTGGTCTGGTCTATATCTTGGAGCCATAAAGCCTCTCAATTATATCTTTTTTAGGTCATGGCAGGGGAACAAATCAGAAATCACTACAGTTATCACTACAACTTCTCTTTACACCGTTACCGTCAAAAAGGGAGGATTGTTTTCCTCCAAAAGGAGGAGTGGTCATGAGAACCTACTCTAGATGAGGTATTGCCGGTCTGATGTATATACAGCTAACTAAACCTGTTGAATTTTGAATTGGGATGTGGGTCATTTCCCTCCTGACACCTCTTTCACTTGAACTCTTTTGTGACCTACATGAGCCTGCATCAACGGTCATCAGTCGAGCAGTGTGTGCTTTTTCTACCTCGATTTTGGAGATTTATGTACATTTCCTCCAAACAGATGTACCGCTGTCTTGCATCATTTTGTAATTAACTG
Source organism: Pterois miles (assembly GCA_947000775.1). Classification (NCBI taxonomy): domain Eukaryota; kingdom Metazoa; phylum Chordata; class Actinopteri; order Perciformes; family Scorpaenidae; genus Pterois; species Pterois miles. The sequence goes on along the minus strand of CAMQGK010000058.1, from coordinate 9,685,422 downwards.
CTATTTTATATTGCGTAAGATCGATCTGTCTACAACTGCGCTGTGATTGCTCTGTTTGACCGCTTTGTCATTACCTTCAGAAACAAGCTGGGGAAGTGGCAAAGCATTTCATCACTTTGTAAATAAAGAAACACTTGGTTAAAATGTCACTGTGGCCTACCTTGGCAACCTCAGATGATACGTTCAGCAATGGAGTTGTCATTCTTGAGATTGAGAATCAAAAGATCTTTTTTACTCTGGTTTTCAAACAGGAGACAATCCACACAGGTCTCCATAGCCCCACAGAGCATATCCTCATCAAAAGTCTGATGCACACAGTTTGTTGTACAAAATTCATTGTCCTTGCTGACAAGACTGATCCTGAAGAATAAAGACACAACTTAAGGCCTGCTAAAAGCCTTTCATGGCATTTCTTAAGAATTAGCACCAAGGCCGTCATGCTACTGCAAGGACTCTAGAGACTTGTATGAGGATGGTGACCCAAAAAAGACGCCTTTATTCTCTGTCTGCTTGGAGCTAAATCTTTTATTCAGAGTCTGGGTGACAGCTGTCGACTTGCTTTTATGACTGAAACTGTCCTGTAGAGACACAAGGATGAGGCAGAGTCTGACGTGTGTGATGCGTCGTGGTCAGAAGGTGTATATAGTACAACATATAGAGTATATAGTTCAAATAATCAAACTAGTAGGAATGTGTTACACTAGGTTTGAAAAACAGAAAACAATTGGAGCAAGCAGAGTGTTAATGTATGTAACCATCTCATTCAGGCTGTGTTTGCAATGGAGTCAGGCCTTTTTTTAAATTCCAAATTAAGCCCTATGTTTCCTCAGCCCCATATCCCATTAACATCATCCTTGGCCCATGCTTTAAATCTGTTTATAACTTCTAGAGATTTTGCACTGACCTTATCTGACAACAGACAATTTGGCTGGAACTTGATGCCTGTGTTGGTTGGGTTGGCCAGGTTTAGGGATGAGATGGTTGCAATTGACTTCATTCTGCATAATAATTAACCCTGTGCTTCTGTTTGTTCTGTGTTTTTGGAGCATTGAGCGATTTCGGGGTAAACTGCTGTCAGACAAATGGGGGCATTTTTTGGACTAGGTTTTGGACTGAGGTTTCAGAATATTGCATGGCACTGGCAAAGGGAACATAGGGCTGAGGAAACAGACACGCTCCTGTTTGTATCTGACAAACACCTAAACCTAACAAGACTAACAGACAGCCAGTCTAGCTCTGTGAGGCTATATTTCAGCACAAAGACAAAGACAATGCTTAACTTACAATGACTTATTTTTTGTTGACCACATTGGGGCAGAACACAAGCTGTGATGACATTTGACAATTGTTGTTTACACATCCAGTGGACAGAGAGCAACATTGTCATTCATGTCATGCTTCTGGCCACCTTGTGAATGTAGGTCTAAGTGGACCAACAAGGCCAACAGAGACTGTATGCTGTATACAGATGAATGCAGGTTTGAATCCGGCTCGGGGCCTTCTGTGTGGCGTTTGCATGTTCTCCATGTGTATGCATGGGCTTTCTCCCACAGTCCAAAGACATGCAGGTTAGCTTAATCGATGACTCTAATTTGCTAAATTGCTAATTTGCCCGTAGGTGTGTGTCTGTCTCTGTGTCAGCCCTGTGATGAACTGGCGACCTGTCCAGGGTGAACCCCGCCTTTGCTCAGCTGGGATTGGCTCCAGCTCCCCCTAAGCGGTTGCAGATGAATGTAAGGATGGACAACGCAACATGATAAGAAGTACCTAAAATGACAGAAACCATCAATGGGAAAAAGTATTTGAAATGTACATCAACATGGAGGGGTGGGATTCATGACCTATTCTGCAGCCAGTCACCAGGGTCTGAACTTTTGGTGAGCTGCCATGTCATCCATCTTTATATAGAGTCTATGATCTCCACCCACTCCTGAGGAAAAATATATAGTGTCAATATGGTCCACTCTGTTCACCAGCTAGTTGCTAACTGTGTCCGTCTGCTGTTTGGTACTGGGCAGGTAGTGTTCAGTGGGTTTATCAGAGCTTATTAGCTGAAAACAACTGCTGCAGCTGAGAACTACACTAATGAGAGCTGTTGGAGTGAACCAAAACAATCAAGTTGCACAACCAAAGCAATAAAAAAGAAATTCTGTAGAGCTGAGAGGAACTGCGACAAAGTTGGGTGATAATGATTTGTGGGCTCATCACTACAAGGGATCCCTTTCACAATACACACAGTCATTTGATCCATTGTTACCATAAAAATTGATTATAGCAACTTGCTGATGTAGTGTGTTCCAACAAAACAGTGGCATTTCTGTACTTGTTTGTAGCTGCTACCTGCATTAGCTTGTTAAATCAGGACCTAAATATCTTTCTGATATCAGTTCAAATTCCCAAAGCTGTTTTAATAGTCTTTAAAAAAATAATTTGCTTGTTTGGATTGGCGATGCATTTGGCCAATTCCTGCATGTTTCCGTCTGTCAAATGATTTGGTGAGACTGTTCCTAATTAGAGCATAAGGACTTGTCTATAATTATACTTTTAATTTTCAGTATCTCTCCAAGTCTGCTGAACACTGTTACATAATTCAGCACAAATTCGACAATAACAAAAACTCATATCTGAGTCCCAAGGACAAAATTTATTTAAATGCTGTTGTTATTTTAGGCTTAATGTATGTCGATTTGGGACATACAAATCTTTGAAACTCCCTGAAGTAAAGAGCATAAACATGGCCCCGGCTAGCATGTTGACATTTTGTCTTAGCACATGAAATAGCAGGCAGCCCTTGTGGACCCTTGTGCATCTCTCCTAAGACGTCCAGTCTCCCAGCAGCCATGTCAACAGGCGTTACTCTCGGGGAATGAGCACCATTGTGCCTGAGAGGAGCGCCTGCTCTCTCAGTCAGCGTGGCTCGCCTCCTGCACTGGCTCCCGATGTGTGTCATCACTTTCAGTGAACGGGAGGAGGGAGCCAAAAGTTTGCGTGTGATGTAGTATATTCATCAAACGGGGGAAAGGATAGTAGCAGATGAGTCTTTCGCATATGCTGCCCACAGGCTCAGTTGCCAGCTCCAGCAGGCTGTGGAGGCTGACGGGGGAACATACTCTCCCACTTTGCTATTTTTAATCTGCCCCAGTAATTAAGTGGGGAAGCTTTGATTAAGCATAGAGAGAGAGATCTAAAGCTCTACAATTTTACTATCATGCAATGTGTCCCTTACACCCCTGTATGAAAACACACTGTGAGACTTTCTTTGATGGCTCCTACAGCAGTCAGACTTTGGGCATAAAGGCAATAATTTGCCACGTTTATACACAAATAACTCCTATCCATTTCACAAATCTCTACTGCTGATTAGTAGTGAAACAATTTGCCCATATAGACATTCATATACTGTAACATGATTTGCATTAAGTAACTCATTAAAACCAAACTTATCATACAAGTTAAGACTTGAACGTACAGTACATCACAGCATGAGAAGAACTACCTAAAATGACAGAAACCATCCATCTATCTTCAATCGCTTATCCCATCAGAGGTCGTGGGGGGAGCAGAAGCCCATCCCTGCTTGCATTGGGCGAAGGCAGGGTCACCCTGGACAGGTCGCCAGTCCATCACAGGGCACATACAGACAGACAACCATTCCCGCTCACATTCACATCTATGTGCAATTTAGAGTCATCAATCAAACTAAACTGCATGTCTTTGGACTGTGGAAGGAAGCTGGAGAACCCGGAGAAACCCCAAGCTCACATGGAGAGAACGTGCAAACGCCACACAGAAGGGCCCCAAGCCGGATTCAAACCTGCGACCCTCTTGCTGTGAGGTGGAAGTGATAACCACTGCACCACCGTGCAGCCCGACAGAAATTATCTTTAGGAAAAATGTAGTTGATTTGTACTATGACTTCTCAGTTTGGCCCATATCCCATTTGTAACATGGAGTGGGCCTGGTTTATGACATATACTGCAGCCAGCCACCAGGGATGTCATGTCGTTCAGTCTATGGTTGCGTATGACATATTGACATGTTTTATATTTGAAGACATGGCATATGTCACATGTAAATAAAAGACATTAAGATATTCAGCTGTACAAAACATGTTACATAGTGTAAGTCTGTCTTGTATGAAAGAGTGTGTTTGAAATGAGTGTGTGCATTAACATTTATAATATGTTCAGTATGTACAAACTTTAGAGTAAATAAATACATTGTTCATTCTATAGCATATAGCAGTGATTTCCAACCTGGATGTCACAAGATGAATCTAAGAAACTAAACTATAATTATTTTTCTTAAAGTGTTTTCTAACCTTTATTTTTTGCTGCAGTGTTACCTCTTCAAGGCTCTACAGATTAATCAAATTAAACAGTCTGAGAGGGGAAAATCACTGTGACCGAGACAATACCCAGCACAGCAGTTGGATTCTCGTGAAGTCATGAGATTATACAAGAATAAAAGGATTGCATCACATGAAAATCCATCTTGTCGGGCTTCCAGTAATGCCGTCTTATGTGGCCAGTCAGTGCACAGACCCTGTGAGGTGCTGGCTCTGCAGGCAACTATGGGTGTAGCGTAGGTGTCTGTGACGACACAGGGAGGCAACAGTTTGTTCTGAACAACAATGGCGGCTCCTGAAGAGGTTAGAGTAGCTGCTGCAATAGCAGAATATACTGTGTATAATATCAGAACCGGAGAGTATTTCTTCATTGAAATAACAGCAGAGAATGGCACTGAAGGCTTTTCCCGATGGAAAACATATTTTTGCTTTTTTTTTCCCAACTGGCTTTGTCAATGGATTGATTGACAGATGGTTCATCCAATCACCTGCCAAGTATAATTTGTCTGCCCTTTTCCAAATAGTTTCAAATGAAAGCTTCTCAGATGGTTCTGTGAAACAAACCATCTGGCTTGTCAGGTTACAATAGACATGCAACTCATGAGAAGGGGCTGAACTGAGATTCTGCTACAAATTAAGAGGCCACAACCAATTAATGTTGGTAACCACTGATTCACATTTAAGTAATTTTGATATTTCTCACCAAAACACAACACACACATTATGTGTGTTCTTGAGGTCTAATAGATGTGTCAGATGCATTTCCTTACTTCCAAAAAAAACAAACTAACTTTAAAATCTATTCTACATGGTTTACATCTGCATGTTGTTTTAGCTAGCATTACCACCACAAGCTCTCAGTCAGTGGAATAGCATGAAACCAGTGACAGGAATGGGTATTGCTTTGCCTTCATGCATGATGATACCACTCATAAAAACACTGATCCATAGTCCTGCTAGTGCTAAAAAAAATGCACAAAGAACCTTTAAAAGATTTTACAGAAAACCTTTCCATTTGCTGTGTACAACTGGGAGTGAGTTCTAGTGCACTTTAGTGACTTAGAAGAACGAGTCGAAGACGAGTGTCACAGTACCGCATACAGTGAGACTATAACTTTGAACGCAGAAAGTATATCCAAGCAAAACGACATCACTGTCCCACATCACACAGTGTTAGACTGACAAATGACGACTAGTGAGAACAGCACAGAAAGCACAAAAGCATCAACCACTTAGCAACAAAGAATTCACCAAAACTGGGACATCTGCTGGCTCCAGATGGCAGTGAGTGGTAGCCGTTTCTGGCCGCTCTTCAACACAGATACCATATAAGGTGATGCTAGAAGTTCACTCAGTATACTCATATTTAATATGAGGCTAGTCTGTGGCACTTCAAACCAAAGAGATGAACAGGTCGAAAGCTTAGAAAGTGTACTCTGTTTTAGTTTGTATTTTACTGTCAAATCTTGATTTGTTACTTCCTGTGGACACTAACACAAAATATAATTGAGACAAATATGACACACTAACAGTGTCTCATTTGCATTACAGCTGATATGACTTCATAATATTCTTGTATTATTATTGTATATAATATCTATTATATTATCTTATAATATTTCCATTTCATTTAATACTGAAGAAGGCAAAATATTTTTGGCATCATTGGGCAAAAATCCCTTAATAACCTTTCAGCATATTATAATTCAAGTGTTCTGGGAGAAAACTAAACATCTGCACCTCCTCATGGCTCTGTTTTTAGGCTTTTGAAAATCTAGCCTGTGACAAGAGACTTTGGCCAATCACAGATCATTTCAGAGAGAGAGTGCTCCTATTGGCTGTTCATTCAGTGGATGCAGCTGTCAGTCACTGGCAAACTCTGACTGAATGGTCAAAGTAGGGAGCGCTGATCAAATGATCAGTATCAATATTCTGTGAGTGTAATTTCTATTTCGTGCCTTCAAAGTTATTCAGAAATATCTTGAACTGTACTGTTTAGCTGCAAAATGAGAAAGCCACGGCTGGTGGGCAGTACTTGGTATTTCCTCAGCTGATCTCAATATGGCTGTCAGGTCACAAACTTTCTCATTTTACAACTAAACAGTACACATTTTATGCAAGAATTAGGCTTTACAGTAACCGAATATTGATTCACATTTGATCAGTGCTGCCTAGTTTGAGCATTTGATCAGAGTTTGTGAGTGACTGACCGCTGTCAGAGACGGCAAGGCTCCAGCTTGGCTCTGATTGGTTGTTTTCCTTTGGTATGTGAAAGGAGTGCCGGCGGACACTGAAAGACACAGAGGCACATGATTTTCTTCAGACTACCTGTCTCATGCACTGCGTTTTATAAAAAATAAGTTTTAAAATCATATTGGCTCCAAAATGCCTACCCCAGCATTAACATAAAAGTGCTCATTCATTTAAGTGCAGCTGCAAGAAATATTTCAATTACCTGCATCTTATCAAGGTCACCCACAATTAATTTCAAGCGCAGAGCGATGTAAATCTGATTTGTAAGGTAGTGTGGGCACATGTCTACCCAGCGGTTCTATCCTCAGATGTAATTGGACCGTGACTTTAGCCTCGTTCCCTACTTTCCAATCAAATGGAAGCTATAAATATCCCAGTAAACATGTCAATTATGTGTTAATCCGATTTATGTGGTGCATCCTGAAATATCAACTTCCTCCCACGGCCACCACCAGCGGCCAATCACAGTCTTTTATTAGTCTATGCCACTTCCTGCGGGGGACGGGCCCGGAGCAAATTAACATGCAGAGAAGTTATCTGCAGAGTGTCAAAGTGACAGCCAAAATTGTTTCTTTCCCCTCATTTTATTTTCTGGAGGCAGCTTTCTGTAATTAGGTTCTGTCATACTGCTGCAAGGTAAATGCATGCTTTTTAAGGTAGCCAGCATCAAAGGAACTGTACAGGAGGGCAGCCGCCCCTGTACACTTCAAAGTGAACACAGTAGATGTCTGCGTGCTCATGTTTCATTGATTTTACTGCCATATATGTTGTGTTTTACTCATGCAGTGGAGTGTTGACTCATCGCCTTGTATTATCGCACATGTTCACAATGCAGACTGCCAAGAATCACAGCCCTCCTACACATCGAGTATGGGATGAGCCTGTCCATTGTGTTGCACTGCATCTGTGATACAGATCTGTAAGTGGGTGTGTGAGTGTGAGAGTAGTAGAAAGCCACCCATATGTTCTAATACTGCCATCTCCATATTCACTTAATATGCTTAGTTTACCAAAGTAGTTGCACTTAAATTATTCCTTGTTTTCTGTTTTGGGCACATTGCCTATGAGTTAAAAACACTGTTACAATGCACAATCAATGCTGGAAGTTAATGTCAAATTACATAAATCTAGACTTATTCATTAACTGGAAACTTTAAAGGTGCAGTGTGCAGGATTTGGCAGCATCTAGCAGTGAGGTTGCAGATTGCAACCAAGTGAAAACTTCTCCAGTGTGCCAAGCATGTCTGAAAACAATAGTGGCCAATGCGAAAATCTGAAAATATGAATGGTCCCGTCTAAAGCTAGTGGGGTTTTTCCACTGTGGGCTGTGTAGAAACACAGTGGCCAGCTCCATAAAGAGGACCTGCTCCCTATGTGAAGTCACAAAAACACAACAACTCTTATTTTCACATATTCTACTATTATTCACCGAAGACAACATACTTATATATAAATATCTGCCAATAGATAAATGAAACACGTTGTGCCTTTAAAGAAGCATATCTCATGCTTTTTATAAAAGATGCTGCAGTCAGGAAATGTGGAGCATAATCTTGCAAACCAGATTTTTCAGAGAGACCTATAATAAGACTCTGCTGTTAGATTTTCCAGAAATTAAAACTCCCACTTAATGGAACCGACTGGCTAAAAACATAGGGATGTTTGCTGCCACCTATTATTATGTCTAAAAATATATTATAATTAATTGGGTAATCCACAAAAATACAGTTAGCTGAAATTTCCATTAGATACCTATGTATATAATGTTTAAATCATGAAGCTGAAAACAGTCTCAGATTTAGTCTTCATTGTAATTACAATTTACAGATATGATCAGCTATTATATCAAGATAAGAAAGATGTTTATGTCAAGAATATTCCCAATTCAAAAAAGCATTTTCTGAGTTAGTAATCTTGCAAGTCTAATCTAGTGTCTCCTCTTTGCAAATTGACTTGAAGGGGTAATTGAGTGATGACATATTACAGTTTTATTAAGTTGAGAGACTCACAAGAAACAGATTTGAAAAAAATTGGTCTGAATGGAAGTAATAGAGGTTGAACTATCTGCCCAATTTGAATGTTATCTGCGTTATCACGTTGTAAGCCTCATAGATGTGGGTAAGTAGGAGCCTACTATGCCTACTGCATTATGAAAGTGAAACTTAAAAGCAGCTTGTTTAGATTTAGGCAAAAAAGATATGTCTTTGGGTTTAGGCAACAAAACCAGTTAATTAGGGGAAAAGATTTTGTTTTGGCTTAAAATAACTACATTTGAAAAGTGAAAGTGAAACGTAAGGATGTGAACCCCAGTTTCATAGATGGGAGCCCTGTGTTTTGGGTTCCATCTGTGGCCCCGACCTCCATCTGATATGGAGTTTCACAATATACAGTATACTACAGCGCCGGACTTCTGCTTTTGCTCTTATCATTACTACAGCTGCTGTCATCTTCTTTTACTCCTTCTTTCAGTGATCAACCATGTGAATAGATGATAAAACCTACTAGTGGATGTAGCAGGTCCCTTCTGATCCACATGTTTTAAGATAAGATAAGATAAGATAAGATAAGCTTTTATTGATCCCCCTTGGGAGAAATTTCGGGGAACACAGCAGTACAGAGGAGTAGGTAGCAGTTTATAAAGAAGATAGATAGAGCAAAAATTTTAAGAAGACAGCAGGAATATTATATACAGAAAAAATCTGAAGTACTTTACATAAGAAAGGCTCAATAGTACTGTAAATATCTGACATCTGCATATATCCTGTGCAAAATGTGCAATGTGCCTGAGAATGTGTATAAATAAATAAGAACTAGAAAAATAAAGTGTGCTGTATAAAAAAACCTAACATACCGAAATAGATATCTGGTATAGATATCCCTTGTTTGATCCTACAATTCCCATAATGCAGCGCCATAGTGTTTTTCATGACATCATCAGGGTTATTTTTTTGGGAAGGTCCCCCAGAGTCAAAGATCACATAATACAACTGATTTGACAGCCTGAGTAGTACTCTATGACGAGTACGTTGAACTTCATGTCCATCCTTTTCTTCACACGCCTCACACACTGTCACCAGGTCGGTGGCAGGTCGGCTACTGGTTACCTGCTCAACTACCTTAATTGTTTTTTGAGAACAGCGAAAAGAAAGTGGACAGCAGACTGGTGACACTGTGAATAATGAACTGCCTTTTGCCTCCAGCAGCCTCAGTATGCTGTTTATGAAATGACAGTTGAACAGAATATTATTTGTGGTGATTTAATTCTTTGTCCGTAATTGTCTGCTGGACTCAGATTTAAAATGCATTATCACAAGCAGGCTTTGTATGTGTGAGATAACAATGTACAAAACATTAATTGTATTAAAGCCACTCAGTACAGAATTATTATGTGATTGTTGGCTCTTTCAGACTAATTTGAAGTTCACTTAACTTGATGATTAGTGTACTAAACATATAGAGTATAATGTAGTCACTTTAAAACTGCAGTAGACAACACAAAGGAGGACAATGGAAATCATCTGAAATTAACACATAAAAGTAATCACTGCCTTTGAGGACATACTTGAGGACATAATTGAGGACATTGGGGGCGGCAGTAGCTCAGTCTGTAGGGAGTTGGCTTGGGAACCGGAGGGTCACCGGTTCAAGTCCCGACATGGACCAAGAACTGAGCGTGAACTGGTAGCTGGAGAGGTGCCAGTTTACCTCTTGGGCACTGCAGAGGTGCCCCTGAGCAAGGCACCAAACCCCCAACTGCTCAGGGCGCTTGTCAGGAGCAGCCTCCTCACTCTGACACCTCTCCAATTGTTGCATGTATATGGACCTGTTTGTGCATGTGTGTGTATAAGTTAACAGAGTGAAAAAATTGAATTTCCCCTCGCGGGACTAATAAAGGACTATCTTCTTCTTCTTCTTCATACGGTAGTTTGTGGTTTGCTGTGCTTTAAAGGCGACATGAAAAACTCACTTTGTCAGCACTTTCGAACATACATTTGTTAATCAACCCACAAACTGAAATAAGACAATCCAGTCAGTTTTTGTGGGCTGCCTAGATCAGAAAACATGTGATTCAACAAACCATTCAGATTTGGCTCCCCTTCCCATGTCACATGCAGGCACATTAGAAAATATTGCCCACAGCTTCATAAATACTTCACAAAAGTGCACCATATTTTTACTGAGCCAAAAAAAGCAGACTGGGGGGGGGGGGTCTTAAAGAGACAGACAGACTGTTAATACAGGTACATTTCTGACAGACAATATGGGAAAAATAATGTGTTTCTTGAACATTAAAGCTTGTAAACACATTCTAGCAGAAACCCAAAATTTAAGTGAGAACCTGGAAAAGAGCATGACATGTCCCCTTTAAATAACTCAATTGAGGTGATCAGTTTTGTTTGCAGCTTTAACTGCATTTTCATTATGGTTACTGGTAGCCTAATGCTGAACTTTCACCTTTTGCATATTTTTTCCTGAAATGCCAATAACGCTCATAGATTCCTTTCTGCAGGCTTCCTAAGTTCATTTATCTAAACAAAGTCCACTGATCTACATTATGTAACCCTTTTTATCACCTAACCAGGACACGCAGTATATTTCTATGTGGCTCAACTTCATTATTGACTGTTGCCATCCACTGGAAATTGCTTTCAAACCTGGGACCTGCCACTAAATGCACAATAGTTCTACTGAGAGTATGACTGTGTGTGTGTGTGTGTGCGTGCATGCTTGAAGGCAGTCTGTAACTTGAGTGAAGTCATGAAGTGTGGGTGAGGTGAGAACTAAATTGCACAGCTTGCCTATGTCAGTTTGTTAAGGCTGTGATGCTGCAGCAGGGAGCCAAGTGAAGACTGACAGCAGTTGGTCTGTGAGTGTAGAGTCAAGTACACTCAGGTGTTCCTGTGCTGTCTAAACCAGTTTCAGCAGCAGTCAATCTGGACCTGCCTCTTGTCGCTGCTCATTGTTGCTGATCTGTGAGGCCAAGTCGGTGCTAGCACTTCTCATCTCGACACCTTGTCTGACTGCTCTCAATTCTCAGCTCTGTTTACTCTTGTCGACTCCCACAGTGCACTCCACCAAGGTCACTCAGGTTTGCTGTCAGTGATGATGAGGAGCAAGATCAGGACATGAATGAAAGTCTGTCTCAGGTCTTTTTCTCCATTAAATGTCTGATCATGTGCTGGGCAGTAAAATTAAAGCTTGAAGAAATTATCTCTTGAAATCAAAATCACAATTGCAGTATTGTGTGCTTATGAAAGCTACTGTACAGTATTTCTGGAGAAAAACTTGTGTTGCACAGCAAGTGATGCATTTTGATGTTTGTGGTTTGCAGCAAAAGTCACGATAGCGGCTCTGTGAGGCTGTAGGCTAGTAACGTTAAATAGCACATTAGCACAACAGCGGCTTCAACACATTCACGCGCCGAGTTCATCAAATACCGCCGCTTGGTCAGGGCCCCTCTGCATTGGAGACCGATCCATGGAGTACCCCGCTTGAGACTTGAGACCAGGGATGGTGTGTTAATATATGTCCTTACATACATAGTGTCCCTTCAAAACAACCCTTCTGTTTTCAGAGGAATTTAGGTTTAGACAACACAACAACTTATTTAGGGTCAGGAAATGGTTACGGTTGACATTAATTTTACGAACTACCGACTCACAGGACTGATGACACCAACAAGTGTTATAAGGTGACTAATGACTGACGTGACAAAATAAGTCAACATTTCTTTTAGTTACACATGGGACACAAACAGTGGTCTCCTGGCTCAAAGTCTTATATTTAACACATCCACCATCACTCCCACCTGCCCTGAGCTACTCTCATGCTATTAATACTACGTTACTTGCTCCAACCCTTGAATGACGCCTCAGATGGGTTTACATTGTAGTTAGTTAAAAGTCTGGTTCGTCAGATACTGTTGCTAAAGGAGGCATCTGTGCATCAGTTTCCAATGTCGAAGGGTGATGCCCAATCGGTGGTATTTGATGAACTGGAAGCGACACCGGGTTGGCAGCTTCAGTCCTCCGTAAACGTCTACACAGGATGCATTCAGGCACAGTTTTGACTGTAGGTCACCTGCATTTTGTTAGCACTTAGAACCCGGTACACAAACTCTGTAATTCCACCTGAAAAAAGGGAGAACATACACTTAGCATAAAAATACATATCATTTTGCTTTTAGCATGTGCCGTTATGCAGCCTGTGTAGACAAGCTGGTAGGCGTGGGTGCTTTGAGCTATAGGCGAATGTCAGCATGTTCCCAATGACAGTGTAACAAGCTAATATCTACCATGTCATGGGATCACCATAGTCATTGGGATCCATCCTCTGGGGGATCAATGAATGTCTGTACAAAAGGTCATGGCAATCCATCCAATAGTTGTTGAAATATTTCAACAACTATTTCAACCACTGGAACACTTTCTCTGAGCATTTACTGTTGCTGTGGATGGGTTTATAGTGTAGTTAATAGAAAGCCTGGTATGTTTCATACAGGCACCAAAGGGTGCCTTGTGCGGTGGTATCACACACTGACGGCTGTGACACTGCCTTGGTATTTGAAGCCCTGGGAATGAGGGACTGTTGCCTCAGATGCAGTGACACAAAATGGATCGGATTTTGAAATGAAAAAAATGATGTGGGAAACAACCCTGCACCAGTAAAAGCTCCAAAGCATGTGGTGAGACACTATGACCATGAATACATTAAATTTGGATTCATAATGGTAAGTAGTGATGGGTGAGCATAAATAGTATTTTTAGTTTTTCCAAATTTCTTTAGGTCCTTTAAAATTTGAAACAATTGAAGTGGGCCATAAGTTATTAAAGTAGCCTACTTGGTAAAGTTTTGTAAAAAAACAAAAAACAAAAAAACAACTATATATATATATATATATATATATATATATATATATATATATATATATATATATATATATATATATATATATATATATTTGTATATATATATATATATATATATTGTATATATATATATATATATATATATATTGTTTGCTATGTTATTTAAATTACAGACGTAAATCAAAATAAGCAAATGTTCACTTTTGGTTTCATGCGGGACACCAACAAGGTTCTCCTGGGTTTAAGTCCTGTTTTTGTGTGATTCACAAATAAATGTAATCAGGAAGAAGACGCATTTCCCTCGAAATGTAATTAAAAATGTATTACAACAAAACTAAGAGAGAAAAAAATTGGCGCCCCCCGTATTGATTCCCTTGACACTCTGTGATACTCCCTTAGATCCTTAGACACTGCCGATGACACTTTGTGATATTTGTATGGCAGTTATGACCTTTGCGTGGGCAGCGGTGCCTTACAGAGGCTGAACGCAACTCATGCAGCCCAGATGACCTTCAGGACACGAGCTTCAAAGGACAGCTTCGGCTACCGCTTCCATCTTCAGAAATCAATGCGCACTGACACAAGACGCTGGCCCTCCTGCACGGCTTGAGCCTTCATGCTGCATCTCACACAAATCAGCTGGGCTTTATGATTATTCATTGGAAAGCATGGAGGGGCAGATCCAATCATTGTAATAGGAGTAACAGGATAGAAAATAAAAAAGCTCATGTAACAGTCTACCTGATGCATGTTTTCTTCTTATTTTGGTAAAATGATTTAGACACACAGATTCAAAGCCATTACCAAAAATAACTGACCGCCTCCTCATTCAAGCACACCACAAAGCCTGCAAGGTGACAGCGCTTTATACACAGAAGGCCTCGTCTTTCTCACAATCAATAAAGCTAGCCTATGATCAACAATAGACACTGAATGCTTCTTTTTCACTATGAAGCCTTTTTCTTTGCAGTTTTCTTAATCATAATCATTCTTAATCATGAGCCATGAACATATATCATATTTTTATTAGATACCACTATAAAAAAACATTTATTGTCCTTCACTACATGCATCCATACTACACTTGTTGTGGGTATAAAACTACCTTGCAACTTTCAGTCGCGGAGACAATAGGGATAATAGTAACTTTTGTTCAGCATCAGTAACTCGGTGCTAGATCTCTCAAACGTTGGTACATGGTACCCATATTTTTCTACTACAAACAAAACTCACTATGTGAGTTAATGTCAAATGTAAAGAGTTCATCAGAGGTAATTTGCTGAAATCGGTACATAGTCTGGTGTAATCGCTGATACCAGATCCCTAATTTTGAGTGGTATCTGACGCATTTTCGACACTAATATCGGAACAGCTCAAGTTTTGATGTGAACAATTTTAAGTGACAAAAAAAACCCACTTCTCTTATGCATTTTAAGATTTGCACAAAAACAGTTGCTGTGTGTGTTTGTGTATGTAAAGACTGTATTTCTGAATGTGCTTGTGTCACATAGGCCTAAGGGTTCAATCACTGTCAGTCATAGTAATATAAATAGCTGACCCCGGGGTGCAGGCTTTGTGGGTCCAGAGCTGACTTCTTAATGAACTGTTTTATCCTACTAACTATCCCCATCCCTAGCAGCCATTACATACCTAACTGTTTTAGCATGTGAGTTTCAAATTAGTGTGAATGCAAAGCTTCAAATTAAACTAGAGAGACTCTAGAGAGAATGTTGTTCACAGAGACGAGCTGCTTCTCCTGACAGCTCAAAAGCTAATGGGAATATATGATATTGATGATGTCGCCGCACCTTTTTTGTGATTGGTCAAACTGACAGTGTTACAACCATCCCAGGTCTCCCCTATGCCAGATACTAGAGTCACAAACCTTGAATATAAATATAATGCACACGTGAGGAGGGTGGTGAATGAACAAAAACAAACTCTCTTCGCTAATGAATCACGTCCACCTGGGCTGACGACTTGCAGTCTATTCATTCAACGATGTTCCACCTCCTTTCCGTTTTCCCAAACCTAGTACGTATGAGGTGGAATTGTCCACATCCATTACCTGTGATATCATCAGAAGTGAGGGCCTCCTGGCTCGGTCAGCGGTGACGACTCTTATTTTGGTCAAGGTTATTGGGCGCACTAGGAAGTCAGAAAGCCTGAATAAGCCACGCATCACGTGTTTCGCAATCAGGGTTTATTTATGTTAGAGTCGCCTCCATTTGTGACCCCGTCTGCATGCAAGAGGCGAGGGCGAGAGAGCAGATTTAGTAGCTGAGATTTTCTAGCTGATAGCTCAGCTTGTATTACTCACCCTCCGAAGGACAACACAGCACTGCCTGAATGGGTTGGCTGACTTAATGCGTATGTGATAGACATCAGTGCTCTAAAATCAGCAAATGTGCGTGTTGTGATGTGGGAGGAATTAAACACAAATACCATGGTTACCACTAGTGGCACTTCTACCACTGAAAGTTACCACTTTTATTTGATGTCATACATTCATTTGCTCTTCCTCCATAAAACAGGTTTTATTGTGATGAGCTTCTGCATTGGAGATGAGGAGAACTGGCCCCAAAGTCCTGTTCTGTTGCCCTGGGTGGGTTTTCCTCTGTAATTATACAATATGCAAATTTGCAAAAATGAAGACATACATAGGAACATAGATTTGAAATGGTGTTGTGATGATGTTTTTAGAGAGATGCCCTGAATAGTGTCTTTGTCCAATGAAAAACTCCAAATACTCAAACTAGGCAGCGCTGCGCAAATATGAATCAATATTCTGTTACTGTAATGTCTCAAATGTTTTGAGAAACATCTTGTAGTGTACTGCTTACCTGTAAAATGAAAAAGTTTGCTCCAGCTGGTGGGCGGTGCTTGGCATTTCCTTATTTGATCTCAACATGGCTGCCGGGTCACAAACTTTCTCATTTTACAACTAAACAGTGCAAAAATACAAAATGTTCCTGAAAACATCTGAGGCAAGAAATAGGCATTACAGTGACAGAATATTAATTCTTATTTGACCAGTTTGAGTTTGCAAGTGATTGACAGCTGCTCAGAGACGACAAGGCTCCAGCTTGACTCTGATTGGTTATTTTCCTCCGGTCTGTGAAATCCTACAGATGCCATAAGGAGCACCGAAGGACACCGAAGGACACAGAGGCACAGATTACCTGTCTCATGCACTACTGTCAGGATATAGTGACCGTTTTATAATTTTTTTTTTCAATATTTGCTCCATTTCTACCCACTACTGCATTATTTAAAGAACATCTTTTTTTTTTTGTTTAAAATCTTTCAATAGGCATTGGATTTCTGAACAATACTCTAGATTACAGCGTTACTTGACAGTTGAGAATCAATACCAGTGTGTATGCCTTGGCATACAGTAGGCCTATATATTTAGGAGCATGTAGTGATTTTTATTTTTAGGCCTGTGACTATAACTTTATATAATCTCCATTTGTAATGATTTCTACATTGCAGACAGCCAATGGTTACAGTTCACCTCAGTACAATATGAACCGTAAAAGGATGGTATGTATGTTTTTTTACACATAATATAAACATTTTTCATTCCCAGGTTGTAACCCAACCTGAAAAATGAGACCTTCCTTGACTTTATGGGTTTCCTTTATCAGCGTGTAGACTTTTAATGTGAAGAATGCAGGAGGTTTTTTCTGGGAAAATCTACCGGATGTGACGTCATGCACGTTTGTCTTCAGACTTCCTACAGTGTGCAACCATAGCTAACATTCGGTTAGAAATGGGGTTGGCTAACATCAACAAACGACCAGCCCTGACCACAACTCAGACTCACACAAAGCTAAAAAAAAAAAAAGAAAAAGAGTTATATCTAGCGATGCCCGTCTTGCAAAACAGGAATGTGACCGATAAGTGGAAAACTATGATCAACATCAGCCGGGCCTTCGATTCATGGAGGGACCTTTGTTTGTTTTTTTGCTATCAAAACAAACCCAGAGCTGGCAAAGTTCCTATTGGACAGGTTACCTAACATTACAGCCAAGCATGTGAAATATATAGTGATACTGTGTCGACTTAACAGCCACGAGTGTCACTGTTAGCAAGCAATATCTGATTCTTACAACCAGCCCCTTTAACTTGTATTGAAACCTTTTTGATGCATCATAGTGAGCAATTCATCACAATCATTTCTTTATAGTTTCCTGCACTAGGCTTGCTCTCTCAAGCCAGTTTCAAATCTCTGCCATTCAGAAATTGCTATTTGTAATAAATAGGCTAGATTAAGCATAATGAACAACCATTTTTTTCCCCTATATACCGTATAATCAGCCAAACTCACAAAAAGACAGTTCTAAAAGACACAAAAAGACATTCTGCCTCATACAGTCAATCCAGAGCTGGGGTCCAAAGCAACAACCAGACGTCTATGGTACTGGCTTCTTTCTGCATCCAGAGGTGGTGGACAGAGCTCATGCTCTGTGTCAGTGAGCACTTTCCTGCGCTGTTACTATGACAACCAATCTCTAACGTCTACATTATCTAAAAACACAAATATTATCTGGTCACTTATGATTTATAAGGATGATGGCGGCAGTTGGGTATCCTCGTTATAATCCTCTCCCGGTCATGCACAGATGCCAGCTGTCTGCACCAACCTGACCAGAGATCAGATTCAGAAGGTTTGAGCAACTGAGCTCCTCTATATCAAGTAGCAGTGGTGCTGAAAAACGAATGGATTGGCTCGCCCAACTCAGATGACATTTCAATCTCTGATGCCTGATCAGTGATAAACTGACTCCTCAACCTCCTCTGCCTCTCTGTATCTCTGATGAAAGTCCTCCTCCTACTTCTAGTGCAGTACTAGTCGTCTAATACATATGTGACAACATGGCAAGTAATGCCTCAGGGTCGTAGACCATAAGGGATCCTGAAAGCTTCTGCTGGGCTTGTAGATGACTTTCTGTGAGCACACTATTCTTGCCTGTCCAAGTGAAATGAAGAATTACAAAAAGTCTCTGGGCCCTGAAATAAAGAGGAGTCCAGCTCCAATAATCGTGTTTATTCCAGGTCTGTAAAGCTGATGCTGATAGATAAACAGAGAAATAAACTCTGTGAATGAACTACTTTCAGTTTAGATGACATCATGTTTCTGCAGCCATTGCTCTCCTGTATGCTGTGACATTTATTTTATAATGACAGAGCAAATATTGTCAGTCTGTAAAGCAGAGAGTGATAAGAGGCCGCAGAGTTCCTGGTACATTCGGAAGTCAGTCTATTGTGTCAGTAAAGGAGCTCATTTATGGACTGCTTGTGGCCAAAGGTCACCGATTGAACAAAACAAACACTCCACATACAGTAGCAAGGTGAGGCGTAAACTCATGTCACTTTTTATCTTAATGCAGTTTGCTCATTATCTTGAAGTACACGGATACTCTGACTATGAAAAAGCCACTCAACGGTGCTCCACTCACTCTGTCAGATGATAACATTTACAGTAATTGACAATAGGATCCTTTTTTGGGGCTCTCTCGTGGTTTTGTATTGCAAATATCATTCCATTACATTTTGTGCCACCCCTAGTAAACAGCGTAGCCCTTTGTATACATGGTTCCCCAATGCAAACACCAAAGAGGTTTTTTTTTTTTAAATAACCAAACAATAGTACTGTGACTGGGCAAGTCATTCACATGACCACAGTTCAAGTAGCAATCGTTTCATGGGAATTGCCTTTAAATTGCATTCTTCCTAATAGCCAGCAGGGTGCGACTGCTGTAGCTGCAAAAAGAAGTCTGATTGTATAAAAGTCTATTAGAAAATGTCTACTTCTCACTTGATTTATCACCTCAGCAAACACTGTAAACATGAGTTTATGGGCTCAGTCGCTAGCCTCAAGTTTTCTTCAATACAGCATGATGTTCCAGCTCATTCTCACAGGGAGTCGTGTTACTGCCGCACAAGGCACCCCTTAGTGCTGGTATGAAATGTACCGGGCATGGTAAAGCCATCTGTGGCAACAGTAAACGCACAAAGCAGTGCACCGGGAGTGTGGTGACGTAGTTTAAAGAGCAAAAAGAGACACACCAGGTGTGCGGATGATGAGCTGGATCCGTCCAACAAACACAAGGCTTTCACACAGGAGACTGCTGCTCCTGTCCCTGGCGCCACATTACAATCAGTTGTCCATTCATATCCCCTGTTTACAACACTCAGCGTCATTTTCACTGTACATACATGGTAGATTTAAGCCCAACGATGTAATTCTTACCTAAACCTAACTATAGTGGTCCTGTTGCCTAATCCTAAAGTGACGCCAAGGAGTTTGACAAAGTGGCGGTATGTAATGAGTTGGGGGTGAGAATATGTTGGATGTTCATTTAGTAAATCATCGTCCAATTTAGAGTAAAATAGACAATAAAGCTGGGTATTTCTTGGGGTGTTGCTTCCACAGCGTTGTACGGTCCAGGAGTTATCTGTTTTCATCTTAGAAATTCAACCCTTTCACAGTGTTTTTTTTAGTTCATAAAAGTTAAGCAGAACCTTTTTGGTTGCCTGAAAATGTATCATTCCACCCTCTCGTCTCGTTCTGGTTGCAAAAAACAAAAAAAAAAACAAAAAAAACAAAAAAAAGAAGATGGTGACAGCTAAAATGCTGAACTCCAGGTTTCAAAATGGCAGTTAACAAACCAATGGAACCAATGGATGAAGTCATGGTGACTACAAACATGAACAGATGGTAGATTTGGTGCAGGCTTGGCAGAGCATCAACAGGGAAGATACCAAGTGGGCTACACATCTTGACTCTTTACTTAACATGCATGTTAGAAAATTGTGAATCCAGTTTTTACAGGGGCCAGAGCAACAAGTGCAAGTGTCAGTTTAGTCAACCACAATTGTCAGACTAAACATTGAGAAAAATGCATGATAAAGTTGACTATATAATTCAAAATGTGCATCAGTACATTCAGGGTATTGTTCTTTGTTTTTCCTCTCTCCATGGAGGCACTTGACAGCAGGACAGCAATAAAACAAGAACAGCTCAGTTAAGAGATCCTCATCTTTTGATGGAAGAGCTCAAATGTTTGGTCATGTTTGGGTTACATCATGAAGAGACAGATGGGAGTCAAGTCCAACTGTGTTTAGCAAGACAGATGCATTTTGTATTCTGCATGATCTAAGAATGATCTTCTACCATAAAGAAGCCTTTCATTAAATTGTGATATCAGGCGATATTATACTGTAATATATTTGCTTAATTTGAGATTTTTCAGTGTAATTGACTCACATGACCTGTACTTACTGGCATAATGAGAAGCCCATGCTGCCAACTGACTTTAAGTGAATTTCAAGTGAGGTAAATCTACTGTACTTGTGCAACTGCGTTACATGGAGTGGCACTAAAAATGAATTCTGCCTTTTGTATTGTCATTCTTGACCAAACCCACAACATATTTGACATCCACTTCATTTAACAAGGGGGGATGTAAACTGTGCCTGTTTGCAGCACACACAGAGTAAAAGATCCACAAACTCAACTCACTAAACTGCTATGTGGGACTTCCTCCATTCAACAGTGTTGCCATCCTGAGGTTGCGCCATGGTAGCATTTCTTGTTGGACTCCTATCTCCAAATCATACACTCTGTGTTCAGTGTACGCATATTTAAGCTGTGTGCAAATTGCCCATCTCTTACAGCAATTGCATTTGCATTATTTCCCCCTTGTTACTGCTAAGTCCACTCTCTGCCTTAGAAGAGTGGCCCAATTTACACTCGGCATTTCAAGTGTCTCAGATCCAAATCAAATCCAGATGTGATTCAGAGGTAAGGTTGGTAGTGCTGTTCTAATACATTTTGTTAAATTTGTTGAAATTCTCATTACAACCAAACAGCAATCAATAAATCAAATGCTCGAAAAAAAAAGATTAAAAAAAAATCATATCTGTGGCTGTTGCAGTAATGCAATCATCTGTGTTCGATAATTTCATTTGGCCTGAATGTAATGATTGAACAGCCTGCCTGTCTGTTGACCTGCATACCTGCCTGATGACACTCATGTCCTCATCACCAGAGTCTTCCACAAGCTGCTAACTTGACAGCTGTAAATACTAACAATAGTCATGTTCATTGTTTACGTTCATTATGATAATTTGGGGGTGCGGATTTGGACGGCAGACTGAAGGGACAGGTTTTTAGTCTTACTTTAGCTACTTTCATTGGAAGAGAGTTGGCAACACTGGGCTGGGATTTTTGGTTTGATAATTCTTAAAAATTTAGCGTACTCTTGCTAGTTTCTCGACATTACCGACTGTAGCTTTAATACACTTTTGTTTACATTAGCCAAATATATGCATCTCTATTGACTAGGTCGCAAATCTGATAGCAATCCATTGTGGTTGTCCCGTGCTACATGCAAACCAGGGTAAGCTCCACCACACCAGCCCAGAGGGTGGTGGTAATGTACACGTGTCCATTAACTAACACAAACAAATGGACAAATCACATTTATGGACTCTAAGCAAGAAAAAAGTGTGATCACCTTCACCGCCACTCATGACACATGAAGAGCAACTAGTGCAAAGATATTAAACCTCACCAGCCTCCGACACAGAAACAATGCTGCCCTCAACTTTGACCAACATGCAACTAGAGGCAAATTAACAATTTGAACTTAGCAGTCAGTTTAAACGTTGCCCCAACATGCGGTGTCTTATATTTCATTCTTCGACATATTCCAAACACATGCCTTATTAATGGCATCATTACCGATTCAGCAAAGGTTTTTTTTCCTCCGAGGATTAACCAGCCCAGAATCCTGGGAATTACATCCATATTGAATGACTCCACACCTCACAATTTATATCCAGTGTAGCACATTAAACTTAACCCTAACCATAACACAATCCTGCCATGAATGTCCACCTTTAATTAACTGTATTTATGATCTTTCCCTAGCTTTAACCATTTGTATACATTAACTAAACAAATTTACATACATTAATTATGGATTAGAAGAAAGATTAGATAGAAAGTTGGAATTGAACTTTATTTGGGAGTTTTGCAGTCCAGTATTTATGGTTTATGGTTTGGTAATAAGGTTGGGATAAAGAGCTCCCCTACTGTTCAAACTACAAATAAAATGTCCTTTCTTGTTAATAAATTGAATCACTATTGGTATCTGTACGTGAAAGAGTAGCAAAAACTAACATTAATAGAAAAAAAACATATAATTTATATATTATCACTTTGAAGAAAGGTGCTACAAACCTTGATCCCTTACAACCAACTGACTGATCCTGCTTCCACTGATAAGGAGCCGAGTGCTGAAATGCTAAAGAGGATGAATCACACAATTGCATGAAAAAATAACACCTCTCTGTTTGACACCTTCCGATTTCACACTTTGCTGTAGCGAGATTTGAAAGTAGCACAAAATCCTCACAGTTTGCTCTCTGATATGTGCTCGAAAATGTTGTTCCCTTTTCGGTCCATTAGCTCAGGACAGTGAAATTACACATCTCGAGGCAGATGAGGACGTCATCAGCAGGGAAAGTGATTTTGCCTATAGACCATTTCATTGCCATCCTGTTGCTAGGGCAACAGGTCCATGGTCCATGTTTACTTCCTGTCTGCTACTGCATTAACAAAGATTACAACATTTAAAACAAGCTAGAAAATATCTATAGAGAACAAAACTCAATGGCAACAAATGGCTTTTCCTGACGGTTAGAAAATAAGATAACACTTTATAATAACCATGATTTATAAATGGTAAATTGATAGTTAAATTTAGTTAATAGTTATTTTAAGGTTAAACAATGGAATGATAATTACTAATATTTATTAACAATTGCATTGTTATTTTAAAAGTAGTTTGAGTAATATGAAATAATTCATTTATAAATCATATTGTATCATAGCTGATAGAAAACAATAACAATTACATTCTGATTACATTAGTAAACTATTAACAGTTTCCTGTACACAATACAACATTTTATATACTATATTAAGCATTTGTTAATAATTACAAAATGATTTGTAAACTTTTAAGAAATCCTGTGTAAAATAAATAAAAACATTATACAGGCAAATGGACCACAAACCAATTATTAACCTTTGACAAAGTATTAACTATCTATCTAATTAATATTTATAAATGCTTTACTAAATATTTAACCATTTGACAGGATATTATAATCTGCAGTTGCAATTTGTGAGTGAATTGATTATAGATACAATATTACCAAATAGCCCCCAGTCCCCATAAAATGATAAACATGTAAATGCATTACTTTGACTTGGTTTTAACTTCTGGAAATGGAGTAAATATGATTTAAAAGCTACTTTTTTATAAAACTATCTCCTGACAGTAGTGCATGAGGTAATCTGCAAACAGGTAATCTGCAAAAGTAATGTGTCTCTGTGTCCTCCGATGCCACTGTCGATGCTTCAGCTCTAGAGCACTGCTCCAGTCTTCAGTGTATTCAGTGGAGCAGTTTCATCCTCAGACCCAGGCAGGCTGCCCCACTGCTCCATCTCTGCCCGTAACCCAGTTTCTGTTTGGGGTCAGGTTCAGCAGCGTCAGACTGATTCTGGATGACGTTTCTTCGCTTGATGATCTCATCCAGCTCCTAAAATATCCTCGTCAATAAGCCATTGCTACATTAGGCTACACCTCTGGATGCTCTTCCTCCTGCAGACTGGAGGTTGTAGTTGATCTGTGTCAGAATCTACATGAATTACTGGATTAGTTGAAAGGTATGGATGGTAAGATTTTAGAAACACTTTTCATGTTTGTTATATTAGTTGAAATTATCATTACACCCTGACAGCAATCAATAAATCCAATGCTCTGACAACAAAAGAAAAGTCTGGCATCTGTGGCTGTCGCAGGACTGTAATAATGCTGTCCAGTCATTTCATTCAGCCCAAACTATCCTGCTGGGCCATCAGACAAGGACGTAATAACAGGACTCAATACACAGGTAGGTATAATAAAACACCTTTACTTGCAAATTGGTTCGGTCAAATCGGTCAAATCATGGTACACACAAGAGGTAAGAGTCAAAAACACAAGAGAGGCACACGAGGAACAAATGCTGGAACGCTGATATGGAAGAACAGAACAGAAACTGGCAACAGACAAGGGGCAGCACAGGGATTACATACACAAGGGAGGAGGAGTAATCAGGATCAGGTGAAACTAATCGGGGCGGGGCAGGTAATCACTAAATGTGGGAAAAGCACAGGGGCAGGAAGTGAAGGATCCGAAAGGACAGGCAAGGTAAGCATATCAAAATAAGAGGCAGTAACTGAAATCAAAACTATCAAAACTGAAAATAATGAAAAACATGACCTTAACAAGGAGACTCGTACGTACATTTGTAATTATAATTTTGGGGGTATGGCTTCAGTGTTGTCGATTTAGTTTTAGCAACTTTTGGAAAAAACAAAACAAAACAAAAAAAAAAAAAACAGTGTACTCTTTCTAGTTTCTCACGATCACTGACACTACCTTTAATCAAAAAAGAAGAACGACGAAAGAGTAATTCAGCCTGAGTGCAGAAAGACAGTGAAACCTTTGACCCCAAACTTTCTGTCCAGAAAAGAAACAGACTGTTTTCATTTAGTTCTATTGTCAACGCATACTCATGAGGCTATTTATCAGACTTCACACAGATCCTTCATAAAATCTTTTTCACATATGCAGTACTGTTCCCACTTACGTCCAAAGACTTTTGTGTTTCAAGGCTGACTGATACTTTACTAATCTGACAAAACAGCATTATGTTAGACTGTGATAAAGCTTGTGATATCAGAGGCTTATATGGCTCATACACAGACAAACTGTGCAGCTCTTTATTTTTAATTAGCCCAAATGTTTCTGTGTGTCTCACTGCTGGTTTTAACAATAATAAGATAAGATAAGATATTTTTTTATTAGTCCCACAGTGGAGAAATTTAATAATTTAATGCTGCTGTCTGTATATTAATTTAATGCTGCTGTCTGTCGAGTGTCTGTCGGATACCATCCAGTGTTACGGGCAGACATGAGGCCTATATTGCTGCTAGCAGCCCCTAGAGGCTAAAATATAAAAATGGGAACGTGCACAAATTTTGACCATCCTAGAATCTCGTAGCTTGAGGTTTAAAAATGCAGAGTTTGTCCTGGGGGTGGCCTTAGAGAAAAGGCTACAGGCTCAACATTTTTCAATTGTTCTTCCTCAGGGGAGCATGAAGTACTCTAGCCTGTGACACTATGAATATCTTGTGTTTACATAACGGTGGTGTTACCTCTAAACAGAAGGCCATGAGTTGTGTGGACCATGAATATTCACAGCAGTTTTCATGGATTTTTTTGCTATTATGTTAGGTACACAGTGGATGATTAATCAACACGTAATCCATGTATTGGACAGTTATGCATCATCAGTGCTACATGGATCCAATGCTTCTTATGTGCATAGGCTGTTCTCTGAAGTCACAAAGAACTGATTGAGTATTATTAGTACTATTAGACAGCAAATTGGCCACAGTCCGATTCCTTTGTCTGTTTGACTGACAGCCCAAACGAACCAACGTACTAATCAGGCAATACGCACTAGAGGATAGAACCCTACTGAACCAAATGAAACAGGCTGGGTGTGACAGCACCTTAAAAAAAGTAATTCAATGGCTGAAATAGACAGAGATCTCTGCGGAGCAGTCAATAATGGAAATCATGTCACTACAAGTAGACATTCTGTCCGAAAAAGGACACATCAGCCACAATTGATAGGTTTCTTCCTCTGGTGATGATACATCAAATTTCATGCCAATAGAACCATTAGGCTTTTACTCTATTATAAGTTGACAAGCACTCGTAGTAAGCCCATGAAGTTTGTAAAATATCTTATGTTAATATCAGTAGAAACTTTCATTAAAGGTGCAGTGTGTAGGATTTAGTAGCATCTTGCAGTGAAGTTACAGACTGCAACCATATGAAACAGTGCGCCAAGCCTGTAGAAACATGAAGACGACTTGTTCTGTATATACAGCTCATTCTAAGATAATGAAAACACAACGATTCATATTTTCAGGTGATTATACACTAAAGAAATATTATTCAGTGTTACTCATTGTTCCTCTAATGTCACCCAACATTGCATTATCCTTAGCCCTGTCAGACAGATGGAAATAAATACATAACTAGGTAGTTTGCTCTTAAACTGAAACAGAGGAAGAATTTGTCAGCTAACCCTCTCCAGGTATACAAAGCTAACAAAAGCCATTTGTATTGTTGACACTATGTTGACAGGAAGTGTGGGAGTCAGACACTCGGTGTGGGTTGATGCTGTGAGTGTGAGCATTTAACTCAGCCCACTTCATACACTTCACATTATGACAAATGTAATTCTGCACACAGCGCTAAGCAGGTGAAAAGTTTGGTTCTAAAATGAGGCATCCTCTGCTACTGTACGTGAACAAGTGACAAGATTCAGAGCACAAGACTACAACAAATGACTGAAGACCGAAAGGTGATTCCTGTTTCTTTGAAAAATACCGAACATTGAACTGAAGGTGTCAAAACGGATGTGCAGTAAAATGCTTCGGAAATGAACGTCAGTTCAATTTGCAGAGAGAAGCTCTCTCTGTAGCTTTGGCCCTCTTGTCTGCATCCTTAGCACCGACGCTAATTCACATTTACATCTTAGGCATTTTGCAAGGCTCTTATGTAAAGCGACTTATAATCAGTGCTACTCAACTACAGTAGCAGAGCAGCTATAATCACAAACACTATAAGCCTTCATTATAAGATGGGGCCAGGAAAATAATAAAATAACAGCATGCTTAGCGGTTATGATACTCAAATAGCAGCAACAGCTGATAGAGCACACATGTCCAAATGCAAAGCAGGGTCACGTATTAAATGGATACTGGAGCTGAATCCGTTTTAGGTCTGTGTTGGAATTATTCATGTTATTTCCTGACTTGATAAGGGTTAACATCCGAGCGGCAAGGTATGCAAATCCTTCTCCCTTTTGTCCTATTTATTTCCCAAGCATGATTATATTCAACTTACACATGAATATTCCACTGAAGTCCTAATAAGAAAACATGATTGAGGTGCCCAGACATAGTGGCTTAAGTGACTGGAGGAACAGATTGTCACCAGTTCCATCCTCTAATCACTGCCGGATGCTGCAATTCAATACTTTGGGTATCAGCTGCTGGAAATGACGAGCATCAAAGGGTGTGCACCCAATCTAGTCGTAGATTAACTTTCATTTTCTCATGAAATACAGATATTAATGTACCAGATCTCTGTATGTTTTAAAAAAGTTAATTTGTAATCAGTCAGCTAACTCATTAAGATAGTTGTTGAAGGATTTCCTCATCAAATATAACTTTATCACATCAGAATGCCAAAAATTGGAAATTGAAAGTAAATCAGCTTTTCACAAGTGTACGGTAGACTGGTTGCCACCATAGCCCAAGGCATGGGCAACATAAGCCTTACATGCAACTAAATTGTTTTTCCTAATCCATTTTAGATGGAAAATATTGGCTGCAAGGATTTTTTTGGGTGGACCACAGAAGACCAGCCCATCAGATGCAAAATCTGTCACTGAGTGGCTGACTGAGGGATGAAGCTACCCTTAGTGTCCTCGTCGGACCATGGTGGACATGGACCAAGGGATTTAACATTACACACATGACCACTGACTATTTGTGGAATAATTTAGCCACAAATTCACAGACTGCTCATACATGGTCCAGACATATACTCTTGTCTAATATAGTCATATGGTCTTGTTCCAGTTTATGAAGTGCTCCGTTCTTGTACTGTACACAAGCCGCAGTGAAGTGGTTGGTTGGGGTAGATGGTAGGTGGACAGCACAAGACTTTGACATCAAAAATCGGGGAAAAGGAGGGAAAATCCATGGGATGGATAGAAAATGGTGTGACCAGTGACTGTGACCAGCTTTGTCAAACTGCAAAACTGAAATAAAAAAAAAAGACATACAGGTTTGACAGGTATGGGCTGACTGCTACTCGCTTTGTGGTGTTTTATTTAACATAAATGCTGTGCCCTATCTATCTATCTATCTATCTATCTATCTATCTATCTATCTATCTATCTGTTGTGCTGATACTTCCCTGTGCAAAGTGTTTGTTTTTGTCTCCTCACTTCTACAAGTATGTTGTGGGTTAGTTGCTGCTCTGTACTCACAAGAGGACACAGAGATTCTGTTTCAACAAAATAGGAAGACACTACAGGATATATATATATAAAAAAAAAAAAAAAAAACACGCCACGCAGGCAGACTGAAAAAAAAAATATGAAAATTCTGCACAAATGCACTTGGGGATGTACAGCTAACATGTAGCCTCATTCTCACTACTGGATGGCGTGGTCCTTTTTTCCCATATAGCCTATTTCTAAGAAACATGCAGTTCTGCACCATTGGCTTACTATGGACAGTTGTACTGAGCAGCTCCTCTAAACCTTTAGCTAAGCTTTTCTAAACCACACAGTCATGGAGCTAGAAAACAACATACGTTTATCCTTCAAGTTTAGTGTATTTTTCATAGTTGTTGGAAACAGAAATGAAATACACAAACACTCATTTGTGAGTCTACATTATAGCAAAAACATTTTGGAGTCTCTAATGTTGAGAGGCTGATGCTATTTGTGATTGCCATGCTCTGTGAGTATAGTTAGCAGTGAGCTGGGCTGCAGAAGGGGTAGCAGCACAGTAAAAATGGTGGAAATGACCAAGAAATGAAAGAATAAACACCACCCTTTTAAAATGAACAGCATTATTTTTTTTCAATTCTATCCATCAGTACATTTTCCAGGCCATTGGCCTGATGTCCTTCTCTCATTGCCATGTCTCCACATCTTCCTGCAGGATCCTGAAGGCCAGGTACTATACTGAATGTTCAACACGGTCTCACGGCAGTTTGTCAAATAGTCACAAAATTTAATCTCTTTGATTCATGTACATAGAGACGAATTTCACTTTTTTCATGACACCAAGCATGACTTTCAACAACATAGTTTTTATGCATTTTCCTATGAATGTCCAGCAACATGTGGTGCATGTGACAATTTCTGCTACAGTTGTTTTTCTAAATAAAGGCAACAAACTACTTAGTTTGGTTTAGAAATTGATTGTGGTTTGGGTTGAAATAACCCCACTTACTACTGAAAGTTACAAGTACAGAAGTTATGTGGCAAATAAATCAACTTTAAAATGTTTTAATTGCAGTCACAAATTGGCTGTTTCTGCTGTAAATCCTACAGTAACATTATAAACACGTGTGACCTCAGCCTCTTGTTAGATGCTGCAAAATGTTAGCCCATCAAGATGTCTGACATTTAATTAAAACAATGGGCCGTGCTGTAGCATTAAAGGGACTGCATGTAACATTTTACACTTAAAAACATGTTTTAATCATTTTCTTTTGCCAATAGGTGAACAGGTTGTAACCTCGCTTAAAAAATTTGATCTTTTGTGACTTTCTGGGTTTCCTCCATCAGCCTGTACATTGCTTTTAATGTGATGAATCCAGGCCCGTTTTTACATCAACATCATGCACACACGCAAGTACCTTATTTTCAGCCCCAGTGTGCAACGATAGCTAACGGTTAGAAATGAAGTTCAGTAATACCAATAAATGACCAGCCTCCACCACAATTCAAACTCTAACACAAACTCCACAGATGTGCAAAAAACAAAAAAAAAAACAGAGCTAAATCTAGTTAAGCCCGTCTTGAAAAACCAAAGACCGAAGTTGGGGAAAAACTAGTGTTGTGTGAATATGTGGGTTTAGGTGGGAGGTGAGTGGTGAAGCAAGATAGAGCGAGCGGCGGGAAAAGAAGCAAGCAGCAGAGCAGAGGAGAGTTAGTTTCGAGTATCAAATGAATGCACAGTGAAAGTTTGTGCAGAAATAAATGCTGCAGCTCCTCAAGACCAACAGAGGTTTCTCATGTCTTGTTTCCCTGCTGCTCAGTGAGGTGACGGGGCTAACTCTGGAGAGTGTAACGTTATTAACTCCGACCCAGGAGACCTAAACTGCAATGTCTCTCATGTACCTTCTGACCACGGTCGGGAGGCTGAAGCAGGAAAAGTGAACGCTAGGCTCAACATCGGTAGGGCCTTCGATTCATGGAAGGACCTTCGTTTGGTGAGCTAACATTACTGCCAGGCACGTGAAATACAGCGTATAGTGATATTTGATTTTTTATTTTTGTTGGTAATGCTTATCAATATGATGCTTGTCAGTCATGTTCAGTTGTATGTTGCCTCACTGTTTTGACCGTCTAAGTAGTGCAAACACAAGCTGACTGACGTTGACGGCACAAGTGTCACTGTTAACAAGCAAATTCTGATTCTTACACTGAGTCTCTTTAACATGGAAAGAAATATTCTTCCGGGCTGTAAAGACAGCACCATGGAGCTCCACATGTCATTGGATCCATTAAAACATTTCCAGTGATTTGTGCAGCATGACACAGTGTACAACATTTAATACCTCGGGGTTTACCTTCACTGTCAACTGTCTGCTGTAAAAGCAACTGAGCTGATGATAGAAAAATGTGGAGCTATCTAGCTTTGGTGTATCCTCTAGGAAATTAGCAAATTTATTCATCTCTCCACAGGCATCAGCTCCACTCAGTGCACAGTGTTTATACTGCAGATCAACTGAGGCAGAGAGGATATATACAATTAACATCTGGGTATTCCCCAAAGGTGAAGCTTAAACACACTCCATAAGCGACTGAAATCGCTCAGCTCACTTTGCACATTAATTATCAAATGAGAATGAGTAAACAGTCTGAATAGAGCGGAAAATATAGTAGTTAGCAGAGCTGAACAGATTAAAAATCCTCCTTGCTGGAGTGTAGTCCCACCCTGGAGACCCTGCACGAACAAATGTCTCAGAGGCGTGTGAGTGTTAGATTTATACTGCTGCTCCCCCTCCCCAACCTCCTCGCTATCCTCAAGGAGAATCCAGTGGAGGAGTGTAGCAGGAGAGCAGAGAGAGTGACGATACAAGGAGGAGAGGGATTTATAGCTGTGTGCAGATCACTTGCTCTATTTGACCATGAGTGAAAATAAATCACATGCTAGCAGAGGGAACAGAAATCCAAGCTCTTATGAGAACAGTTTGGTCACGTTTAGATGTTGGGATGCTTCCTATACCTAAATGACATCTTCAATGAAATGCTACTTGACTTTTCCTACAGCTTTCCTGTTTCAGTATGCATCCTATTTATCGCACAATGTGTTACATGCCAGCTGCTACTTGTGGCCACCGAACAGCTGCACAGGAGAGGTTGGCGGTGGGCTGCTTTGTATTCAGAGCTGCTGAAGGAGGGGAGAGTGTTACTCGTGCGTCCCTTTCCCACGCAGATTTTCTCAGCTGGTCTGAGGGTTTAAACTTTGCCAACTCCATTAAAAAAAGTAGCAAAGATATAAAATCTCGGTCCATGTGACAAGATGATGAATCGTCCTTTTGTAAAAATGGATGATGGGAGAAGTTATGGTGTCAGAATTAAATGACTTTTACTCAAGGACTCAACGTTTACCCCTTAAATACCATTAATCACTTTCTTGCTGAGAGTTAGGTGAGAAGATCAATACCAACCTTATATCTGTTTGTTATACTGTATATGAAGTTGCAGCCAGGAGTTGGTTATTTTATATTAGCATAATACTGGAAGCACTGGGAAACAGCTAGCTTGGTTCTGTCCAAAGTAAAAAAAACAAAAAACAAAACCTCTACAACTCACAAATTACATACGGCTGTCAAAGTTAACACAATAATAATGCATTAATGCTAATTTGTTTTAACGCCACTAATTTCGTTCATGCAACTTGTGATTTTTAGGTTGGCAGACCCAGTTTAAAGCTACAGTGAGGACTGGCATCATATGAAACAAGAAAACCCAATGAATCCATTGGTACCAACCATGTCATAGCTTGTCACAAAGAAGATTAAATAACGCTCCAAACTTATGCTAAATTTCAGTGAGGAAAAACTGGCATGGCCAATTTCAAAGGGGTCACTTGACCTCTGACTTCAAAATATGTGAATAAAATGGGTTCTATGGATATCCACAAGTCTCCCCTTTATAGACATGCCCACTTTATGATAATCACATGCAGTTTAGGGCGAGACACAGTCAAGTCACCTGTTAACCGCTGGGCTTGAGTTTACCATGTTATGATTTGAGCATTTTTTTATGCTAAATACAGTACCTGTGAGAGTTCCTGGACAATATTTGTCATTGTTTTATATTTTTGTTTTACATTATATCTCATTTGTCAAAAACTGTCAAAAGTTTTACCTTCTGACAGAGCCAGGTTAGCTATCAGCAAGAAGGTGAATAAGTGTAGTTCCCAAAACATCAAACTATTATTTTACATGTCTTTTCATGCAACATGACAAATTATCAGAACTCATACTTTTAGATTTTGGCTGCAACTAATGATCATTTTCATTAAAACAACAGCAGCAACAAAAAAGTCACCATTTAACTGAGAAGAAGAGCAAAGGACACAGAAACAGACATTAAATCATCTAGTCTGCTGTTGCGTAGGCACATGTATGTCGACTCAGCCTCTGCTGTTGAGGTAAACATATGGACGGTTACCAGCTGTGGGTCCTTTGTGTATTCACTGATGATCGCTGCTGAACCAAAAGGTTGGCTGAACTTCCAATGAACCTGATTTGCATAAATTTATGTAATTAGGCGAGACAGACACTACTGAGGAACGACTGAGGAAACCAATTGGACAAGCACTTATCGTAGTTTGCACACAAGCACAGGCCTGGACAGGCGTTAAATATCGGACTGGCAGCTATGAGTGAACAGGAGACGGCAATTTACAGCTGAAAGTCCAGGGGGCAGAGCCCGTGGGAAAAAATGGTAACAAAATGGTATGTTCAAACATAGTTCAGCGTTAGCTTGAATTCTGTGGTATGTAATGAGAGAGGTAAGTTTAGCCAGACAACGAAAATAACACTTTGTTGGCACAGTGTGCAACTTTTTACATCATTCTGTTGTTTGGCCGCCAACAAGGATATATTGATTCTCTTGTACTGTTTACTATTTCCTGCTTATTGACGAACAAAGCCAGAGAAGCACCTCTTCATGCAGTATTTCCACATTAACATGAGGAAAGAAAATACATATATATAGCTGGAATGTGAGGAATGCATTTGCATTTTAAGTTTCTTTTATGAAAATGTAATTGTGCGCTCACCTGGACTCCTCACAGGGAAGTGGCTTTTATTGGAAAGGTCGTCTCTGCAGAGGCACGACCCTCCACCCACACACCTCTCTCCGAGGGGGCCTCGCCTCGGGCTTTATCTGGGCTGCCAGCCCTACTCTCCACACACTTACTGTACAAACAAGCATACGCGCTCATACACTCTGTAATTACTGTCAAGGCAGGCTGTGCAGAGAGAACGGGCTGCAGCCAAGTTGCTCTAGAGTCCTTCCAGCTGGCTCGGCGTCCATTTAGATTCACTTTATTTGGACTATTTTGAGAACAACGGGGAGTCTGACTGACAGAGTTTCAGGGACTGGACGGTAATTGCAGAGCGACCTATTATGACGTTAATGCCCCCATTTATCTGTGCCATTTTGAATTCCATTATTAACAGCTGTTGTTTTGCGACAGCCATATTATTATCACTTCTCTAACCTCTACAGTAATCAGACATCCATTTATTTTCACTGTATGCTGAATGACACAGTGATTGATGACAGTAGACTGAAACTGGTGCTAACAGCGATTAGATGAAGTCTGGAAAAAGTCCCATAACACAGAAACTAAATTCAATTTTCAACTCAACATGGTGTGTTGACATGAAAGTAAGTGACAGTACCGTCAAAGCATTATGATAGAGATCACTGTGTGTGTGTGTCAATGCTGGTGTGATATTTCATTGCACAATGGCAGATTAATACACACTGTATGACCTGATCTGCTATTTGTCCTTCACTTTATTGAAGATGGAACCTGTCTAAATAAATAAATAACTGACTGGATGAATAAATACATGTGTCATTAAATGTAGCAAAAGTAATATTAAAAATAAATGTAGCCATTTATTAATTGATAAAATGTGACATAAAGTGCTCTTTCTGTTTTAGTTTGCTTCTTTATCTCTTTATCTTTTTTTTATTAATTCCCTTATTTATTTACTCTTTTGTTTAATTTTCCCGTTTATTTATTTGCATTTAATTTCAATTTATTCAGTTATTTATGCATGATTTTTCCCTTTGCATTTCACTTGTTATTTATAAACCAAAACAAACTTATTTTTTTAATTTATTTTTATATTCTTTTCTGTATACACATTTCTTTTTTATGCATGTCTGACTCATTATAACAGAAATATCAATATATGTCACTTTAAATTAATTAAATTAATGGCTAAATTTATTTTTTGTATTATTTTTGCTACTTTTAATAACATATTTATTTATTTATCTAGTCATTTACTTAATTAATTTTTTTTATTTTTGGCAGGTTCTGTCCTTCATATTCACTTACAGCGATTCCTGGTGTGAATTAGTCATCAGGCTCTTTTCATTTAAGCATTAAGGAGCTGAATGTGATTTCCAGCATCACCTGCAGCACACCGACAGTGTATTCTGCTTCCCAATGGCTGCCATGATTTCTTTTATCGGCACATTTCAGGTGGTGGTCACTAAGCCTCTACTGGGCACAGAAACTCTCTGTCAGTCAGTGGTTTTCTGTCTGTGTGAGAGATTATTTCATTCAGCATGCAACTTCATCAACTAGTCACAAAAAGACAATTTTTATGAGATGTATATTTATGTAAGGTTAACCACTTGGACCTAGTAGCAATGTTTTGGCTTGTTGTCTAAAGTAGGGTGCCATAAGGACAGGCCAAGGGTGCTGCAAGATATATTTCCTTTTTTACTGTACACTTACTGTATATCATTAAGAATGTTTCACCACATTAAAAAATGGGGAGAGATATAAAATCTATAAGTATATTTTATATTATGTCTTCAAAACGAAACAAATAAGTTGAATCTAAGACGTGAGCTCGCAGTTGTCGGTTGTCATAGTAACACACACACACACACACAAGGAGCACATCGGTTATAAATAGCAACTATCAGAGCAAGTAAAGGAAAGATTTGTCACTGTAAACAGAGCTCAAATAAATGCTGACACACCTCAACCCTGGACACAGTCTGAGGGCATTGAACATGAGCCAACCCAAAGAAATGAAATCAGACTGTACACTGAAAGCTACTTAGCTTACGGCCTTTTGTGGAGAGGTGAAGCTAGTCGTCCCACACAAGAATGCCTCATG
Organism: Pterois miles; assembly: GCA_947000775.1. Lineage (NCBI taxonomy): Eukaryota > Metazoa > Chordata > Actinopteri > Perciformes > Scorpaenidae > Pterois > Pterois miles. The sequence goes on along the minus strand of CAMQGK010000058.1, from coordinate 9,649,603 downwards.
TACATGGAATAACTAGCTGAGATCTTTCCCTTGTTTACTTTTTCTCTTTTTTTCCCCTTAAATTGGGCACACAATACTTCACCTATAGAGAACAGTGAATTGATATCTCTGACACATCATTGTCATTTTGAGTCATGTGTGTGTGGCACGACTGCTAATCTTTGCGTCTATGAAATGTGGCACATTACATTGTGGGATTGTTAGCAGAAAGTAGTGTACATGCGATGGACACTACTCGTTTCATTACAAATTTTTTTGGGGGAATTGTAGTATATAGTACATACGTTTCATACGAAATTACTCAAACGTTTCAGTAAAATGCCCATGGGTACATGTAGTGCACTATAGCAAATACAGCAGTGATAGCTATTTAAGTAAGCTCAATGGACATCTCCCAAAAAAAGGATAGCCAAAAAAAATTGAATACTTCAAGCAGCAAAGAGAGGTAAATGGAAAACAGAATAAATGCACAAAGTGAACAATGCAAGTTTTTTGTCCTTTAATACCTAAAATCTAATATAATTTTACACTTGAACAGAACAAAATGCATTTAACAAATAAGCATGCTTAACTTTTATCAATCATTCACCTTAAAGGTGTTAAATTTGGGAATGTATTTCTTTTGCCTCTGCACAGCTCTCAGCAATAGCAGTTGAGGCGGTGATTCATAGTAGTAGTATCTAGAAGAAACTGGGGAAACTCTCATGAGATTGTTAAGGTTTGGCTTGGAGCTCAGATATTTAAGGTTAGGACAGTTCATCGGGCAGCAAGTCTTGCAAGAGTATCTGCAAGTTTTTGTTTTTTTTTTTCAGGGCAGAGCGGTGGCCAGTGGAACAAGATCACCTGCATGAACACGCACAAAAAGGCAGCCGGCCTGGCCATCTCAACAAAGCACAGAAAAGCTTGGATTACAACACACACAGAGGGAGTGCTCCACTACATTTGCACTACAACCTTCCCTTGACAGCTATGCAGAGCTGCAGGGTAGCAGACTAAAGCAATCAAAGTAATAACAAGAAAGAAAGGGAGGATGCAAGAGGGAGGGAGGAAAAGAGCTGGATACAAACAGCTTTTGCTGATGAGAGTGAGCCAGTGGGCCGCTGGCTGTTTGTTCCACATCAGAATGTCAAACAGGGCAGCAGCAGCCTGCGCTGAGTCACAGAGGTGAAAATAATGTCAGGCGTTGGAGAAGACGAGTCACCAGACTCCCAGGACCCAAAAGTCACCCACCACTCAAAAGCAGTGCAGACAAGGCAGAATACTACCCACACTGCAGAGTCACATGCTTAGGTTTCCTCCTCCAGGAGACGAACGTGTGCTTAGTAGAAATGTACCTCAGGAAACGTGACTTCTTCTTTCCTCGGTACGTGCAGTTCTCACTTGTGGTGAGAGCAGCAAATTAGGCTGCGAATAAGAGGCTGCAATAAGGCCTCAGCATCTTCACACTACAACCCACAGGAGGAACCAGCTGCCAAATGTCATTTTGACACGCCATTTACTGGTGTGTGATACATACCTTAATTCTCTAGTCAGCAGCGTGGGAAAGTTGTACAAGTGAACTTTCAGCTGAGCAGCCAGCAGCAGTTAATCATATATCTGTGTTTACTGCATGTCCTGGCTACCACTGCACCACCACTGGCAGTACAGCTGGCTCAAGTCAGCCATCCAACAGCACACAGAGACGCGGCTGTGGGCGGTGTGAATGTTGTCACTATTCAGCGAGTCCAGAGACCTGGAGGTTTATTCTGCAACTACTTCTTGGACATAACAGCGGAGAGTCTCTCTGCAGTCAATGGCGAGAGTGCCTCATCAATCAGTCTCAACTTGTATCAATCCCACTTTTGTACTTTGCTCACAAAAACAGTGAATGGAGAGAGGGGATGACAAGGTGCGAGAGTTTGAAGTTGTTGACATTGCTATTGAGATCTGAGTGCCATGTCAAGGTCCTGCTGGTTGCTCCCACAGGGTCGGATCAATGACAGGATAAATCAGTATCTGTCCCCTGACACTGGGGCGCGAAAAGAGCATAAGATCTGGCCTCTGGGAAATAACAGGATTTAAATGTCTAGCTTTTGTATAAATAATTAGTGTTGTAACAATGATATATATAGTTATGGCTTGGTAAGAGACAAACTAGAATTACCATCTCATGGTTGTATGCCTCCACCAACCAGTCAAGTTGTAGATTACATTCATGTCAGTCCAAAATGTCATCACCACATCATTTTATCCAATTAGACATTTTTGTGAAATTGCCATAATTAGCACATGAATTGTAGAGTTATGGCCAAAATGTTTTTGTGAGGTCATAATGACCTTGACCTTTGGCCACCAAAATCTAATCAATTCATCCTCAAGTCCAAGTGGATGTCTATGCCAAATGTAATACAATTCCCTCCAGGCATTCCTGATATATTGCTTTCAAGAGAGTGGGATGGACAGTGACCTTGACCTTGGACCACTAAAATCAAATCAGTTCATCCTTGAGTCCGAGTGGATGTTTCTGAAAAAAATGGAGAACTCTGAAAATGTTGATTTGCCACAAGGAGAAACATGCACAGTGTAAAAAAGATCCAAATGTTTCTTTGCCACAATTCAACATCAGCTCATGTCCATGCGTCAGTCCTTGTGGAGGGTATAACTGTGGGAGGGGGGGTGGGTCACCAATGTTATCACAGTTCAAAAGGGAAATCCACTTTACAGCAATCCATCCAACAGCTGTTGAGACATTTCACTTCAAACCACAAACTTTCTAGTGGCACTAGAGGAAAAGTCAGGGGATCACCAAAGTCAGTAGGATCTGTTAACCTGAACAAACTTTGGTGGAAATCTATTCAATAGTTGTTGAGGTATTTACGTTTGGACCAAAGTGGTGGGCCGAACAACTGACCCACAGGTCAGCATTGCCATATTGCATTTGCTAATATACTCACATCAAAAAATCTATAGCCCAAATAAATACCAATTGAGAATAATTGACATAATTCAGGAAATGAAATCACAGAGAGAAACATTCACACATCACATCATTTCTGCGGTCGACCAGCCACAACTATACATCAACTTTACCCTAAAATGTATTACTGCTTTGCTTCCTTAATCCTCAAACTGGGGTTTGAAAGGATGAGTGTGGTTATTTCGCAGACAGGATATTAATTGTGAGGCTCTCTGCTTGTCACATACTGTACATGGCATCTTAAATGTGTGTGCTTGGCCCAAATCTTCTGGAGGGAAGCTTTTGGTTTTCATTTGCTTTCCAGCCCTGAGCTTAGCATTTGACAGAGTGCCACCTCAGCAAAGGGCATGATTAATTCTAATAAGACTTGAAGATTTTTTTTTTTTTTTTTTTTTTTAAGAAATTTCTGCTATATGATCGAGTTAATTCAAAAGAAAGGTTTTCATTAGTAAGGCACCTTTTCACAGCAAAATGTAGACAACTGTGCACATTTCACCTTTTAATGTATCTTTGTTACTTGCAACCTAAATACATTAAAAATATAACTGAATGCATGCTCAGCCTTTAAAAATTTAAAGGGGCCCCCGGCCCCCCCCCCCCCCTTTTCGCCCCCCCCCCCCCCCCATCCCTTTTATAAATTGGGCTTTTTTTTTTTTTCTCAAAATTATAGTTCCCCGCCCCCCCCCATTATATTTTATTTAATTTTAAATTTTGTTTTGTTTTTTTTCCGGGAAGTGCGATGTATTGTTTTTTTTATTACATCCCACTGCTCTAAAGTCTGTTAGTTCTTTATAGTGGGCCGCTGCTACGCATAACAGACCGCTGCTGTCAGGGTTTATGACTGATTGCTGTACATTATCCCTTACTTATATCTGGAACTGAATGATAGAAGAACTGGGTTGTGTTGAGTGACCATGGCGAAACACTTTTCATCTAGCATCAGGTCAAACATTTATTTTGTCCAACACCTTTGTTTATGACTAATTCCCTGCAAAACCAATGACATTCATTCAGCCTCACCTGTACTTTGTGTTTAGTGCTACTTAGTAAATGTTAGCATGCTAACAGAGTAAGATTGCAAACATGGTCAGCAATATACCAAGGGTAACAATTTTTCAGGACCCTTAAGTTTACCACATGTTCATGCATGTGCACGTATATGCTTATGCATGTACATAGATTATATAGATGGACGATGCACATCTCCACTCACCCCCTCCCTGTACAAAAGTGAAGCCAACATACAACAAATTGTATAATACAAACTCAAACAAACTGGAGGGTGGGGGCTACGCTTCTGTGATGCTGCTGTTATCAATTATCAATTGTAACCACTGTGGGCGCAGTGCAGTGTGGCGGCCATGAGCTAGCCAGTGGGGCATGCTCACATGCGCTAAAGGTATGCTTGGCCGACCCGGCTATGTCAACAAAGCAAGAAGAAACTTGGATTACAACCTCTATGTCTTAACATAGAAAATAATCTAGTTGTTGGCTGCTATATTAACGCTATGGATATCATATAGTGCACCTTTAAATAATTTAATGTTAGAGGGTCACAGGTTTAGGGCTCTTCTGCATGGAGTTTGCATGTCAACTGCGTTAGCGTGGGTTTTCTCCAGGTTATCCGGCTTCCTCCCACAGTCCAAAGACATGCAGTTTAGGTTAACTGATGACTCTAAATTGCCTGTGGGTGTGAATGGTTGTCTGTGTCTATGTGTCAGCCTTGTGATGGACTGGCGACCTGTCCAAGGCGACCTGTCCCCGCCTTCGCCCAGTGCCAGGGGGGATCAGCTCCAGCCCACCCCCCCCCCGCGACCCCTAACCGGACAAGAGGTTGAAGATGGATGATTGGACGGCTGTTTTCTACAGTACATTATGTGTCTTAACTTTACCTTAATGTCACTTGCCATCACTCAGAATTATTTTATCCACCAGTTAATTATTTAAACATCTGCCTCACAGACCGGCAGTGGACCGTCTGAAGAGCCACAATGCATTTGGGGATGGTTCAGTATGTTCAGTAAGCTCATGTCTCAAATTCTTGCCAATCCTTGTCTCTCTAGTTTACACTTTAATTCTTCTGCTAATGCAGATTTGCTCATATTCATTGAGTCAGAGTGTTGACCCAATAGTTTAGGCCGCAGTCTTCATGATGGAGAGGCAGCCTACTGTTCAGGAATAAGTTCACCGTAAATTGTAGTTCAAGTTAATGGGTGTTTAGTGTTTTAATACATGTAAAACATTCAGAGGCAGAAAAGGTCTGCTGCATTTATAATTATAAAGGGAAGCTAATAAAGCATCGTTCCAGATGGTTTCATCTCTGACAACCTAAACAAACGTCTTTACTTCAATGACACACAAAACACAGACCTCTGTTCCGCCTATTATAACCAATAGAAAATAACAGTGCAATTATAAGCCAGGCCGAGTCTTTCTGTGTCCACACATATCCAACGACCCATTAAAAAGCCTCTTTAAAACCATGAACATGTACTAATATTTACATGGCAAACATCTGATAGCGAATACATATTCAGCAACCAGTGTCACAAACAACTGGAGCCCCTTTCTCTAAAATCCCTTTCAAGTGCCTGTCTGAATATTCATTAGTGAACCTTTCCACTTGAAGTTGTTCTCCTTATTGTTCACACCCAGTAAAATAACTGCATGAAAGTGCAATCAGCTGCACCTCTGAATGTTAATGTTAAAGATGGGAGACATTGCAAAATAGCTTTGATATGCCTGATGTGATACAGTGCTACAGCTAGCGGCTGATTCCTATGCTCTGGACACAAGGCCTTGTTTATTAAAAGCTGCTGAGGATCACATCTCAGCTTGTTGTCATTACATAAAGCTTTTGCTATAATTTATCTTTCAGCGCAGCACCATGAAGTCAAAATGCTGTGATATGCATAGCCAACAAGTCCTGTCAAGTCTATTTCTATCCTACTGTCCTATTGTCTGTTTCATTCTTGCTATTTTACTGGTGAAGGTGTAGACCAGTCAGCCAACCACAGAGCCTGTCAAGCTGTCAGTAGTTATGAAAGCAATTCACAGCAATCAAATGTCAAGCTAGCAGTTGGATAGCAGACAGGGAGAAGAAAAAAGAAAAGGTAATTACAGAGCTGAGCAACGCGGCATAAAAAAGTTTTATACATTATGTCAACAGCAAAACTTTTTCAGCTGTGTTGATATTTTGTGCAAAAACATATACAGACCTAAGCTTATATTGACAACACCTTGTACCTCAGGAATATTTATTGATTTATGTATGCCAGTACATTTAGTTTGTGCACTGGTGTTCAAGTTTGTGCACCGAGTACCAAAATATCCGACTCTAGTATAGATAGGATGACGATTACACTTACATAAAATAATAATACTATGTACAATGTAATATTTGACTTCATATGAAAAAAAAAAAATTCTAGTAATAATGACGATGTGAAGCCAGTTTAGACAATTTTAGGTGCATCAGATACAAAACACTGAAGCCTTACAAACTTATATCCAGTCCCCCGTAGAAAACTTTGTTAACAGTTGTTAGTGTCATTTCATGTTCTAATCGATTGCTCTAAAAGGGGAAGTTGCCAAACAAACAAACTCCTGTCTTCCGAGGTGGAAGACATATTCACATCTTTTTTTAACCATTTGACCATTGTGCACCTCTTTCTAAAAAGTTGCTCTGTTGTTTGTGTCAAAAAAACTGCCATAAGATGATATATTATTTTCCACTTTCACTGAGTTCAACCTTTTAGCCATTATTACTCCTGACCACATCGATGAAATTTTCATTCATTTTCAGAATTATCCTTTTAAATGCTTTTTTTTTTTTTTTTTTTTTCAATTTTGACACATTTATACTTTTTATGTAGTGTCAGATAAAAAAAAATCTCCCACTTGTTACCTTAAAGGACAAAAATCTCCCCTTCCTAAAACAAAAGAAAAAAAATACTATATAACCTATTAATATTTATTTCTGCTTTCACTAAATTAAATCTTTAAACCTACTTCAGTCCTGATCATAATTACTAAATATGCATTCAGTTTCAGAACCTTAACCCTTTAAATGCCAGTTGTTCATATAATGCCAGTGTTGTTTTCTATGAAACAAAAAATGCACAAAAACGAGTGATTAATTCATTAAATATTTAAATAATTGACAGCCCTAATAAATCTCATTTCATGAGATGATAGTAGGTTTTATAAGTAAAATCTTAATGTGCAAAGTAACCACGAACTCCAGCTGTCAATTCAGTGTAGTGGAGTACAAATGTTGTGGAGTAGAAGTATGACATACTGTACCATAAAATGTAAATATTCAAGTAAAGTACAATTTATTTTAATATTAAATATTTAGTGTTAAAGGTAATTAGCCTAATGTTTCCTCTTACTCTTGCACGTGTTTGATTACCAGTTTAATGCAAACATGTGAAGCATTCAGGTGAACTGGTGACTGTTCAGACTTGCCTGTTCTGATCTGATCTGTGGTGTATCAGGTTCCTCCCACCTTACTGTCATTGTTTTGAAATGTACAACATCCACAGTTGAGTTTCAGCACATGAATGTATGTTTTAAGCAAACATACAAAATGAGTATTGTAAAGATATTAAAAAGCAATAAACTGCCAGCAATAATAATAATTCGTTTCATCCACTTTTTAGAGGTCTGAGTCTGTGGTTTTCAGTCCTCTACTAAGTGTGTACTCCTCTGAGAGATAAACACATAATGCAAGAACAGGCATTTTGTCAAATATACGTGTGTTAATTAGCCTAACAAATGACTGGATGTGCATCGATTACTCTATTTTCCCAGAACAGCTCACACATTCGCATCGCTGGCTGAGACTAATAAAAGACATCTTGCTGAGATATCCATGTCTCACTTAATTCAGCTGCCTCCTATGTGGAGCCTTCAGCGGGAAGTGAGTCATTCCCTCCTGCTCTTGTGTCGGTGGCGAGGAGACGAGCCGCGTGACCCCAGTGCATGATTAATTAGTGATCATTATCCCATCTCCGCTCTCCTCAGTGGGTGCTGTGCCTTTGTCCTCCCCTTTATTAGCATAGCTGGCTGCACTAGCAGCCGCCTTTTTGACGTGACTCTGGAATATGGGAATGTGTGTCGCTGAGGTCTGGCAGAGGCCGTCCGGTATTCTGATCAGATGCTTCAGTGTCTTTTAACGTTTATTTCTTCTCTGTGAGATGAAGAATGGAAGCAAGGAAGGAAGGAAGGAAATGTTCAATGGGTGACAGCAAGGGTGTCATTAGGCCTCTTTCAGAGGGGTGTGAGCACCTGTGTTATTGTGCCCCAGTTAGAAAGTAGCTTATTCATGAAAAAATACAACTAAATAAAGTTTTAAATTAACATTCATTCATCATAACAACATGAAATATACCACTTTTCATGGACTGGTAGTGTATCTGTGACTGGTTTGGACATTTAGAGGAGATGTTGCCTTCATTACATACCTAAACTTGCTAATGTAAATGTGTTCAGCAGCAGATTTCTAATGAGTCAGTGAGGCTACTAGATACATGTGTAATCAGTTATGAAAAGAAGGCAACCAAGGCGCTGCTCTTTGTGTGATTATAAGTATAATCCAGGCCGATGTCATTTTATCCAGGCCAAATGATGTTGTTGCTATTGTTATATAATGCTACTAGGACAAATATTGGATGACATTGCCTTTTGCATTCTTTGAAATTTGGGGAATATAAATGGAAAGTTGGAACTACAGTCAGCATTTAAATGATTGGCTGACCTTACATCATGGCTTAAAAAGACAGCTCCTCATTGTTAGCAGAGCAGGAGTTAATTTAAATCTATTTAGAGCATAATCTGAAAACACATCTGAAAATGAAATGCAACCCTGCCAAAACCTGTAATGAAATGAAGGATTAAAGAGACTCTCAAACATGGAATCCAATTAAATATCTGAGACTAATTATGGTTTAATCTGTAGCACACGATGCATATTTATAATGGTTTACAATATTTAAATGTTTCATTTTCATTTTTTTTACAGAGAGGGTTGATCATGTTTTCTTCACACATTCAGAACAATCAGAGGGTCGTTTTACTTATTGTACCATTTGTGGCAATAAACTTGCAGTACTTCCAAATAAAGTTAAAAATGACTAACTGCCCCTTTAAATGTGACTCCCTTAATTAGACTGAATTGCTATCTTGCTTCACTCCATTTATTTAGCCTTGAATTGTGTTCATGTCGGCCAGTTTCTGTGTGTACATATACATGTATGTCCCACCAATGTCATTTTCAGTTGGTGGGTCGGTGGTAGTTGCCATGTGTAGTAAACCTGATGTTTTTCACAACAATCAAAAAAATGTGCTGATTTAAAAGTTGTAAATCTGTTTTGCAAGTCAACTGGATCTCATCCATGCCCGTTGCCATTTTTCCATTGCTATTTTTCATGGATAAATCTATTATTAGCTAGTTAATATTGGAAGATGCTGTCTCATGTCCACAAAGCTCTGATTGGTTGATATAGATGTTTCCTGTGATGGTACATGTCCAACAGTAGAAGAAGAAGAAGATCAACATTTATTAGTCCCACTAGGGGAAATTCAATTTTTACACTCTGTTGTAACATATACACAGTACATGCAGACCCGAAACACATATACATGCATCAATGGAGAGATGTCAGAGTGATGGGGCTGCTCCTGACAAGCGCCCCGAGCAGTTGGGGGTTTGGTGCCTTGCTCAGGGGCACCTCGACAGTGCCTAAGAGGAAAACTGGCACCTCTCCAGCTACCAGTTCACACTCAGTTCTTGGTCCATGTCAGGACTTGAACCGGAAGAATCATTATATGATATAGCGATGTCACAATTCATCCTTGAGTGACGTGACGTGAACATACACTATTTACTTAACAATTTAGCTCTAGAAAAGATGAGCTAAGCCTCTCATATTGGAGCACTCTCAGTCCAAGGAGGGATGCTCAATAACAGCGTCAGTAAGTCCTAAGAGCTGACCCTTCTCTTAACACCTACTCCGACAGCCACACACCTTCTGATTACCTTTCATCTGGTGTGCTGCGGCTATCAGACACTCCAATTACATCTGCTAATGGAGCAGCCTCCTCTCCAACCTAGCCCTCCATCACCTAGTTAGGTGTGAGGCAGCAGAGGTGAGAGAAAAGCTAGACAGAAAGTCAGGAGAGTGCTACTTGTTGCTTTAGGACTCTTCCTGTATGCCAAATAGAAAATGGAAAAAAGAGAAACAGCTAATAGTCAACCAAATCTTTGCCAGTGATACTCATGCACAGCCACAGCCAATGGTTTCATTAAAGGCTAAATCACCACTGAAATGTAGAAATCTGCTGCTGCACTGGATTGAAACTAATAACCATGTTGCATTGATGGCCACACTCCAATTAGTGATGTTACAGCTGATGAAGGGTGTGGCTACAAACTCAAACGCTTGAAAGCTTCAGCACATAGTCCAACATGGTAGGATGCCCTAACATGCACTTCATGGCTCAATGAGTCAGTCCATATTTAATGTACAGAACTAAGCATATGATTGTTTTTTGAATCTACATTTTTGATAAGCATTATGGCTATGTTTAAAACGTGTTTTTTTGCACATATTTGGCTCAGATCTGTTTTTTTTTTTTTCTTATGAAGATGTGAACAGCACAAATCACATAGAACCTGATCTTTTCAATTTTTGCGCCACTTTCACATGTGCTCCTAAACCAGATACAGGTCTGATCTTTTTGCAATACGACATCAGTCTGACCGTTCATATGGGAATTCATGCGACTTTTATGTCACTCTTCATCGACATTCATCACAGTTCTGTGCTATGAAGCCATTAGTCTCGTTCAAGATGAACCGCGCCTCGCCTGGAAAGTAGACAAAATCAGGGCGGTGACAACAAACTGCTGTCAAGTCGGCCGGTACAGGAAGTCACAGAAGTACATATGGTTAGATCTTATCGGTCTGTCGTCCTTGTAAAGCACTTTGACATTGCTTTTTTTTTGAGTGTTCTATAAATAACCTTTATTACTATCATCATTATTATTATCATCCACCACACAAAATTTATTTAACAGATTAAACCTTCATTGCACAATATAAGACCGATATCCTACAGTCTAGCTTTAAATAGTAGCCTACAATTATAAAGAAAATTTGTATTTTCAACAAAATGTGGCATTTGTTGTCAAAACTACAAGCCAAGCTCTTTGATCAGGCAAAAGCCAGCCCTTTCCCATCATGCCCTCGGTCTTCCAGTCGGTGGTGAGCAGCTGCATCGCCTGGCTCGAAAACCTGCGGCCGCCTCGATCTTGTGAGGTTATCTATCAGTGATCGACTCAGGCCTTGCTGATCTTGTACGAGCCTATTCACATCACGATCCCACCACTCCGACTCTGCCTCCGCACATGCATCCACACAGAAACAGCAGCCATTGCTCCACAAAAAGTCCTAATTAAACATTTATCTCTTTTTCTCCTCACCCTTGTTATCCTGGTCGGGAATGTGCTGGCTTCCTCTGGACATCACCTTATGCATGAAACTGCAGATGTGCTTAATTCAGTACGACAGTGTGCTGTGTGTGACATCTTTGTTATTGTCTTTTGTGCATGTAGATCAGTTCATAACTATTTCACACTGGAATTTGATATTGACCAAATTTAACTGATAACGTGAAGAGCAATAAATCAGAATTGAGCACTAAGGCTTGCAGCATGAATGTAGCCTATGTCCTTTCATTTAAAGGCAGTTACACTTAGGGATTGAGGATTCATTTTAACACACCTCACCCTTTAACATCATTACGTAGTGTTCTCATGAGCTAAAGCCAAAAGTTATGACACATCACAACAAGTTAATTACTTTTACTGCTGTCTTGCTGCAGTTCAAGCTGTTAACCTTTGTATGACTTTCTAAGCTGTCGTGGTTGTCCATCCTGGGCACAGATGTGGCGGATAATGAAACTCAACATCTCAGGCAGACAACAACCTCGGACCTTGGGTTGGCCAGTCGTGTATCTCGCTGTCTCATCACGGATCATTACATCTGGGAGCCGATCACATTGCCTGCTGCCTCAGTAAACATTAAGCCAAGGCCATTGTAATAGTATCATTACAAACTCCATAGCTGCTCTAACATGAGGAGCATAAAGCAAACTCTGTTGAACTTTACATGCACAATATTATATTTTGATTGTTGGCTAGATACCCTCACTGTAGATCTCATATGTGCCAAAAAACAGAATTTACAGCCTCCTGTTTCCACATGAATGTTTTATTTGCCTTGTAATGATCAACACATGGAGTTTTTACTACATGCCTGTCTGCACACAGAGCGTGTGATCGTCACCGAGGCTTTTTCTCTGGATCTTCAGCGAAGCCCTGTGGGCCATAAAGTCTACAAATATTACACAGTTGATTTGTAAAGACAATTTAATGTGATGTCAACACATGATTCACACCATTTGCTGCCTTTCCAGCATCCTGGTTAAGTGTGACTGAGGCTGCTGTGGATTATGTCAGTGGCTTTTACCTGATACTCTCAGCAGCACTCACACAAATCACGACACACACACATGCATCGTGACCCTAAGTGTTCCCTTCGGACGCAGCTCCTGCAGAGATCAGCCTGGGAGGTTAACGTACTGTAGGGTGAGACCTCTTCATCCAGCAGAGATGGACGATGCGCAACCAATGAATCTCCAACCCACTGAGGCTGCTCTAAAGACCCTGTGGCTATAGGATCTCAACATGAGGTTAGGAAACAGCAACTAGATACACACATGGATCGTTTACTAGCATAATCCGATGCAGCAGTTGTGACAGATTGCATTTTTTTTAAAATGAAAACTTGTCATTAAAAAAAAAAAAAAAATACTGTTTTGGTATTTTTTACACTCTCACTTAGTCTCAAAAGAGAAGTGATGTCCCCTTTCAGTGGACCATCAGGGGACCTTATTGCGGAAAAAAAAATATGATCAATTGCAAGAGAAATATTTTTCAGTGCCATTTGAATTAAAAATTTCAAACAAATTTAAAACATAATTTTGCAAGTCAAGAAAGTCGCAGTTTGTTCTAAAACTGAAGAAACTAGACCCCCGAAAGCTGAATTTATGATGCCTGTGTGTTTCATACTGGGATGTAGTCACACCAGCAACGGGACTTGCTCGTTCTTTTGCTTCCTCGCTGGTAAAAAGACCAGGAGAGTCTGGATAAAACACATCAGGTACAATAACGTTACATTTGTGCGTGGAACACTAGCCAGCTCCTGTTGGTGATGTATATTGTGCAAGACGAGAGATGTAGTTCACTGAGCTGTTTAACACAAAACTAAATGATACTACAACAAACTGCGACTTTCTTCACCCGCAAAATTATATTTGACAAACATGTACGATTCATGTTGCAGTTCAAACAGAATCCAAAAAATATTAGTCTCTTGCTGTTTGGGACTTTCCCTCTATATACACATGGAGGTTTACTAGTGTAAACTGATACAGTAATTGTGACAAACTGCATTTTTCAATTGTAATAAAATGAGCAAGAAATTCACTACACATATTACTATTGTTATAAAAAAAATGCAATTTTGGCATGTTTCACACTCAGCAGTGAAAACATTTTGGACAAAGAACACAGTGGTTAAAGCCATTTTAAAATGAAGCTGCTTAACTTCTGCACAGCCGTTTTTTGAAGACTAATGATTATCCCTTCAACTGCAACCACACACAAGGAATCTGTATAGTTTCTAGATAAACCGCCGTCTTTCATTTAGCTCAATTGCTTTTTTGCTGAGAGTTCGATGAGAAGATCGATACCACTCTCAGCATAAAGACTTGACACAAGGAGGAGTTGTTTTTATGCTATGCTATGTAGCTGCTGGCTATAACTTTATAGTTAATAGACAGACATGAGAGTGGCATTGAGAAGACACACTTTAAAAGACACTATGTACTTTGAATTTAAAATACTTCATAAAAGGCACAGTCAAACACACAAATTAACATTCCCCTCTTGTTCACTTCTATTCTACGCAAGCAAAATGAATGAAAAAACATTTGCTTCCATTTGCGAAGCAAATTCACATCTTTGCACTTGCATTCACGCATGTGTGACCGTGCCTTTAAACTTAAAATAAAAAGTGCCTATTTAGGCACAGACATGAATATATAGTATAGTCTACAGATGGCTCATTTCTATAGTATGCACTAGCCTATATACTGTACTGTAAGTGTGTGTAGCATTTCAAGACTACAGCATCTGAATGATTGATGGGGACGATGCATGATAGACCCATGTTAGTGTAAAGTATGGAGCAGCTCAACCCTTCATAAGCTTATGCAACGTGGCTTTGCGAGTTACTCTAGCTATAAAACTTTGAGCATCGACAGGCAACAGGATATCCTGCTGAGAAACGTGGCAGGGATAACAGCTGCCGCTGATTTCTCTGGGCTCGCTCGATCATGTCTGATGGTACTGAAGCTTTCAGACTGTCACGGAGCAGAGTGGGGCCATTATATACTCTCTCCCCCGCTCTTAACTGATGGAAAAAAGGTTGAGACCATCAGACCAGCACTGAGAGCTGCTGCTGTACCGACAGACAACGGCCGAGCTCCAGCCAGCTGTGCGGGGGAGAGCTTCTTCCATCATGTTTATCGACTGGGAGCTGTCCTCTAATTGAAAAGAGCTGGAATGGAGACTTTCACTTTGACTCCTTTTTCATGAATAACTCATCAATAGCTTTATGAATAACTAATCAATGAGTCTGGGCCAAAGATCAGACAAGCATCCTTGCAGAACTTAGTTGAAGGAAAACACTCCAGACTGCCACATTAAAGACTAAACTGTAAATAACACCTTAACATCTGTCCACACTACAGGCAGCAACATATCAGGCACTTATTGGCATCACATAACTCTTAAAAATACATCAGTTCACCTACCTGGAGTGACCTTGTGCTAAACATGCTTTGTTATCATGAACTCTCACTGTGAGTGAGCCTGATGCTTGCACGCGTACAGCAGAAAAAGGACAATTCAATAGTGATGAATCATGTTTATGAAAGCAAACTGTTCCTTGGGTGTACTTCAACACACCACCACTACTTCACTACATATACTGTACACACACACACACACACACACACACACACACACACACACACACACACACACACACACACACACACACACACACACACAAGCTAAACAGACTGAATAACTACAATTATAATGCTAGAGAATTTCCCTTGTGTGAATGCAGAGGTACTGTCACAAAACATTAAATCCCTTCAAACCCTTCCCATAAAACACTGCAATGGTTTCACTCTCTAATAGTTTGAGCATTCATTATTGTTTTATTGATAATGGCTAATAAGCCATTAATAAAGACAAAATTTGGTTAAAAAGTTGTGAAAAGTCCAGCGGGAATATGGCTAAATAATGCTCTAAACTTGGAGGAAAAACTGGTATGGCAATTTTCAAAGGGGTCCCTTGACCTCTGACCTCAAGAGATGTGAATGAAAATGGTTCTATAGGTATCCACAAGTCTCCCCTTCACAGACATGCCCACTTTATGATGATCACATGCAGTTTTGGGCAAGTCATAGTCAAGTGAGCACACTGACAGCTGTTGTTACCTGTTGGGCTTGAGTTTATGATTTGAGCATATTTTTTATGATAAATGCAGTACCCGTGAGGGATTCTGGACAATATCTGTCATTGTTTTCTGCTGATCGATTTCCAATAATAATTATATACATACATTTGCTTAAAGCAAGCATATTAGCCCACTCCCATCTTGGTAAGAGTATTAAATACTCAACAAATCTGTTTAAGGTACATTCTGAACAGAAAAAAAAATATGATTAATTCACAACTAATTACGATTAACTATGGACAATCGTGATTAAATATTTCAATCGATTGACAGCCCTAATGTTAACATATGCTGATTAACAGCAACCATATTACAACAAACAATATCATGCATCTGATGTTGATGGGAATCTCATTAGTAGGATGCAGGTATTTGGCTATAAACCAAATTGAAATTCTGACCCGATGGTGGCACTTGATGAAAAGTCATATGATCACTTAAGTAATTTGATTTGATCCTGCAGGGATCTTGCATATCTGCAGCAGATTTCATGCTGGTGTGCAGAGCAGTCTGATTTTGGACAGCAGCCAGGACAGGCTTTAACCAGAGGATTAGCCATTATCATTATCAAATAGCTGCTGTCATATGAAAACCTATCCTGAGAGGGTTTTTTTAAAAAATCATTTGACATGATTTTGCATCGCCCTTTTGAGCGGCTAATTCAGATTTCATGACCTTAAAGCACTTTGCCAGACATCCATTAAAAACTCAGACTGTACGTTTGACATTGTTTGGCTGTCAGCACGTCCTGAAAAGTGGACTTATTAGAGATGCAAGGCTTTTGTTAGATACCAGCAGTAGAGCTGGAGCAAACAGAGTAGGAGCTTGATTATGGCCAACAATGGCTTATTAATGCATGCCTAAAGGGTACAGGATCTGACTGCAACGACCACAGAATTCACAAAAAGTTTATCATGATTCAGACTCCCAAGAAAGTAGCAGACTCACACAGTCACACTTTTTGGGGTCCAAAAAAATTTAACACAATCAACACTTACTCACTTGATCAGAAAGTTATTTGTAAAATTACCATTGCAGTACATATGCCAATATACATATTAATCAGCAAATAGTAGGTTTGGGCATGATAATATATATATGGTTTGAAATGTCCACAAGTTGGATAGAGTGCATTTAATACACATAAATAAGGGCAGGACAAAGACAAACAGGCTGAAATCCAAGCTGAAATGATCGACGAAACATTTTGTTGGTTGAAAAAAGATAAATATTTTCTTCAATGTAATTTAATAAATACACTTTACAGTAAATGGTTAACATAACATATTCAACACACACATTTGAAAGTGTAAATATAACAGTAACTGCATATGGACACTCTGGATCCACAGAATTAGTCTCTGCCACATGACTGATGAATGACCTAGTAAGTGATAATAATGCATTAAGAAGACTCAAGTGCTGCCCTTATCCAACAAAGGGAATAAGACCTGTAAGCTGCAGCGACATGGTTGCTGGTTTACATGGCAACATCTTGACCTTTAACTGTCACCTGAGGTACTCTAATGAAGAGCAACAGATGTCTAAATATCACAGAATGAACCATTAAGGGAGAAACAATCCAGTATGCAGGGTTCCCTATTTCATTATCTGGCCACAGTGCTACAACACTGCTCTTCATGTGAGCAGTCCATTTCCACCTGCCTCAGTAACAGGACAGTGAAGCTACAGTGCCACCACGTGGTCATGGATGAATGACTGGTGCACCCTGGCTGGCTCAGACGGAGTGGGAGAAAGGTCTGTATGAGACCTACGAACAGATCCATGCACATATGTCGTGACCATGTGGTGAATAATGAGGCATTTTATACAGAGGGAAGTCAGAGAAAAGCATGTCACAACAACTTCAGACTGACATCTGATTGAAAGGATCTGGATTTTAAAGCCATGCTATCCTAAGTATTATTTTTTGGGAGAGGATTTTTCCTTTTATTGACAGAGACAGTGGTAAAGTAAGGAGACAAAGGGGATGTCATGCAGCAAAGGGCTCTGGGCCGGATTCAAACCCGCGGCCGCTGCAGCAAGGACTTCAGCCTTGGCCCATGGGGCCAAGCAACTGATATGAAAAACCCTGACAGCAACTGACGCTGATCGATGAATGGAACGTGATATGACAAGTTCAATAATAATAACTAATAACTAGGGCTGTCAATGTTAACATGATAACAACACATTAATGCAAATTCCTTGATCATATGAAGCCAGAAAACCTAAAAAATACTGGTGCTGGCCAAGTCATACTGGCTTGTCACAAAGGAGACTAAATAACACTACACGACTCTGCTAATTTTGATGAGGAAAAACTGGCATGGTCATTTTCAAAGGGATCCGTTGACCTCTGACCTCAAGATATGTGAATGAGAATGGAGTCTATGTGTACCCATGAGTCTCCCCTTTATGATAATCACATGCAGTTTTGGGCAAGTCATAGTAAAGTCAGCACACTGACACACTGACTGTTGTTGCCATGTTATGATTACAGCATTTTTTTTTTTTGCTAAATGCAGTGCCTGTGAGGGTTTCTGGACAATAATTATCATTGTTTTGTGTTGTTAATTGGCTTAAATACATACATATATTTGCAAAAAGCAAGCATATTTGTCCACTCCCATGTTGTTAAGAGTATTAAATATTTACATTTTGAAAAAATGTGTGATTAATTTGCGATTAATCATGAAATATTTTAATCAGTTGACAGCCCTACTAAAAATATTCAAAGTGAAAAAAAAAAAAAACAATAGTGATTAGCTAATAAATAATGATAATTGGGCCATAAATCTGACAGTAAAAAAACTCTTTTGATTTGAACATTAAGAATTAACAGCTATAGTTGTTTTGGGTGAAAAAAATAACAGTAAGTGCAGAAGACACTGAATGCACTGAAGACCTCAGCTGCATTTCATGACTGCTTCCATAATCGCAAACGTAGGGTAATGATTAATATTGATATAATGGCTTATAACTGTGTCATTTATCACTGCTCCTGACGCAGGTCATAATGACTGTAGCTCCTATTACAGGGTTTTAGGGGTAACCCTATCTCAACTTGACACCTGACTAACTGACAGCTCTGGTAAAGGCTGCTTTGCTACAGGAACTTCCAGACCCAATTCAAGCTTATGCTGTGAATATTTTGATTTTTTTTTTTTTTAATCTAAAAATGACATTTTTAGATAAAATAATTTGCCGTGGACAAATTGTGTGCTGACGACAGCTACAGCAGCTACAATCACTTCAGGGCTAAAAACATACATTTAACTGATACATGTTATTATAAAAAATGGACTTTGTACTCCTTGAGAGCAGTAACTCATTACATGATGAGTGTTGCATTATTGCAGTTCTGTTACAACCCCACACTGGCTAAATACATCCTCTGATTTTAAAAACAATGATGCAATCAAACAGACATAAAAACTATGTTGTTTGATCAACTATGTGAATGATCACAGAGAGCAAATGGTGATGGCATCCAGTGTCAGCTTTTAAAAAAGTCAAAACCGAATCAGTACATCCATCAAGAGAAAGCAATCCCAGCAAAGTTCAGGGTAAGAAGACAAAAGGTAAGAGGTGGAGTTGTTTCTGAAAAATTAAACTTACTTAAAGGTGCAGTGTGTAGGATTTGGCAGGATCTAGCAGTGAGGTTGCAGATCGCCAGCAACTGAAACTTCTGACAAGCATGTAGGAGAACTACGGTGGCTGATGCAAAAATGCAAATGGCTCTTTCTAGAGCCAGTGTTTGAGTTGTCCATTCTGGGCTACTGAAGAAACATGGCGACCAGCTCTTTTAAGAGGACCCGCTCCATTTGAAGATCTAAACGGCTCATCTTAAGGTAACGAAAACACAACGATTCTTATTTTCAACATACTTCTTAATATTATATTCCATTTCTGTCAATAGAGACCCCTAAACGCTACACACTGTTCCTTTAAGTCTGCAATTTCTTCACTACATACCTTGTTATTTGGAAAAGTGATGTGATTGAATTGCATTATGGACTAATTTGCTATCACACAACATTAGTAGAGAATATGTAGTAATGCGACCTTGTAGGACCAGGGTCAGCTGAATGTGTTCTTCCAAAGTGCCTGAATAAAAGCACTGCTATTTAAACATGGCTGCCCAAAAAAGAAAGAGGGAGACAGTTGATTTAAAATCCTGAAGGGATTACAATGGTCTGCAGTCTTGAATCATGAGCCGTCACACTTAATCCCCTGTGGTAGGATGGTATATAAAACCTTACAGTGGTGTAGTAAAGTATTTTGTGGTATTACTCGCAGAGTCATAACATTTAAGGAAAATGGCTTCTCCTCTTCCAAGCAAACTTTCATGGCGCCCTGGAGCAAGACATTGACTCAAAGTCAGTGGCAGTTCTGAATGTACTGTAACTATACACAGTGGCAGGGTTGTGCTGAAAGTGAGCATGCTCAGAACAAACCCTGCCTGGATAAATAAAAAAAAATAAAAAAAATATGGCTGCTGTCTGGCTTTTCCAAATATACCCCTGACATGTAGGAGGAGCTTGGTGTGTTGGATCACCCAAAAAGCGTGAAGAAAATGTCTCCCGCCACCCTGTGCAGTGTTGGTGTTTAGTCCAGTGGTACCTCTGGCATAATGGGTAACATGGAGGCTGTGGCTCGCTTAGACTCTTTCATCTTGTCCAGGCCAAAAAGGAGGTCCAGCTGGGTGACTGGCCGCAACCGGTCCTCATCCACGGGTCTGGAGCAAAGGACACAAGAGGTAAGAGGTCAGAGGCAGAGGCTTAAAAAACAATAGCTTCCAATTCCATATTGCACACTAACTGTATACAGAATGTACTACATACTACATCTTATAGTATATTGTTTTTGTAGTACTTAACGTACCAGTAGACAGGTTGGAGCAAATATGATTAAAAAAAAAAAAAAAAAATTAGTAGTGCATGAGACAGGTAATCTGAAAAAAAAAAAAAAGTGCATCTGTGTCCTCCGGTGCTGCTAATGACATATGCAAGATTTCATAGACCAGAGAAAAGCAACCAATCAGAGCTGAGCTGGAGCCTTGCCATCTCTGAGCAACTGTCAATCACTCGCAAACTCATTCAAGATCAAGATCATTCAAACTAGGCAGCGCTGATCAAATATTAATCAGTATTCTGTTAATATAATACCTATTTCTCACATAAAATGTGTACTGTTTAGCTGTAAAATAAGAAAGTTTGTTACCCAGCTGCCATGTTGAGATCATCGCCCACCAGCCAGAGCAAAATTTCTCGTCTGACAGCTAATCAGTACACTACAAGATGTTTCTGAAAATATTTTGTGAGAGATAGGCATTACAGTATATTTGATCAGCACTGTCTATTTTGACCGTTTAATCATCCAGTCCATGAGTGACTGACAGCTACCTCCTTTGAATGAACTGCCAATAAAAATGCTCTTTCTCTGAAATGACCGGTGATTGATGAAAGTCTCCTGTCATAGGCTAGATTTTTTTTAAAGCCTGAAAACAAAGCCATGAGGAGGTACAGAAGTCTAGTCTATTTTTGCCCAATGATGACAAAATGCTTTGCACTAAAAGAAAATTATACAATACTTGAACTGCTGATATCAGTCACTTTGTAACTTTAAAACACCACTGCCAAATTAACTTTACAAAGAGACAACAAAATGCTTTTGTAAAAACCGAACAGTTATTTTTATTTTGTTTTCTGAGGTGTCTTGGTGCTTTTTCACTTCCTTCCAAAGTAGAAAGTATTTAAATATGCATGACTTATTACATATTTCATACTTCTTTTTTAAGTTGTACAGTTTACATTTTTTTCCATCTCAGAAGGTTTGCATAAACCCAGTGCTTTAAATTTCTTCCTGATCCCGACATGGTAACAGAGTTGGTCGCAATATATTTGATACACATTCCTATTCATAGACTGTATATGTAGTCAATTTTCCTCTATTTTAATAATTCTGCTACTGGCCCTGGGACCAGCTAATAACACGCTGGCACCTTAGTGTTAGGAGTGCTGAGAAATAAAAGTTAAAAATATTTGTTCTTTTAGTAATAGCGCCTTGCTCCAAGAGGGTTTCAACAGTTGCTTAGCAACAGCCAAAGCAGGGGTTACATAGATCTGATATTTAGACTTTTATAAAATATAAGATGGTTTAAAAATCAACCAGATCCACATCTGATAACTTCCAATTTAATCTCATACAGTTCTTTGAAAAGTTTATCAACACAGGTCTCACCCTTTCAGTATTTTAATCATGATTAGACTCCATGTGAGTGCATTCATTCATACAATAATCCCTCATACTTTTAAGACCCAACTGAAAACTTAAAGGATTACTATCTGTGGGAATATTCAGTCTTGTATGTAATGTAAAGTTTGTACCAGTATACAGTACATCACTAAGAAATAATATTGCTTCAGCTTTCAAATACTCCCACTGGTCTAACCTCGACTGTTTATGGCAGGTACTGTGTTTAAACAAAGAGATGCTCAGTGGACACAAGGGCTATGAGATCTTGTGGGTGTTTGAATATGACTCATACTTTTCCTCCTCCTGGCAGTCCTGAAGCTGCTGAGCAATCTGCCTCATCTGCTCCTTGCGGACGTAGTCCCGGACTCGGTACATGGCGGCGTCACGGCAAAGCTCCCGGAGGTCGCTGCCGGAGTAACCGTCCGTCTTCTCAGCAATCTCCTTCAGATTAATGGCGTTGCTCAGCTGAGCAGAAAAGGAGGACGACAATGTGAGACAATTATATACGAAATTAATCTGCTGGTGTTCATGATCTGTGATCTGATTCACTTTCATGTGATTTCACGGTGAAAAAACAGGTGTGAGATGGTCTCTGAGAATGACAAAAGAGAGCACTGAAGAGAATAATTTCTTCCACAGGTGACTAGGATGAAAAAAAAAAAAAAAAAAATCACATCTTACGTTTTCTCCTGCTAAAATCAGCCTCAGGATGTCCTGTCTTTGCCTTGTGTTCTGCAAAGACAGAACGACGGTGTTTCTTCAAAGCATATTAATGTGCAACCAATGAATCAAACAATGTACAACTAATCACCATTTTACAGACTTTATAATCATCAGACACTAAGTTGAATGGGCTTCAACTGCCTGAACATAATATACAGAAAAAAGTAGGCGTTAACACATTTACTGCAAAAAGCTGTAATTGTACTTGTGTTTTCTCCTGCATCAACAGCTCACATATATTTATATCTGACATGATGAGAGGCTGTTTATTGTACTGGACTGAAGATTTAGCCCATGCTTTTTGTGGCTTGGCTGGCAGCCATAAAACAATCTGAGACACACAGTGCAGCTCAGTATAAGCTGTGCTCCTTACTTTATATGTAGTAGAAAGCACTCTGTAAAATGCACCACTTCAATCACTAAAAACAGATTAGGTGATGGTGTTGCAAGAAGTATAGTACAGTGGGGCCTAGAGTTACTTATCTTTGAATGGAAGCTTATTCTACTGTCATTATAACGCAAATTTCGTTTTAATGCCACTAATTTCTTTAATGCATTAACAAAATCTATCTTTTGGAAGTTGTAGCAGGAGTGAAGATACTGGCATCATATGAAATTAGAAAACCTACGGAACCTAAGGATTGGTATCAGCCGAGGCTAAATATTGCTGTGCATTTACACTGAATTTTGGTGAGCAAAAACTGGCAACTGGGAAGTTTCTGTTGTCATTATGATTTATAGAGTAAACAGTTGTTTGACAATAAATGGCTTCACCCAACCACTGAGTGGAAAAATCATTCATATTCTCTGAAAAATGGCCAAGAAATCATAAATATGGCCTCGGTATGTAAACTTTTGAGTACAACTGTATGTGTAGCTACAAGTCTCCCCTTTACAGACATGCCCACTTTGTGATAATCGCATGCAGTTTTGGGCAAGTCATAGTCAAGTCAGCACACTGACACACTGTTGTTGCCTGTTGGGCTTGAGTTTGCAATGTTATGATCT
Source organism: Pterois miles (assembly GCA_947000775.1). NCBI lineage: Eukaryota > Metazoa > Chordata > Actinopteri > Perciformes > Scorpaenidae > Pterois > Pterois miles. Next base: position 9,625,994 of record CAMQGK010000058.1, on the reverse strand, counting down.
GAGCATAGTTTTATGCTAAATGCAGTACCTGTGACGGTTCCTGGACAATATGTGTCACTGTTTTGTGTTGTTAAGTAATTTCCAATAACTACTACTAATACTATGTAATTTATACGTACATTTTCAAAAAGGAAGCATATTTTCTAGTACAAGCTCACTCCTCCTACACTTGACAAATCTCCCTTTAAGTTACGTTTTGAACAGATAAAAAATGTCTGACATTATCCGAACAATAGACAATCATGCGATTAATTGCAATTAAATACTTGAATCGACTGACGTCCATAGTACGTACATTTCAAATGTAAAATAAAGTGACAGTAAACATGACTCTTTGACAGCTGTTTGTGCTGGTGGATGTGTATGGATCTTACTGGCAGGCCAACATGAAAAGTGGTGGGCATCCTGCGCAGAATGGCTGGATCCACATCCTGAGGCCTGTTTGTAGCTCCCATCACCATCACCTACAATCAGAGGAGTCACATTCTGAATACATTATGCAGACAAAACCACCTGCTACATTAACTCTTCAAACACAGCAAAGGAACCATGTGGACAAGGTACCATGTCCTGCATGCAAAGAGAGCGGCTTCTTTTCAATTACTTTACTTACTGACAGCTCTTAAGAGACATGAAAAATCCTACCCAGTGTATACCAATGTGACTTAATCTAGTATAAGAAAGAGCCATGGCTGTGTTACCTGGGTGGTTGATGAAGTGTCCATGCCGTCCCACAGGCTCATGAACTGGGCCTTCATCATGGCTGTGGCCTCATGGTCCAGGCTGGAGCGGTTCCTCAGAAATGACTCTAACAAACAAGAGACAAGGAGCAAAAACAAACACGACACTTACACAAAACTCATCTGCATAACAAACCAACAGGCTGAAATCAGGTTGGGCAATTTCATGGGGATGAAATAGGATTAGACTGAGTTACCTGTATATTAGCCCGAATGGATGAATAATGAATGGATTTTGGTCTCTGAGCGGTTTCCAGAACAAAAGGACTTGCCATCCAACCAACAAAAATTGCAATTCTTGCAGAAATCTCCAAATGTCAAAAGTTTTTGAGTTCAAATCACACTCACTATGGTGTTCATCAAGGTCTTGGTGTCTTAATGGGGTATTTTGGAGGGACTTTTGATCATTTTTTAATTATTAAAGATTTGAATTAATCATCTTAAATTCTTGTGTGGTCAAAAATGTTTAAATTTAGCAGCAAATCTGTTTAATAAATGTATCAACCCAAAAACTGCTGCAACAACTTATGAGACATAAGTGAGCATGACAATGTCCGTCATATACTTAGAGTACATACTTTTATCATAATGTGCTTCACTTTTATATTTCTGTTTGAGTAAAAGAACTTGGCACACAGTGCTAAGCTGCATCTCATCAGCTTTAAGATGATGTACACCACTTCTGTAGTATGTACTGCTGACCTGCTATCTCCTGCTGAAGACCCCTCTCCCCCCTAAAAAAAGACAAAATGGGTCTATGGTAAAGATGGGTGGGGTGGAAGAGGTTAAACAATGTTTAAATTACATGCCGGTGTTCTACAGGAAGTTAGGTATTGTAGTTTGGCACATTGATTTGGCCCGCTCATCAACACGGTTAGCAGTTGGAGCAGCATCAGTGGCTCATAGAGCCAATTCAAGTACATTACCACAAATATCGCAGTATTGTACGAGAGCAAGCCAGTGATAGTCGTATGTCCATGGGTATGTTACAAACGGAGTGACTTGGCATACTTTTAATAGTGCCAATTTGTGAAAATGTAAATAAATATTGGCTTAATAAAATAGGGCTCAAATTGTAGTACATAGTATAACTCACTGAATCTATGAAAACACAACACTTCCTGTTTACAACTCCCAAAGCATCATGAGAACTGTAGTTCTGATACTTAGACATTACTAAGGCACAGTTGTCTCAATTTTTTTTGTCTGAGGGGGGCTCACAGTATCAGGCTTGAAACCTCCTGTCCTACACTGATAGAGGGGACATTATGACTAGAAAGTGACACCTGTCAGTATATTTTAAAGAGTTGCTGACCTATGAAAGAAATGTTTCAAATGCTCTTGAAATGCTTTTCCAGCCTGACAAGAATTAAAATCTGAGGGAAACCCTTGATTTTGTCAGATGAAAGCTGTGGATACATAATCATAACAGTGTCAGCTTGGAGGGCAAGAGCAAGGATAAAGATAAATCACATCTAACAGTGCAATAAACTAACACTTTCAATCACAAAGTAATAACACTCACCAATCTCATCAATGAAGATGATGCAGGGTTGGATTTTGACTGCCAATGAGAAGACAGCAGCGGTGAGCTTCTGTGATTCGCCATACCACATATCTGTCAGCGTGGAGGCCTGGAGGTTGATAAACTTGCAGCCTGAGGCTTTGGCCGTTGCCTTGGCTATCATGGTCTTCCCACATCCTGGAGGACCAAACAATAAAACACCTGCAAGGACAATATTTAAACAGAAATTAGGAATTACTGTTTCATTCAACCTCCTGTTATGTTTTTGTTCAAAGTATTAAGATTAGTACTAAAAGTAGTCAAATTCCTCCAGATATCATTCACAAGTCTTGTATAAAATGCATTCTCTTTGAGTTACAAATGATTTTACAGTTTATAGGCTCATACCAACAATTATTGCCAACTATGGGGAGATGTTTTTGCCTAATTTGGTCTTCTTTAACACACATACAGATGGAAAATTTGGCCCAACTTGCTGCATGCTTCTAAAAAGTTACATGATATAAACAAAGGCCGGAGACCAGGAATGGAACTGGATTCCCATAACAGCTAATTTTGGAGATTGATTCATCCTCCAGCTCTGTATAAAGCTTTGTGCCAAACAGTAAAAACTACAGAAAGTAAGTGTTCCTCTAAGTGATCGTCCGCTGTCAGGCTGCCAAGTGTACAAATCTTGTCTGATGCTTTTTGGCACATAGCTCTAGATGACGGAGGCATACTGCAGCGGATGGCTTTCTAACAATAATGAGAAAGAGAATGGCCAGCACACGCACAGGTGTGGTTCATAACAACTTCTGATATCTGTGGTTTGTCAAAGCCATGGATCTTGAAACCTAACCTCTAAAACAGTGTTGCTCCTCTTACACATACAGCAGTCCCAGACTTATAAGAGGCAGGTTGATCCTGAACATACAGACAATGCAACAAAGGAGATTTTAAAGCTAAGCAGTGTATTTTTAGGAGCAGTGGTCTGCTATAAGTACCTGGGAAGCAACTTGGGGTTAAGTGCCCTGCTCAAGGACACTTTGCCATGCAAACTGTACAGGCTGGAGCTTACCTTGGATTGAACCGCTAACCTTGTGGTTAAAGGACAACCTGCTCAACCCACTGAGCAACAGCCACCCCAACTGAGCGACCGCTGCCCCAGCTCAGAGCTGTAAAGCTCCGTGTAACCAGAGGCAGAGAGGCACTCAGAGCAGCTTTCGGTGTCCTTGTTCTGAACCATGGTCAGAGATGCTGTAGTCATAGTACAGCTTTCTAATACTTCTGATATATGAACGCCTGTCTCACTACAATTGGTGGACATGGCGGTTGCGCTCAGTGTCCTTATACTTAGCCTTTTGTGACTCCCCTTCAACCTGTTCAGAATGTCGTCTTTTGAGGTAGCAGAAAAATCTTCTTGACATGTCAGTGTTTGAGCTGGCATATTCAGTTGTTTTAACCCCCCTTCTGGAAATGACCAGAGTTTCCAAAGCTATCTGTGTCCTTATCTTGCACAGTGAGGGGTTACCTTGAAGTGTCCCGTGAATGATGTGAGCGAATATACATGGGCGCAGGTTCTGCAAAAACAAGGACTTGAAGATGGCGTTTTCTTCCAAGCCTGTTGTATTCTTACCTTGGAAGTATACATGTTTTAAACATCTGCAGTAATCTCTAGGATTCTCACTGTGCTATGTTGTTTAATATGAAGGGCAGTAAACATTGCTGTAGTCACTTCAGCAGAAGAGAAAGCATCTATTAGTCATTTCTGACAGAGGGAGATTGTGTCTGTGTAAACCTGTGCACAGCTTTAGAGCTGGTTTTCTCCACAAATTTAAATTTCTCCCTTTGGGTTGCATGCAGCAAGTCAATTAGATTGTGAGCTAATACCCTAAAATAGTCATCAATGTGGTGATCACAATTGTCTGGATCAAAAGGGTCCTTTCTAGTGAAGGCAAGACCAAGCTAGCATTGTTAAGGACATGTGCATCGCTGCTAAGGTTCTCTCTGGTTGAGAGGCAGGAGCTGAACACCTGCCATCACTCTTACGGCAGAGCGCAAAGGAGGCTGAACAGGCTGAACCTTCAGATGGAGGAACACGGCTGTATATGTCATTTCTCAGTGGCTGACAAGAACCTGGGGCAGAATAGCTCTTAAAAGATAAACTACACGCATCTTCACTGTCAGTTTCAGAAAAATGGGAAGTCGGGTAGCTGTGCACTCTTTCTCTCAGAGGAGGCTGAAAAGCCAAATTCATTCCTAACAACTTTCAGTCAGTTGGGAAAATTTCACATCTGAGTGGAGAGGGGGTTAACTTCTCATCAAGTGATGAGTGTGAATGTGAGTAGCCAGAATCCCAATGGCTGAACGACTGTGATGGGGACAGATGTTTCTAGTCTAAGCCCAAACCATTTTTCTTTGTGCGAGCAAAGATCTAACTCTGCTGAACGCAGATCTTCTAAGTAATGCATGGCTTTCTTGTTAGCTGTCTCAACTTCATGGAGGAGACAAACATTTTGTGTTCTTATGGATTCTACCTCCTTTTCCAGAGCTGCTTTGCTCTGAATGACAAGGCTGGTTTGCCTGTGGAAAATCAGTAGCAAGCATTTTAACAATGGGTGTTTGGATGCGGTCCGTGCATCACACCTCACGATGAGAAGCAATTCTATTTCTTTCCGGCACTCACTGAAACTCAACCTGCTGATGAGTTCAGGGCAGCTAGGGTTTAAGGCTCTGTGCTAGGGGGGAAATGAAAAGCTCTACACAGGGGTTCTCCATTGTTGTGCCTGGAATAGAGGGTGAGACTAAACTGGATGTCTAGTACAAAAATGTTGTTAGCTATAGTGTTGAATAGGCAGACACCTTTAGTGTAGTTTGGGTGGTACACTAGCCTAACACACTATGATTCATTGGCCTATGCTATGGGGAGTAACTTAATGTGGAGAAGGGGTTGCTAGTGGCTCTAGTGGGCATAACAGACTGAGGCCAGTAAACTCAGGTTTACAAAACAAGTTGCTTACACATTTAAAACATGCGCTAACTGATATGCAGTGCACTAACAGTTGTGACGATGTCTCTTAAAGGTGACTCAAGCTGGAGCACATGGAAGTAACAACTAGGTGCAAACTTAAATCGCAGGGCTGGTAGCACACTGTGGCTCTATCTCAGGCTCTATTTAAACCAAACAGACTAGAATGCGTGGCAGTAACAGGCAGGTACAAGCTGTCTATGTTGCAAAGGCCTGGTGGCATGCTGTGTCTTAATTAAAGGAACACTTGAACTAACAGCAAATTACGACAGCTTGACTACATTTTATTGAATACATGGTATTCGAATGCTGAACCAAAATTCTGTCAGGTTCTACAGAGCAGGTAACTTGAATAAGCAGCAATAGTAATTTTGTTGAAGTAACACTCTGAGTGTTTAAAGTGTTATCAATACGCCAAATCTCTCAAATTACAATTCTAACCACAATGTACTTGTTTATAAGTACAGCTGGATGTCTACTCCTGTGGATGACTAGTGGTGTAGAATGGAAACTACTTTTGGTTTGTTTAGAAGCGAAAAGACATTTTTTGGTTTGAACCACAATTAAGTTGAAAATGAATACTGCACAATTATGAATAATTTACAAACAACACTATAACTCACACCACTTAATGTTGGTGATGCAGATAGGAGCTGGACCAGTTATTATAAAATATGAAAGACTATTAATATCAATCATTCATTCATCATTCTTGTACAACATTAAACCAACCAGCATGTAAAATCCACATTATACATGCAGTATTATTTGTCTATAACATTACATATACAATCCACATTTATTTACAAGATAATATAGATGTAAAACGCAATATTAATCCAACTAAATAACTAAACAAACCATGTGATAGGGATGTTAATAATTAACCATTTAACCGAAAACAGACATTAAGCATTTTAACCAATTAATGCTATTTGTTAAATGGTTAAAAGAAGAAGAAATGTTAATAATTAATTTAAAAGCTGAGAAAAACGCAGAGGAACAGCGCATCACTTTAAGGAGAAAAGCCACAGATACAGGAAGTTGGCTCAGGACTTCCAGCTGAGGAGTTGTAGCTTGTAGCCTCATAGCATTTATTTATTTATATGTAGGTGTGATGAGATGACACACTGTGGTACCTTTAGGAGGCTGAAAGAGTTTGGATCCAGCTAAAAGGTGTCTTTTCTGAAAGGGAAGGATGACTGTGTCTTGCAGCTCATTGATAACCTCATCCAGACCTGCTATATCTCTCCAGGACACCTGCAGGAAGGTAGAGTATAGTGAGTGCGATGACGAAATGGGTAAAAATGTCATGACACTTGATAATCTTATTGTCATGAATGAGGATTACAGCTGTTACCTTCATAGTCTGCGGATCAACTAGATGAGATGCAATGTTCATTTCATACTCTGTTAGTTTGACGCCCTCAACACCAATTCTCTTCATCAACTGTTCTGCCTGTGGAGAGGAGACATACACATCAGCTGAAGACACAAGAGGATAATAAATAGTGTGATATGCTGCTCCAGTCATTCCTGTCATTTCTTTACCATATCTGCTACAGTGACAACAGAGAACCTGGACAAATAGCTACATTGATCTTGAATGTATATAATATAAATGCTTATGTTCTATATACCCTTTTTTTGGCTTGGCTTTTCTGTTTGGAGGTAGGATCCATAGCATCAACAACCCATTTGATGCTGTAGTAGGTCGCTGCGCCAAAGATGGTCAACCTCAACAACATGCCCACCACTTCATTCCTGGACAGCGGCCGCATCAGGGCCTCTCTGGGAAGATCTTTAAGCAGCATCTCTGCTGGCTGATGTCAGTCCATTGGCTGGGTAAAGATGGAGGGAACAGAGGAACGAGAATGAGAAGAAGACTGAGAGAGACATAAACTGGAGGCAAATAATGTAGTTACAGTTATACATAATGGCAGGTAATCAGAACCAAAAACAGCCACTAAGTCTGCAATTTAATTTTGTCTGGTACAAGCATAGATGAACCATAATCCAATATTGCTATATTACACAATTTAATGTTGCTTTGCAGTACAATAGCATATTTAAATGGCAATATCGCATGTGTGAATAACTTTGAACCCACACCAATTGTTGCTGGCTTACTATTAAAACACACTGTGAATGGCAGTGAGTGGGTTGAACCAAATCATAAAGTTTACATTTCTTTAACATGCTGCATATTGGATAAAACATATGCCGAATTGAAGAGTGGTTCAAACTGATTAGCCATACATTGTTAAAGATGTTTTTGAGGTATGAAGCTTAACATAACGTGCAGTCGAGCATTAACTGTTTACATTTCTGAATGAAGGTTAGGCGAAAGATACCAGTTTTCCCACCTAAAAGCAAACCCGTCAGGCACTTGTTCACAATGTTTACAAGTAACGCTAAGCAGGTCATTCCTATACCAACACAAAGTCGCTATTTTACGGTAACAGTTAGTATACAGTACATCCATGGTTTAGGAAGAAATCCTATTAATTCACCAGTAAGCATCTCCAGGTAAGCTAGCTAAAGCTAACAACTAGCAAGCATCAAACTGTCACTTTAGCACTGTGACATTTTGACCTAAAGGTTGAGTAAAACATTTTACAAACACTCTGTATACTGTCACACATAAATGTAACGTCCCCCGTAAGATAACGGACAAAAGAGTCCTACTTACTAAAGACGAGAGCCAACAGCAAAATACCGAAAATGACCAAACACCACTGGTATTGAAGGTGCACCACGTTTTGTAACTCGGGTAGGAACAAACACCTTAGTTCCGGGATGTGCTTAAATCCGTCGAGCAGCCATGTTTCATGCAGTCAGCCACTGGATGGCAGACTTTGCACACATAGACTATAAACATCAGCACCATGGACAGCATCTACATAACCAAAGCAGGTACAAGTAGGTGAAAAAGTAGTGAACAGATGTTGGTCTAGTAACCATTTATTGGTTTACTGGCGATTAATTGCACATGTGTTATTGCAGTAAATCTTCTGAGGGACATTTTAAATGTTAGAAATTAAGAGTGTTTTGTAGGATTATATTTATTCATGTAATAATTAATATTGCTCATAAAATGTTTGTTTTAAAATGTTTTAGTGTGTATCAAAATATGCTAAAAACTATTTTAAATGTCATTTTTTGCCCATCATGCCACAAAGTGTGCTGTATATTTTGAAGCAGAATATTTTGCTGGGCTGACACCAAACCCCCAAGCGTGTCCTGGGGTGGACTACGTGCAAACGTACCCCAGCCTGGTAGATAGCTCGAATCTGAAGCCCTAATCTGTGCTTGTTTTCCATTCATTTCCAGTGCTGTCTGATGCTGGATGATTCAGTCTTCTTAACAGCAGCCTCAAAGATAAGACTGTAACAAATGGGCTTCTCCTGTGGGCAGTTTATCACACATGGGCCAAAGGGATTGCTAATTGTCACAGATTGCGTGCTAAATTTGAAAATGCTGTTACAGCTTGTTTCCAGACTGGTCTCTGCTTCATCAGTGAAATACAGAATAACACTGCTGAGAAGAAACTGAACTATAGGAGTATTAAAAAACAAAACAAAACATCTACTGTAACTCCAAAATTTGTAACCGTTTACATGAAAGGATTTAATGAATATACATGTTCCTTTGGATATTTTCCCCAAGGCTCACAGCTCTTGCATCAACCTGAATGCTGCACCTAAAGCAAAAATAAACAGTACCAGTTTTCACTGTCATGTTCACCTCACAGTCCATAGGAGATGTAACACAATCTGGCCCAGTTTACCACACTTCTCTGAGAGCATAATTAACTGGATTTTGAACAATGTGCTAGCAACGAGGGATTGTCCTTTCTTTTCTTTCTTTTTTTTTTTTTTTTTTTTTTTGCTGTGCACTTGTGTTGGTTAAAAACCTCAAAAACCTCTCCCCCTTTGTAGTCCGATTAGTTGTCTAAATTGGATGAAAAATTCCATCCTGCATAGTTCCAGTTTTAAGTATCCAGCAAAGTTAATTCCACACCTTGTTGTGAAAAATGGCACAATGGCTGCTATTGCACACACCTTTGGCTGTGAAAATGCTTCATAAAAAGCTTTAATCCCCCTGTAGCCTACTGCAGCAACGAGTCCCGGGAGATAGCAGCCTGACAGGGCCATTTTGATGGGTCTGGGCATGAAAGCGCAGGCTTCTGTATCTGCAAAGTGCAGCCGGGGCTCCCACAACGACTTGCACCTCGCCCAAACAACCACTCTCAAGCGGGTGGGACCAAAAAGCACACATTCAGCTCCCACGGCTGTCAACCTCGACCATGCCACAGCTGAAATAAATCTTTCTGCTTACAGCTTTCACATGCCAAAACTGTACTTTTTGGCGAAAACAGGATGGCAACTGATTGTTTTGCAAGAGCTAAGAATCCCTACTGGTGGGAAATGCTTGTACCATTATGTCTTATTGTATATGTACTAGCCAGGTTATAATTTGGCATCCAATCATGAGTGTGACCACTAGGCAGTGAAAATATATCTACTTTTTAAATGAAGGAGTTAAAATGGTGAAACACTTGTAAATGTTGGCCACACACAGCAGTTAATTACCCTTTCAATCTCCCAGGAAGAGATATTATCTCTAGCAGGATAAGGAATCATTTGGAAGTGGATTATTTATTTGCCCGTTACCCAGAGGGAGCAAAAGGATTTATTTTTGAAAACACTAAGTGCTGTAACTGGACCACTCACCTGAGTAGATCCATTTTGAACATAAGTGAACTGTCTTTTTGGCTCATTTTGTTGTGGTTATTTCCTCTTATGGATATAAGGGGTTTAATTATTATTTTTTTTTAAGAATTATGGTCCCACTTTAAGTCAGACATTAAAAAGGGTTTTTACAGTAAGTCTTAATTAATGACTTTATTATACATTTTTTTTACTTCCACCTGAGCACCCTCTACTCACTCCTCCTTTTCCAAGCCTTTCCATTTTGGAGAACCAGTGGCCTTTGGGCAACATAAAAATGTGAATAGGATCTCTATGGAGCCAGTGTTTGGTTTGTCCATTCAGGGCTATTGTAGAAACATACTGGAGCAAAATGGTGAACTCTATAAAGAGGACCAAACCTCCAAGGCTTATTGAAAGAGGCTGGGACAAGTGTATTGGGGTATGGGGTATGACACATGCACAGTGTAACTGGACTTGTGGTTGTGTGTTGCAATTGACTTAAACCAGATTTTACTGCGCTTGTGTTGTACCCCAATGATATGATGAGTTGATGAAGCATTAAATCTCCTTTTTTCACCCTCCTTGCAAACCCCCAGGAAGCCAGGCTTTGAAGCAATTTTTTGTAGTGGCCAAACAGTGGTAACACAACTTCTGTGTCTGTCATGTCGTACCATTGGGCCCAAAAAGACTTTTTCCCATGAACTTACATTGGGAAAGAGTTGTCTCTAAATCAGGATGTATTTTTTAAGGTGAATCAACTTCCCAGTTGAAACACTTGAATAGCCCTTACTGAATTATTAGATCCTAAAAGTTGTAAAATGCACTAAATGGGGCGGCAGTAGCTCAGTCTGTAGGGAGTTGGCTTGGGAACCGGAAGGTCACCGGTTCAAGTCCCGACATGGACCAAAAACTGAGTGTGAACTGGTAGCTGGAGAGGTGCCAGTTTACCTCTTGGGCACTGCCGAGGTGCCCCTGAGCAAGGCACCAAACCCCCAACTGCTTGGGGCGCTTGTCAGGAGCAGCCCCCTCACTCTGACGTCTCTCCATTAATGCATGTATGTGTGTTTCAGGTCTGCATGTACCATGTATGAGTTTAACAGAGTGTAAATTGAATTTCCCCATTGTGGGACTAATAAAGGTAGATCTTCTTCTTCTTCTTCTTCTTAATTGCCAAATCCAGAGTAATTTCCCTTCTTACGTTCATGTGAGTGAGCTCCACCTGGGAAAAGGGTTAAAGGAAGTGCCAGTGCGCTTGCTCTGTGGGCCCTCTGTAGATGCAGAATCACTCAACAGTAGAGCCATTCTGGCTTCATGAGCCACTGAGCAACTCTCATAGGAATGAACAGGCTCCCGCTGCCAACATGGTATCCACTGCTCTTAATACATCCATGAAGAGGACCCACTCCCTAGGTAGATATGAAGGACCCTCTAACTCCAAGCTAACAAAAACACAACAATTCTTAGTTTCAGGTGATTATACACTAATGAAAACATAATATGAATATTATATGAATAAACACCAGCCAGGGGGATCGTTCACAACCAGACGACTCAAAAGTTGTTTTCATAATTGGCTTGTTACTGACGTCTAAAGCATTAGTAAACTATCAATAAAGGTATAAGTTATCACACAGTGGTACTAAAAATATCAGTCATGCTCCTGTAATATTCATAAAGAAACAACAGCGGGTGGCAGCAGGCATATAAAACACGCAATGTAGTGCATCCAACCCTTTCTCCTCCTCTATCACTAGTATGCCACTCTGGTTCCTGGTTGCCCTTTTTGGCACCTATCAGTTGCCAACTGTTCAGGGGCGAAATATAAATGATTCATGTCTATTATACCACAAATGAGCCTATCATTGTCATTTGGCATAGATGAGAAGACAGAAGGATGAGCAGACAATGGATGCATGAAAGAAGCAATGTCTGGGTGAAACTCGATACCGCTCAACAAAGGGACTTCACATGGTGCTGGCATCCTTTGTTCATTCTGCCAAGGTAACTCACACAAGTCGACAACCCATCGACATCGCCAGATGATCACAGCTGTATTCCAGACTGAGAGCTTTTTCCAGTTTCCTCAGCTCCACAGGATGGAAAGAGGCACCGAGGACACAAAAACACTGCTTAAAGAGGAGAAATAATTTGTTTTCTTCTCCTCCAGCGTCTGAGACAGGTGAGGAGACTATGCATTCCCAATGGCACATCCATTCATGCATATAGATCAGGCAGATTTCAGACTTCTTGCTCTGAAGAGGAAATCAGTTTGTTTGGTGAATCAGTGAGGTGGAAATTTGTGGTAAATAAAAATGTTCTCCAGTTTCTCATACCATCACAACAGAAGATGTGTTTTTATACTGTTTTTAAAAGTAACACCTTTTTATTGAGCAGCTGCACGGTGGTGCAGTGGTTAGCACTCTTGCCTCACAGCGAGAGGATCGCAGGTTTGAATCCGGCTTGGGGCTCTTCTGTGTGGAGTTTGCATGTTCTCCCCGTGTAAGCGTGGGTTTTCTCCAGGTACTACTCCCACAGTCCAAAGACATGCAATTTAGGTTAATTGATTACTCTAAATTGCCCATAGGTGTGAATGTGAGCGTGAGTGGTTGTCTGTCTCTATGTGCCCTGCGATGGACTGGCGATCTGTCCAGGGTGAACCCCGCCTTTGCCCAATCCCAGCTGGGATCGGCTCCAGCCCCTAACAGGATAAGCAGTTGATGGATGGACCTTTTTATTGTTTTCAAGTCAACATCTGTGAGGTCGACAATGGGAACCCAATAATCCACTGAAACCAAGGATTATATTGTTAAACACAGTAAGAGTGACAAGAGGAAGAAGACAGATTATAATAGTGTGTGTAGTCTATCTATCTATCTATCTATCTATCTATCTATCTATCTATCTATCTATCTATATACAGTATATAAATATACCGTATACCCCTGTAACTCTCTTTGTAGTGTAAATTGTAGCGAAACTGACTAAACAATTGGAAGCCAACAATGTCAGGATTTATCTATAATATAATGTGTTTGTATTTCAGCTCATATCCACGAGTTGCTATTGTAAATCTCCAGCTGAATATTATAATCACTCAGAAATGAAAAGGGTAATGCTCATGCAACATGTTTTTTGACATTTAATTGGCTCGGTTCACAGTTTATGTCAGGTTGACTGAACTGCTTTAACAAGTGTTCATTGTCTTTAGTGTTTTCTGAGGCACTTATTAGCCTGCGCCATAGATGTACTAAAGCAGGTCAAAGGTCAATTGTTTCATGCATGGTTCCTTTCTGTGCATTAATGTTACACATTACCATAACAGCATAAATGATTATTGTAACTATCATCATTGAATGCAACGGCAGCAGTGACTTGTCAGCTTGAGATGATTTATTCAGAAAAATATCTGACATTCATGAACTTCCATGTCAATCCACTCTTCAAACTCTGATCTCTGTTCCTTGTTTCACCTCAGACTATTGTAATATATTCATTGGAATGACTCCAGTTCTGTTACATAGTCTGACTGTCGATGTGGTTAAAGAGATGAAATGCTACTGTGAGGGGAGAGCACGAGATCATATTAAATGTTCTTTTATAGACGCTTCTGTAATGTGGTAGCATGTGTATTTCAGAATGTTTGGTTGTTTTACTTAGGAGGTAAATTTGTCAGATGATTAGACAGTTATCAGGCCAGTAGTTATAAGTCTCATAGACGTGGGTCAGTAGGTGCCTACTACACCAACCAGTAAGTTTTATTATTGATTCATGTGGTTGATCACCGAGAGAAGGAATAAAGGATACGACCGTGACCTCTGGTGACTGGAGTAATTATGACAGAAGCAAAAGCAGAAGTCATGCGCTGTAGTATAGACAATGTGAGATGTGTTAGAACATGTTGCTTTTCAGTTTTGCAATCACTTTTACGACATAGTAGGCCCCTACTGACCCACATATTTGATGCGTATAGTGACAGATAATGCACATTTAATGGCCTGATAAGAGTCAAATCTGGTGAACTTGTAATTTAGAGGTATAGTTTGAAATTTAAGGAAATACGTATGCTGGCTTTTCTGCTGAAAGTTACATAAGATAAGATGAACCTTTATTAATCCCCGGAGGGAAATTTGGGACATGAGATGATGACATACATGAGAGGATCGATACCACTCTCATATCTGTACCGTAAATACTGTATGAAGCTAGAGCACATGTGTCAAACTCAAGGCCCACATGCCACATCTGAGGGCTTGCAAAGAATATATGCTTATCATACAATTTTATGCCGCTTTACAGAAGTGCGGTGTCCTTAAACTATATGTCCCACAGTGCATCTTGATTTTGTGACATGCGTACTGAAGCATCTCACTATCACCGATTTACAGCACCGGGACAGTGTTGCCAACTTAGTGACCTAGTCACTATATTTATTGAGTTTTCAGACCCCTCTAGCGACTTTTTTTAAAAAAAAAAAGACCAGTGACAAATCTACCGACACTTTTAGGTGTTATTGGTGACTTTTGGAGACTCGGGTGTGAAAGCACGGATCATTCTTACTCTTCTCAGAGAGCAGCGGGTGCTGCCGTGGACCCCTCCCCCACCCAGTCCGAGCAGCGCAGCAGTCCCTCCTGGCTGCAGTCAGAGCAGGAGATGTTCATCCCTCCACATCCAGACTGAATGAATCCCACAAGCACAAAGCCATAACTGGCTGAAATAAATGTAAAAATTTGGTATATAAAGGCGGAGGGTTAGAATTCTGGCATTAAAAAAAAAACAAAACGAGAATTGAAAGTTCATTTGTAGTTATAAACATATTTAGTGTATTTTTTTACGCACTTTTTTTGTCTTCAGAGTTAGTTATTAAATAAATCATTACTAAAACAAATAATCAAATCAGAGGCAATTTTGTAATATGATCAAGAGTAGATTTATTTATATAGTCTTACAATTACAACCGGCCATAATGCTGATGTGGCCTGGGGTGAAACTGAGTTTGACACCCCTGAGCTAGAGCAAGCTGATGATTAACTCAGCTTAAAAACTAAAAATAGGGGGGTGTAGCTAGTCTGACTGTGACCAAATGCAGGGAGTTACATGCTGGAGCTATTTCTTTATGTTAAGCAAAGCTAATTGACTTCCAGCTATTTCTTAAAACATCTGAGGCGAGAAATAGGCATTGCAGTAACAGAATCATTAATTCATATTTGATCAGCTCTGCCTTGTTTGAACATTTGGCTGGAGTTTGAAAGTGAATGACAGCCGGCTCATGGACGGCAGCTGGACGTCAGACTCGACTTGCTTCTGACTGGTTTTACTCCAGCCTGTGAAATCTTGCCAGTAGGATTGATTTTTTTTCTTATGACTTTTATAGATGTTCATTTTGATTAACTGTCTTGTACACTACTGTCACAATATAGCGCATATTTTTTTCAATTATATTTGCTCTATTTCTATCCACTTCAGCTTTAAGATGAGCAATGTCTCTGACTTTGACTAAATGAGCTTCAGTGATACAAACCAGCTTCTGTCAGCTAACTAGCTCTCTCATAGCTGTCAAAAGGGCAAGACCTCATGACACTTTGTCCACACATCCACCATGGTTACGTCCTCACCACTCACCTGAAAACCTGAAGCCGACTCCATATCTCTACCTGGCATGAAGCTTTCTGAGACATGGAGATGAAATCGTAGCGAACAGCCCCTATTGCTCAGGTAGACTCTAATAAGAAAGCCCCAGGAGTGTGAGGTGGGGGGCTGGTGTCTGTGTACATATGACAACAACAGCAAGGGTATGTGGGCCGGGAATGGCAGAGCTCCTCTGACAAGGAGGACGTATAAGTTCAGAGCGTGTGAGACTTGTCCTATCGAGTGAAAACAATTGGCCAGTTCCAGCTCCCATTCATCAAAGTGACAGCACTTGGCCACGTGGAAATGAATGAATAAATAAAGGAGAACGCATTCAGTGTGCAGATGAAGTGGAGCCTGCTGGGTAGACGCTGTCAGAGAGGACTGTCAGTATGTATACTATTCAGCCCTTGTTGGCAAAATGACATTCCCCCACAACTGAAATGCTCATTGCATATGGTTCCCTCCTCTCTACCACACTATATACATCACATACAAATGATTTCTGACAGTGAAAGTAAAATTTAATCTTTTCAATCCCCCTTTTCACTTCCCATCTACTGATATTGTAGCCCCTACTGGGCTGCTGTCATGGATGGCCCTGTGGCGGAAAAAGACAGAGGTGGCTGACCTCGGAGAACTCTAGCATATCAACATCCTTTTCTTGACTTTGACTGTGAAAAGAAGAGTATTTGTATGCACCCCACGTGGATACAGAATAGTATGCTTCAGCCCTCACTACCCTGCTCTTGAGCTATGACCTGCCACAAATTCAGTATTGATCATTGCTTTCTGTTGCCGCTGAGCTGCCTTGGTTATCTATAGAGCTCCATTCTGGCCTACAAGCCTCCTTCCATGTGTAATTCACAAGAAATACGAATGTCTTTGATAAGGAGGCAGTCTGTGCTGCTGAGGCTCCACTGTAGACACATTGTGGTCATCTCACTAAATCCTTCGTCTCTTTCATCTGTAGAGGGAAGAAAGTTTATGAAATCTATGGGAATGCTCTCTGTGACTGATTAATGCTATTTGAGCAACTTAGGTTGTAGTGAGTGCAATGGAATGTCCTATCTGAATTAGGGCTGTCAAAGTTAAGGCGATAATACTGTGTTAATACAAATTTGGTACAGTGAAGACACTGGCATCATATGAAACTACAAAACCCAACTAGTAGTAGGTATCAACCATGTCATACTAATTCAAGAGGGAGGACAAATGACACTCCAAACTTACACTAAATTTTGGTGAGGAAAAACTTGCATGGGTATATTCATAGAGGTCTATTCACTTCTGACTTTAAGATACTGTATGTGAATGAAAATGGGTTCAATGGGTACCCACCAGTCTCCCCTTTATAAACACTCCCATTTTATGATAATCACATGCAGTTTGGGGCAAGACATAGTCAAGTCAGCACACTGACACACTGACTGCAGTTGCCATGCTATGATTTGAGCAAATAATTTATGCTAAATGCACTACCTGTGAGAGTTTCTGGACAATATTTGTCACTGTTTTGTGTTTTTAATAATAATAAATAATATACAATAATATTCCAAAAATAATTATATACTGTACCTACTGTATGTCTGCATAATGCAAGCATATTTGCCAGCTTTCATGTTGCTAAGAGTATTAAAGATAAAAAAAACAGATAAAAAATATGCAATTAATTATGATTCATTGCGATTAATCAATTGACAACCCACAGGCATTACATGTATTTGCTTTCTTGCAGAGTTAGATGAGAATATCAATACCACTTTCATGTCTGTAAGCTGCATAAATCTTAGTTTAGCACGGAAACTGGAAATCAGGGGAAACAGCCAGCCTCTGTCCAAAGGTAAAACAAATCCCCCTCCCAGCACCTCTAAAGCTCATTAAGTAATATTATATCTCAGTTGTTTAATCTGTACAAATCCTGAAATGTAAAATAAAAACAGCAAGTTGTGGTGTTCTGGTTATGTCAGGATTACCATTTACCATTATTTACAATCCTTAACGTGGCAGTTGGCAGAATACTTTTGACATTGTTGGGCAAACAACCCTTTAGCATATTGTAATTCAAGTATTCTGAGAGAAAACTAGACTTCTGCACTTCCTCGTGGCTCTGTTTTCAAGTTTTAGAAAACGGGAGATTTTGCCCAATCACAGGTCAATTCAGAGAAAGAGAGAGAGAGAGAGAGCATTCCTATTGGCTGTTCATTCAACAAACGCAGCTGTCAATCACTTGCAAACTCCAGTCAAGTGCTGATCAAATATGATGTAATATTGTTACTGTATTTGTTGTGTACAATGTTTTCAGAAACTTCTTGTAATGTATTGTTTAGCTGTAAAATGAGGGTAGACGGTATTTGTTTAAATGGTCTCAACATGGCAGCTGAGTCACAGACTTTTTCATTTTGCAGCTAAACACACACAACACAAGATGTTTCTGAAAACATTTTAAGCAAGAAATAAGCATTACGATAACAGAATATTAAGTCATATTTGATTGACGCTGCCTAGTTTGGAGTGGCTGACAGCTGCATAGCAGATGCCATTAGGAGTACTGGAGGATGATTTTTTTTTCCAGATGTCTCATGCACTACTGTCAGGCTATAGTGACCCTTTTCCAAAAAATAACTTTTTTTTTTTTTTTTTAAATCATATTTACTCCAATCTTGTGTACTGCAGCTTTAAGATTAACTAACACAGATGAAATCACATCAGTATCGATCTTCTCATCTAACTCTTGGCAAGAAAGCAAACTGAAGTAATTCCCAATATGTCAAACTATTCCTTTAAATAAAAGTTTGCATGAAAATTATACTTTGCTACAAAGGCCTGTGAACATTTCTTCATTCCATCATTTGTCATTCAAAGCCTCTTTAAATGCATCACTCAGTATTAACTTTTTATGGGATGCCCGGATTAATCCATCATCACATGAACAAAATAGACTTTAACAGCGCAGGCATTTCTTTTTTTTTCTTTTGTGAGCAGCTCTTATTTTCCTTATGAGCTCGGCTCCCTCAGCTGTGGCGTATCGTTCTGAGAGAAACACCTTTATCATAAATTACATTCGGGCACCATGATGGCACCCAACTTTAGCCGGAGGTAAGCAGTGTGGGGAGTCTTATGTTGCTTGACTGCACAGGCGAACCATATTGATTACCACTCATGTTTCTTTTGAATCAATCTCCATCACCCATTGGCCATTTTCTTCATTATAATTCATTTGGGAGGACAGATGATGGAGTTGGCTGGCTGCATGTACAGAGCCCATCTATGGTGCTGTATTCCATCAGGAGATTTAACATTGTCTCCATCACACCAGGATTGGCTAATGGAAGGAGGCACATCACAGTCACTCTCATCCTCCCCCATCCTTCTCCATCCTCCTTCGCTGTACGCCCTGGGGATTCAGAGACAACATTTACCTTGGCTGATTAAAACCCTTGCGGAATAACACCTTGGTTTCAGGCTAGACACCTTCAGTGACAGGTGATGGTTTTGTCTACTGTATACAGTATGTATAACCATACATATTGAATGTGCTACACTGTACATGGATACTCGCAGTGAAAGAATGATGTCCAGTATGAAATCAAAAATAAATGAATAAATAAATGAATAAGTAAGAAATAAATATGTCAAAACTAATATAAAAAAAATTAAATGCAGCCATTTATTAATTGATGATGTGACAATCATTTTAATTAGCTTCATTATTTATTTATCTTTGTATTAATCTCCTTATTTACTCTTCTGTTTTTTTTATTTTTATTTTTCCCTTTCATTTATTTAATTTTTTTAAATGTACTTCTTTATTTTTGCATTATTTTTTATTCATATTTGCATTTGCTTCTTTATTTTTGCATTTATTCATTTCATATGTATCTTTAAATGTATGTATTTAACAAGGGAAATGCACTGCTATTCATTTATTTTTATCATTTATTTATTTGTATTATTTTGGCACGTTCCATCCTCCATAGTCTAGTTTGATGTTCCTGTCTCTGTGAAATATAAATAAATGCCTGGTATTGACTGACCACTGTACATCTTTTATTCAACGCATCAAGTCCTTCCTGGGGCACATCTCAAATAATAAAACATTCTCCATGTCAATCACTGTACAGAAACAATGTATGTACTTCCATATTTCTTTATTTATGTTTTGACAGGAAATTAACTCAGAAGCTATATCACCATGACAGCGACCACACATGGCATGTTTATCCTCAAACACAATCTAACTTTTGATTGTTCCTTGATAAGCCTGAGTTGTTGGATGATGCCTGTGTGTGGAGCTGATCTCACTCGGCTGGTGTCAGCCAGATTTATTTTTCCTCCCAGCACTGGAGCTCGGTCAGTGCTCAGCTCAGCCCGAACCCCCTGGTGCTCTAACCAATCTATCAAGTCCATCAGTGTTTCATGTAGCCTGCGGGACACTGGCTGGCAGCCTGAATGAGCTTCCTCTTCCTCCTCCTCTTCCTCCTCCTGCCGTCACCTCCTTTCACGGTGTGAGCCATAGAGGCCTGTCGATGTTCGCTGGCTGTTTCTGATTTCTTGTATTTGTTTTTGTTTTTTCACTGAAATGTCTGATCTGCTCAGTGAAAGTACCAAATAAACAGAGTAAACTACAACACTACCTGCATCACAGCCTTTTAAAAAAAATGTTATAGAAATGGTAAAGACAGGGCATCAAGACATGTACCATCTACTGTAACTCCCCACTCACCGTTTCAATTTCAGCCATGGATTGTTCCTGCATATTACACCTCACTCTCTTTCTCTCCTTGTGTCTCCTGTCTGTATCCATACTGTCAACTGTCAAACTAAAGAGGAAAGGGAGAGAAATAAAATATAACCTGCTTACAAAGATGATTTTATTATTAAGTGAAATATTGCTCAAGTACCAGGAGCAACTGCCCATTGGTGCCTGGAAAAGGGAGTAAACAGGTAACTGAGTGAAGAAGTAGGATTTAATTTAACCTGTAATAACAGTTTTTTTTGGCCACTTGGGGACAGCAGAAACAAGCTGCAAACAAAACACTGATATATTATCACTCATAACATGTTATACATCCATCCATCGTCAACCGCTTATCCCGTTAGGGGGCGCGGGGAGGCTGGAGCCGATCCCAGCTGGCATTGGGCGAAGGCGGGGGACACCCTGGACAGATCGCCAGTCCATCGCAGGGCACATAGAGACAGACAACATATAGACAGACAACCATTCACACTCACATCCACACCTACACCTACGGGCAATTTAAGTCAAAACCATGTCTTTAATGTGGGAGGAAGCCGGAGTATCCGGAGAAAACCCACGCTTACACGGGGAGAACATGCAAACTCCACACAGAAGAGTCCCAAGCCGGATTCGAACCTGCGACCCTCTTGCTGTGAGGCGAGAGTGCTAACCACTGCACCACCGTGCAGCCCATCATATATATATATATATATATATATATATATATATATATATATATATATATATATATATATATATATATATATATATATATATATATATATATATATATATATATATATATATATATATCTCCCTACAGGGACGATCACCGAAACCAACAAGCTGATTCACAGTACAGCAACAGTAATCCTTGAAATACTGGGATATAAGATCGGTACAGGGCGTAGGAAGCAATACCCTCCATGGAAGAGATGGTTGGAGGCCAAGATAAAGGAAACACAGAGAGAAGTCAGTCAGCTAGCTGAGCTGCAGAAAGGGAACATGGTGAATAAAGGGATACCCAGGAAACACAACAAGCTATTCAAACCTGAAGCGCTCGAAACTGCCAAACAGAGACTAACAGCTCTGGCCACCCGGCTGAAGAGATACGCCAAGGAGGTAGAGGCCAAGAGAATAAACAAGATGTTCTCCACTTAACCAGCCAAGGTGGACTCTCAGTGGCAGGGAAGCAACAGCAGCCAATCAGACCCACCAAGAGCTGAGATGGAAAAATACTGAATGGGCATATGGGAAAGACAAGCATCACATAACACCGATGCCCAGTGGCTAGTGGACTTAAGAACTGACCACGACTGCCTCCCAGAACAAGAACCAATAACCATCTCAATGGCAGATATCCAAGAAAGAGTGTCAAAGATGAAGAGCTGGACAGCACTGGGCCCTGATATGATCCATACATACCTGCTAAAGAAGCTAACAGCACTCCATGAGCACCTAGCAGCACAGATGAACCAGCTGCTAAGGGGTGGAATGCACCCAGAGTGGTTGACTGAAGGCAGGACAGTCCTAATCATGAAGCACCCTCAGAAGGGACCCATCCCATCCAACTACCGACCAATAACCTTTTTCTGTACAACATGGAAGCTCCTGTCAGGCATCATGGCGGCTAAGATGAGTAGGCATATGGTTCAATACATGAACAAAGCACTGAAAGGAATTGGCAGTAACACCAGAGGAACCAAACACCAGCTACTGGTTGACAGAGCAGTCCACAGAGACTGTAAGAAGAGGTAGACCAACCTGTGCACCGCCTGGATTGACGACCAGAAAGCCTACGACTCAATGCCACACATATGGATACTGGAGTGTCTGGAACTATACAAGATCAACAGGACACTAAGAGCCTTCATCAAGAACTCAGTGTGAATGTGGAAGACAACCCTAGAGGCCAACTCCAAGCCAATTGCTCAAGTTAACATCAAGTGTGGCATATACCAAGGGGATGCACTATCACCACTGCTGTTCTGCATAGGCCTGAACCCCCTCAGCCAGATCATCACAAAGACTGGTTACGGATACCATTTCCGAAGTGGGGTGACAATCAGCCACCTACTCTACATGGATGACATCAAGCTGTACACCAGGAGTGAGCGAGAAATCGACTCAATGATCCACACCACCAGGACATACAGCGACGACATAGGGATGTCATTCGGGTTGGACAAATGGGGCCGGATGGTATAAAAGAGCGGCAAGATGATCAGAACTCAAGGGGTGGACCTACCAGACGGCAGGATAGGAGACATCCAAGACAGCTACAAATACCTTGGGATCCCACAGGCGAATGGAAATCACAAGGAGGCTGCAAGAAAGTCAACCACAGCCAAATACCTCCAGAGTGTAAGGCAAGTCCTGAGAAGTCAGCTAATGGTAAGAACAAGGTCCGAACTGCTCAGTGAATGCCTCAGACAGCAGAAACCTGAAGAGAGTGAGGAAGCTGAGGAGACCACATGGAGGGACAAGCCCCTACACGGCATGTACCACCGCCAGATAGAGGTAGTGGCTGATACCACAAAGACCTACCAATAGCTGGACAAAGCTGGACTAACAGACAGCACAGAGGCACTGATAATGGCAGCACAAGAACAAACCCTAAGTACCAGGGCCATAGAGCCCAGAATCTACCAGAGTAGATCTGACCCAAGGTGCAGGCTGTGTAAAGATGCCCCGGAGACAGTCCAGCATATAGTAGCAGGGTGTAAGATGCTAGCAGGATCAGCGTACATGGAGAGGCACAACCAAGTGGCCGGGATAGTGTACAGGAATGTCTGCACCAAGTATGGACTAGAAGTACCCATATCCCAATGGGACATACCACCAAAGGTGGTGGAGAACAACAAGGCTACGATCCTGTGGGACTTCAGCTTCCAGACTGACAAACATCTGCTGGCTAACCAACCGGACATAGCGGTGATGGACAAAGAGCAGAAGAGGGTGGTGGTGATAGATATGTTGACACCAACATCAGGAAGAAGGAGCACGAAAAGGTTGAGAAGTATCAAGGGTTGAAAGAACAGCTGGAACAGATGAGGAAGATCAAGGCTAACGTGGTCCCCGTGGTAGTAGGAGCACTCGGGGCCCCAAACTCTTGGGAGAATGGCTCCAGCAGATTCCGGGAACGACATCTGAAGCCTTAGTCCAGAAAAGCGCAGTGCTACGAACAGCTAAGATACTGTGCAGAACCCTCCCAGGTTCCTCCCTGGCCTCTGGTAGAGGACCCAAGCTTGAAGATGACATGATTACCAACCAAAGAGGGTGAGAGGGACAACTTTTTTTTATATATAGTGCTTGCTATATAGTCCTATATATAGAAAGTCCCTTTAAAAGCCAAATTAACCAAGCAGGTTAGCTGTGCAGTAATGTTTATCATAATTATAACTGAGTTGTAAGTTGAGGATTTATAAAGATGGCAACATTTTATATGACCCTCATGAAGTATAACCAATACACGCTGTGCTACAGGTTAGAGAGCTGTAAAGAGTACTACAGAGAGCTGTGATCTACTGCAGCTGCAGCTTCTCATGTTACAGTTGTTAATGCTAAAAATGTACAAGCTACATCCTACATAACATGACATAATGCAGTTTAACATGCTCTTTTATTTCTGAGAGCAGGGACATTACAATATGTGGTTCCATGACAGCAGCCCACACATTTATGGTGTCTCTACTTACCTTGGCTGATTAAAAACCTTGCGGAATAACACCTAGACAATAAGACCTTGACTAGAAAGATAGAAATCTTTAAAGTTAGTGCTGTTGGTTCAGTGTTGTACCCATGCAGAGATGAAAAAGAAGAGAGCTCTCACATCTGTGAACTGTAAATATCCAGGTGATCAGTTAAAACTTAAGACATGGTTACAGATATCCTCTGTTACATCTTCAACTAAATTTTTGGTGAGTAATTTTTTTAAAGAAGCTGTGTGTCCCGGCAATGCCCTTTTTTCTGAATGCAAGGGGGATCCCCTCTTTAACAGCAATTTATCTTTTAACTCTCCTGATCTGTGGCCAGCTACTGAGCTCTAAGGAACACATTTACACAGACTGATTATGCTCTCAAAAAGGTCACTGCAGTGAAAAGTACTTGTAATCATGTATCTTGTCTAAAATCAGCGAGAAGTGGATTAGGACTATTTTATGAGGTCCTGGCTCTCCTCCTCACATTTTGTTGTTGCTAAGTGATGGGGATCATGTGGAGTTTTTCAAGGAACATCAACCTCTCACACCATCATGCCAAACATTCATACATCTGCTTTTTTATGACCCTCCAAGGGCATTTAAGGAATTGATTGATGAGACAAGGGGGCTAAGGATTAAACTGCTTTGTGCTGTGACTTAGATGTGAGAGCATGTTCTATATGCCCTCCATTTAAGTGAAGATAAAGACAAGATTAATGCAGTTTGTTCATTTCCACAAGCTTCTCAGTCCCTGAGGGTGCATAACTTTTAGATACATGACTAGCGTGTTTGAAGTAGTTTAGTACAATTTAGCTGCAAAGACATGAATTGAACAGGAGGATAGCTGAATAATTTCATATACAAACAGATGCCATTTGGGATCAGTACTAGAATTGCAAGGATGCCTGAGGCTACTCCGAGACTCAGCCGTCTGAGCACATCTTCAAATTAGAAACACCAAGGACCTTATTAAAGAATATTTCATTTTGAGTAAAATGAATAGACATTTTTTAGAACTTATGTGATAAAATAAATGTTCTTATTTATAGTATATGCACAGTTAAACTATATATTATTCTGAAAAGCCACTGTATGATTTGTCTGTGCTGTATGGTTTCATCCCATCAGGCATTATTCTCTATGCTCACTGTATATATTTTTGCACTATTATGGAAAATCAAGCAAAACAAATTGCAGCACTTGAAAACAGCACTTGAAAATCAGTATGGCGACTGGTTAAATCTTTTTGTAAAAACATGCTTTGAACCATCAAGCCATTGCAGAATTGTTGTCACAATTCCAGGAATAGCAGGTTTACCAAACACAGAAAACACTGATGAGGAGAGAGCAGGTGGTCTTCAGTGATACAATGATGATTACAAAATAAACTTACGGGATACGGTCCAAAAGCAGGCAAGCAACAGAGACAAATCCAAAAACACAAACCAGGGACACGAAAACACTGGTAAACTAACACTAGTAACATGCTGCACTTTCACAAGGACAGATGACAAAGTGATAATGAACCAAGGGAAACACACAGGGTGATTAGACACAGGTGGAACAAATCAGGGCAGGGCAGATCATAGACATATATGTATATGTAGATACTGCTTTGGCCACTCCAGCCCAGTACTGCAATACATCGGCGTCGCCGCCATATTGGGGAGGTCAGGACTGGCTTGTAAACGCATACAAGTGAATGAGTGAGCTGCCATTTTTCTGGATAAAAAGCTCTATAACATCAACATTTCTCAACCGATTTCAATCAGTCATTTTTATATTCAACGATTTATAATCCACGTGACGTACGGTCAATTAGATTGAACCAGTAACTCTCAAGGAGCAGAAAAAGACAGTTTTGTCTCCAGTTACTTCACAGGCTGTATTTGCTGCTAGATGCTCAGAAATGAATGATTAGAAACGCATGAATACTTGTATGTGTTTACAGGCCAGACCTGACCTCCCCACTATGGCAGCGACACTAACAGATGATCCAAACATAACAAGAAAACACACAAGAACACACGGAGCTTATCAATTTTTGATCTTTCTGTCTGGATTTAACAAACTAGATATCGCGCATTAATGATATTTAATTTTTTTTAACTTTTGGACAGAGCCAGACCAGTGGTTTCTTCCTTCTTGCAGCATTTAGACAAAGCAAAGCTTTCCCACTGCTGGCGAACTTCAAATTTAATGTACAGACATTAGACAGTGGTATCAATATTCATACCTAATGCTCATCCAGTAAATTAACTACTGTATTTCACAAAATGTGTGACTGTTCTTTTAAAGCTTTCTGTGTTGCTAATAAAATGCTAACATAATGCCAAACATTCTCTTTAGCCATTATAAAAACACTAATGGACCATTACATTTGTACCATCATGAAAGATATTAAAACGCCATAAGTAAGGAAGTAAATGGTTCTCTCCTGGGTTATTTTTGATAATACTCAACCCTCCCTCGGGCTGAAATTAAACAAAAGCTATTTATCTTGAATAAATAGCTACAGAAACATGAGCTGCACGCTGTGCCTCGACAGATGAGGGAGAGAGTTATGGTGTGCAACTGTCTTTTCTCTAAAGTGAAGCATGCTGGCCTGGAAAGTACCAAAATTGAGGAAAAACAGGAGGAAGAAGTCAGTAACTGCATTACGTATTTTTTTTTATTAGTTTATTCTCACAGTGTTGAGGTCAGATTGTGAAAAAGGCCAACATGTTTTAGCTGAAAGACCTATACATAACTATTATTTGTGCTACAATACAGTATATTCCTGTATAAAGAGTGAAATTTGACATCTTTGCTTTGTTCTTGCACGTGTCTATGAAGCCTTGTGAATCCATGAACTGATGCACTGTTTGCTTTCACTTTGGGGCAGTGAAAATGAGCTGTAAACACAAAACTGACTGAATATCCCTTCCTAAAGCTGCAGTGGATGGAAATGGAGCAAATGTGATTTAAAAAAAAAAATATTTGTATAAAACGGTCACCATATCCTGACTGTAGAGTATGAGACAGGCAAAAATATACTGCCACTTTAAGGTTATATAGGAAACTAGTTAGCGGTTGCTTACACACATCCAGCAGATACAGAACAAGGTTAGTATTCATTTAAAGTTTATCGCCACTTGATGACTGTGAGTCCAATGTTCCCTCTCCTTCTAGGTCTGTTTTGGTCTCCACCAACTCCTGAGAGAAATATCTCGCTGCTAAATGCTCAGCTATGTTCACCAGCTAGTCTAAGTGTCTGTCACTGATGGTAACAATCGGGTATCATCAAATATCTGATGGCATGTGTGAAAAGCACAGCATTGTGTATCTGGAATACCATGTTCATGTCTCCTACCACCGCAGTTAGAAGATGACGTAGAGCTGAGATGGGATGCGAGCTTGAAATGACACAAGCTAGGCAGTTATTTTCCAAGCAGGAGCATTGAAAGGCTATTCTCCTTTTAAATGATGAATGTTCACTCTATCCACCAAGGGCATCTTTGTAGAGCCAAGACAGCTACACAGCTTGCCAGAAGTGGACTTCTCATCCTTAAAGATAGTGTCCATCATCAGCTATTGTTTACTGTCCAGGCATACGTAGAGAAGTTGCAATATAAAATGCTGAAAATGTTTTTACAAAGAAAAACATTTCAAATATTCTGTATTTCAGTGTTGATTGTTACTGTGCAAAGAAAAACATGATAATAGATTTACAGCACATAAGAGATCAAGGTATCTTACACATATACACTATGTATGGTTACTGTAGAGTCATTTATAAGTAGAATATATGTGACAAATGGACAGACATGCAGTATATATTCATTATGTATATATATATACCATTTCCAGTGGCTGTTGGCCTCCGCCAGGGTTGTCCCTTAGACAGGTGGTTCGGTGCACATCTGCTGTTATGTACTGGGCCGTTGTGTTGAAGAGGGAGCTGAGCCGGCAGGCAAAGCTGTCGATTTAGTTCATCTACGTTCCAACCCTCACCTGTGGTCATGAGCTTTGGGTAGTGACTGAAAGAATGAGATGGCAGATACAAGCGGCCGAATTGAGCTTCCTTTGTAGGGTAGCTGGGCTCAGCCTTAGACATAGGGTGTGGAGCTCAGACATCCAGAGGGAGATCGGAGGCATTACTCCTTTTCATCTGCAGATGCAGAGATTATATATCTCATCTGGCCTGGGAACATTTCGGCAACGGCAACACAAGAACAAATTTAAAACCCTCCATAACAGCAATAAAAAGGGGTGGATTGGAAACAACTTACAATAGTGTTTAAATGTTTGTAGTCAAAATTATACTTTGGTATTAAATGTATCCACTTAGTTACTAATGTTGTGAATTCCCATTAATGTGGGAAATGACTGGTACAGGCTATAAGTATTTATTCATCATATAAAACTGCATCCAGTGATTCAAAATGGCCAAAACAAAACAGCTTTCTAAATATCAATACACTTGACAGTATCAGATTGCTACTAGATTTGTTATTGCCTGACATGTCATAGAAATCTTTACAACACTGTGAAGTGAAACAACACATCCCTGTCAACAGTGAGATGTGGGAATCCCTGGAGCTCTGTTAGAGTGTCTAGGAGAGCCCATCCAGCCCCTAGAGTTGTCTTTGAAGTGCCAGACTGTCAGTGCAGCTTGCTGTGAGACATGTAGCATCGTCCTCCATATCGCTGGACCATTTCCCTGGACCAGCTCCCTGGACCGGGTCCCTGTACCGGCTCCCTAGACCAACTCCCTGGACTAGCTCCCTGGACTGGCTCCCTGGGGAGCGTCATAGTTAGGGAGAGTCATATATGTAGCTTGTTCAAATGGGAAGAAAGGTTTAACAATAATGTTCAGGTTCTGGATTTTTGATAATACATACAGTAAAATAAAATGGTTTAAATAACACATTATCATAGCTGTCATCCTTGTTGTTTACAGAAATTTTATTCTGCCACTCAGACTCAGTAACGACCCTGCGCTGCATTATTACCACTGTACCAGCAGGGCGGCACTTAAAGTCTCAATGAAATCACATTTAGTCATTTCTTTTGGCTGTCAAAAACAATGTCAGCATGTTGTTTTAAATGTATTGTTAACAGTTAGTTTATTATTAAACGGAAGAAAAAAGGTCTTTGAGCTAGAGGGGGGTGTCCCTGTCTGTGTTTGATTGACAGCAGCTGGCAGGGTGCCAGAGTGCCGGTGTTACACCGTAGGGAACGAAAGACAAAGTACACTCTGTAGCCTGCATGTCATGGGCAAAGTACAGACCGCAGCAGCATCTAGGTGGCATTTTGCAGGTACGTTTACATGCTGTTTACATGTTAACCTGCAAACTTTACCTATTGTCATGTACAAGCAACAGCTGGCTTCTGTGGAGCAAGGTGGAGCCCATGAATGCCTCTGCTACTCCCACCTAGCTGAACAATGGTAGTTGTAGTCCTACAGAAGAATGTACTGCAGAATTTTGACTGAAAAGAGGAGGTAGAGCAACTGAAACATGGATGTCAACACATAGAAGTAACATGCTCAGTGTAGGAAAGAATCAGACAGGCAAAATCAGAGAGGCATCATAACTGTTAGCAAACATACAAGAGAATGCTTTTGGACTTTTTCATCTTTCAGCTGTTCCTGCTAGAGGTCGCCACAGTGGATCATTGATCCGCACATTGTATTAACATAGGTTTTACGCTGGATTCCCTTCCTGACGCAGCCCCCATGGGGGGTATACATGTTTTGGCGGTGGGAGGATACTGGAGAACTTGGAGGACACCCACACAAACACAAGGACAACATGAAAACTCCACACAGAAAGGCCCTGCCCAGGATGGCGATCGAACCCACGACCTTCTTGCTGTGAGGCAAAAGCACCTAACCACTTTTGGACTTATAATAAAGAATAAAAAATTCTAATTATTTTTATTTCTTATCAACATTACATTACACTACAGTGAGGAAATAATTTTGAATACAGAGGGATCTCATACGACCTTACAGTATGGGTGCTTTTTAGTATTTTTTTTGTATAAAGTATGTGCAGTCCTTCTGTTTGAATCATGTGGAACACATCTGTAAAAAAAAAACATATCACCTATATCAGCTTTTATGAAAAATAGAATTGAGTTAAATACATGCTTGTAAAATGGCTCAGCTCCATCTCCGGCTTGTGACTCCCTCCGTAACCATAGCAACAACCACGGCAGACACAGAGAGGGAGACAGAAGAGAGCACCGACCAGGAGAAAACCCGCCTATGATCGACTCCAGTAACATCTGTCATGTTCGCTTGTGATCATGTCATGATTAAACTGATTCATCTGGAAACACATTTTATTTATTTGAATCCAGGCAGGTCAGAAATTCAAAAGAAATAACACAAAAACACAAATCATTCTTGATTATTATTATTATTTTGGAAAAAATGTTTAGAAGTTAAAACAAAACAAAACAAAAACAGCATGTATAATTTTAAAGGACACCTCTTTTATTTGCAGACACTGTATGTCTGAGTTCAGCTGTGGACGCAAACATAATTATGTATATATATGTATATGTATATATATATATATATATATATATATATATATATATATATATATATATATATATATAGTGTGTATATATGCATAAGGGCAGTATGTTTATTTTTCCATATACAGGTGCTGGCCAGTAAATTAGAATATCATCAAAAAGTTGAATTATTTCAGTAATTCCATTCAAAAAGTGAAACTTGTACATATATATTCATGCAATGCACACAGACCGATGTATTTCCAATGTTTATTTCTTTTAATTTTGATATTTATAAGTGACAACTAATGAAAACTCCAAATTTGGTATCTCAAAAAATTAGAATATTGAAAAGGCCAATGAAAAAAAAATGTTTTTTTAGAAATGTTGGCCAACTGAAAAGAATGAACATGAAAAGCATGCACATGTATAGCACTCAATACTTAGTCGGGGCTCCTTTTGCCTCAATCACTGCATTAATGGGGCGTGGCATGGACTCGATCAGTCTGTGGCACTGCTCAGGTGTTATGAGAGCCCAGGTTGCTCTGATAGTCGTCTTCAGCTCCTCTGCATTGTTGGGTCTAGCGTATTGCATCTTCCACTTCACAATACCCCATAGATTTTCTATGGGGTTGAGGTCAGGCGAGTTTGCTGGCCAATCAAGGACAGGGATACCATGGTCCTTGAACCAGGTACTGGTGGTTTTGGCACTGTGTGCAGGTGCCAAGTCCTGTTGAAAAGTGAAATCTGCATCTCCATAAAGTTGGTCAGCAGCAGGAAGCATGAAGTGCTCTAACACTTCCTGGTAGACGGCTGCATTGACCTTGGACCTCAGGAAACAGAGTGGGCCAAAACCGGCAGATGACATGGCACCCCACACCATCACTGACGGTGGAAACTTTACACTGGACCTCATGCAACGTGGATTCTGTGCTTCTCCGCTCTTCCTCCAGACTCTGGGTCCTTGATTTCCAAAGGAAATGCAAAATTTGCTTTCATCAGAAAACATAACTTTGGACCACTCAGCAGCAGTCCAGTCCTTTTTGTCCTTGGCCCAGGCGAGACGCTTCTTACGCTGTTTCTTGTTCAAGAATGGCTTGACACACGGAATGCGACAGCTGAATCCCATGTCTTTCATGCGTCTCTTCGTGGTGGTTCTTGAAGCGCTGACTCCAGCTGCAGTCCGCTCTTTGTGGATCTCCCCCACATTTTTGAATGGGTTTGTCGTCACAATTCTCTGCAGGGTGCGGTTATCCCTAGAGCTTGTACACTTTTTTCTACCACATTTTTTCCGTCCTTTCGCCTGTCTGTTAATGTGCTTGGACACAGAGCTCTGTGAACAGCCAGCTTCTTTAGCAATCACCTTTTGTGTCTTGCCCTCCTTGTACAAGGTGTCAATGGTCGTCTTTTGGACAACTGTTAAGTCAGAAGTCTTCCCCATGATTGAGGAGCCTTCAGAACACGACTGAGGGACCTTTTAAAGGCCTTTGCAGGTGTTTTGAGTTAATCAGCTGATTAGTGTGGCACCAGGTGTCTTCTATATTGAGCCTTTTCAGAATATTCTAATTTTCTGAGATACTGAATTTGGTGTTTTCATTAGCTGTCAGTTATAATAATAAAAATGAAAATGAATAAACACTTGAAATATATCACTATGTGTGGAAGGAAAGTATACAGTATACAAGTTTCACTTTTTGAATGGAATTACTGAAATAATTCAACTTTTTGATGATATTCTAATTTACTGGCCAGCACCTGTATGCTTTATCAAGCTATAAGGCCAATTTATCAAACTTATCAAACTCTAGTTTGAACAAATTACAGATTACTCCGATTCCACTTCTCTATTCACTGTGGACTAAAAGACTCAGCTGTGTATAAGTTTTGTCTTTAATAAATAACAACTGCTCTCTCTTGACAGTCCTCCTCTGTTTTAATTTACCTCTCTATGGCTCTATGGCTCTATGGCTCCGGGTATGTCTATCAGGAATTATACAAAGTAAAGCTGATAGACAATGTCGTTCAGTTAATCGGTATTTTTCTAATTTCAACTCAATGGCAACTCTTTATTGTTTTCCCAACAGTTGTGAAAGATAATTGATGGCACTGTAGTTTTCATTATCTTTGTTAAGTATGCTTATGATACGTTTGCTTTCTCTAACTCTTCTGATTCAACTTCTTCATTGCAGCAGCCTCCGGTTACCAACAGAGCATTATCACGACCAAAAGTCAAAGAAAGAAAGAAAATGACCAGTTGACAAATTCAGAAATATGAGGTGTTGCACTGTTGGCTGATTTGAAATGATAAGTGTTTCAAGGCAGGTTTTCCCATTACAACTTATTTTACTAATTAACTTTGTGCCCATGCTTTATCACTTCAGTGATGTTAATTTAATACTGTAATTAGTCTTGAACAGCTGCCACACTACCATATCAAACGATTCTCTAATCAACGCTTGTCATTCTTGAACAAGCAGCAACAGTAAACACAGAGATATTACTCAAGTCTCACCTTGAAGGGGATAAATATTATCAATTAATATTGCATCAAATATTCTGGCACTATTCACTTACTTATTGAAAAAATACATTTTGTTTGACAGGAAACAATCACTTTAATGATAAAATATTATTCTAACTAAGTCTAACATGTATCTGAATTTAATATTTCACCCTTATAGTTTTCTCGCTTTTTTCTAGCTTTCTAATTTTCTCAACAAAACAAACCTGCTGGGCTCATTCTGTCTGTGTACTAATTAAACAGTAAGTTGACTCTTTTCTTTCTTTGGCACCGAGGACACCTTGTTGTGCCAGCTGTATTTGACCTGCAACACCATGCTGGAAGAGAAGGACAAACTGCACAGTGCACTTAAATGACTGCTCCTTTAGCAACACTGGCCAAGGTCTTTCCTCTTTTTCTCTGTTGAATATTTAAACTGTTGCAGATTACTTTTTTACGAGCATGACTTTCTCTTCAATAAGTCTATTATATAACACTGGATATTTTGCGGTTCTTCTTCTAGCTGGCGTCTTCTGGTCTGATCGATGTTTACGGGATTGGTCGTTGCGTTTCTCCAAAAGGTGATTCTGTTTTAACTTTTTGCCACTGCAGTTTTCATATGTGTAGTGTTATTGCATTGAGCAGATTAACAAATAGTTGTTAATTAATATCAAAATTCATATCCACAATTAATAATCCCAAATTATTAATTCTATGACACAAATTATCGTAAAATGTGAAGGAAAGTGGTAACCCTCAACTTAAGATATTACCCTTTAAGTTAACTTCAATATCAGGATTTACCCAGGCGCCACCCAGTTTTATAAAAACAGGGAAAAATAATCAAATTTGATATTAATCCACAGTCTCAGTCTCAGGGTTGCTACGGAGTTCTAACTATGTGACTACACTACTAACAGAAAATAATTGAATGAATGATAAAACAGTAATCAAATCAAATGAATAATTGAAGGAACACAGCAAATACACATGATGGACATTCATGGACAAAAACAAGTTAAAGATGACTATCAAAAGTGCTTGAAACATTTTGGTTTACATTTTACAATATATTCAGCCTTCACTTTCTGTTAGGAACCTCAGGTCCTAGTCTGTTCTGTGTTTCTTGTTGCATGCTTTTCAGTTGAGCACTTCCTGTTTTATTTTGGCATGGTTAACCTCTCTTCTCATTTCAGTGCACATCACTTCCCCTCCTCATGCTTCCCGCCACTACGTTTAACACCGCCTTTACCTAATTCTCACCATTCACCTCGTCTCAGCGTCTTCCCCCCCCCTATTGTGTCCACCTGTGATAGTCAATCACTCATTCACAAGTATAAATCGTCTTCCCCTTCCCCTCTTCCAACGTCTTGTGCTTTCACGCAAAGTCCAGCTTTTCCCTGTGAGTTATTCCTTCTAGTGTTTTTATCTCTCCTGTTTATACCGCCTACCCTTAGCCTCCGTTTTGGATGTGTTTCCATATCACCTATTCCTGTGTACCACCACCGACTGTAAAAAGACACCGTATTCCACGCCTTCGCTCTGTGTTTCTCTAGCCTCTCTCCGCACAACCCAACACTTCTTAAATAACTGACAAACAATATTGAACTTTTTCTGATTTTCAAATATTTGGCACCTGTAAACTTTTACACACTTTGGAGGTGACCTTGAACGCATCATATCGCAGTAGCACCTTGACTCTTAAAGAAGTTATTTCTGGAAAAGCAGTTTTAATGGATAATCTGCAATATTAATATTGTAGTTTGTGTTTATTTATTTATTATTTATCGAGCCATTCAAATTTAAATGTTAAATCTAAATGTTGAATCTAAATCTATGTGTTAAATAAGGAAAATGTTGAGTTCAGTTACATTTTATAATAGTATTCAGACAGCTTTCATAGTGTCCATAAAATATGTTACATATGTCCTTAAAATGGGCTGCATGGTGCCGTGGTTAGCACTGTCGCCTCACAACAAGGTCGAATCCGACTCAGGGTCCTTCTGTGGGGAGTTTGCATGTTCTCCCTGTGTAAGCGAGGGTTTTCTCAACGACCGATCTGTATAATGTGAACATATATGGAGGGATGGATCCAGGAGGATGTCAAGCAGCTTCCAGGTGTCAGCAAACAGATCAATACAACCTCCTGTCCTTCATGTAACCTTGGGAGAGGACGAGATTTTTGTTTTTAGTTCACAGTTACTTTGGACTGAACTGAACTGATGGGACAGAGAGACAGACAGACAGACAGACAGACAGACAGATAGACAGAGAGAGAGAGAGACAGACAGACAGACAGACAGACAGATAGACAGACAGACAGACAGACAGACAGACAGACAGATAGACAGAAAGACAGACAGACAGACAGACAGACAGACAGACAGAGACTCACTGGCTCTTCAGATAATGTTCGGCGTCTTGAAGCTAGCAGGCTGCTGACAGTGGTTCGGTGTGTTCTGTGGACTGCTGTGGTGCTCGGGTGTCCTGGGATGATCGGCTGGTCCACATCCACTCTCAGATGCTCCAGGAATGCCAAAGACACAGGAGGAGTTCTGCCCTATGACATCAAAAACAAGTTGTGATTTTCTTTTCATCACTACACTTCCTCCTTTGGGTTGACAGACATCACAATGTTCTTCCACATTTCTCCTGCAGACTATAATCTCTAAATAAATCAACTTTGATCTGTACTGGTACATTTCAACTTTAGCTTATAACCACTTTATGTCGCCTTAGTTAGTCTTGTAGTCTCAATAAGGACTTTCTTAATTTATTGACTAAATCAGAGGAGACCATCGCTCTCTGGCTCGTCTTGTGGTCGGCCACCCTTCTCATCTGGTCGGGAGGACGAACTTCTCCTCTGTCATCAAGGAAACTGATGGACGTACTGCAGGAAAAAGTACAACATTGTGAGCAATATCAATTATCATTAAAATATTTAAAAATTGATTAAAAAATGTTGTTATTTATTATTGCCTTATCTGTGTCTGGTTCAGTTTTCTACAATAGTTAAATACTAAATGCCTTTTCAGTAAAAAGCAGAACAATTCAAAACAAAAAAGTGAGTAGGATAATCACTGAATTACTAAAAATGTGATCCTGTGTGTGCCAAAAGGGGGACCAGAGAGTGTGTGCCAATTACAGGGGTATCACACTACTCAGCCTCCCTGGTAAAGTCTACTCTAGGGTGCTGGATAGGAGGGTCCGGCCGATAGTCGAACCTCAGATTGAAGAGGAACAATGTGGATTTCGTCCTGGCCGTGGAACAACGGACCAGCTCTTCACTCTCACAAGGGTCCTTGAGGGGGCCTGGGAGTATGCCCATCCAGTCTACATGTGTTTTGTAGACTTGGAGAAGGCGTACGATCGGGTCCCCCGGGGTATACTGTGGGAGGTGCTGCGGGAGTATGGGGTGAGGGGGTCACTTCTCAGGGCCATCCAATCCCTGTACTCCCAAAGCGAGAGCTGCGTCCGGGTTCTCGGCAGTAAGTCAGACTCGTTTCCGGTGGGCGTTGGCCTTCGCCAGGGTTGCGCCTTGTCTCCAATCCTGTTCATGATATTCATGGACAGGATATCGAGGCGTAGTCAGGGGAGGAGGGTTTGCAGATTGGTGTGCTGAGGATCTCATCGCTGCTTTTTGCAGATGATGTGGTTCTGCTGGCATCATCAGTCTGTGACCTCCAGCGCTCACTGGAACGGTTCGCAGCCGAGTGTGAAGCAGCTCGGATGAGGATCAGCACCTCAAAATCAGAGGCCATGGTTCTCAGCAGGAAACCAATGGATTGTCTACTCCGGGTAGGGAATGAGTCTTTACCCCAAGTGAAGGAGTTCAAGTACCTTGGGGTCTTGTTCACGAGTGAGGGAACAATGGAACGTGAGATTGGCCGGAGAATCGGAGCAGCGGGGGCGGTATTGCAGTCGCTGTACCGCACCGTTGTGACGAAGAGAGAGTTGAGCCGGAAGGCAAAGCTCTCTATCTACCAGTCAATCTTCGTGCCTACTCTCACCTATGGTCATGAGGGCTGGGTCATGACCGAAAGAACTAGATCGCGAGTACAAGCGGCCGAAATGGGTTTCCTCAGGAGGGTGGCTGGCATGTCCCTTACAGATAAGGTGAGAAGCTCAGTCATCTGTGAGGGACTCGGAGTAGAGCTGCTGCTCCTTTGCGTTGAAAGGAGCCAGTTGAGGTGGTTCGGGCATCTGGTAAGGATGCCTCCTGGGCGCCTCCCTAGGGAGGTGTTCCAGGCACGACCAGCTGGGAGGAGACCCCGGGGATGACCCAGGACTAGATGGAGAGATTATATCTCCACACTGGCCTGGGAACGCCTCGGGATCCCCCTGTCAGAGCTGGTTAATGTGGCCCGGGAAAGGGAAGTTTGGGGTCCCCTGCTGGAGCTGTTGCCTCCGCGACCTGACCCCGGATAAGTGGTTGAAGATGAAGTGATCCTAAGAGCTGTAACTTGCTTGCAGTTCTCCTCGCTGCTCCTCTTTGCAGAGATGCTGAGGACAGAAGTTGATAGAATTGCGTCTCCAGAGCTTTCTGCCTCTCTGAGGTCTACTCTCAAAACCTTGTTGGCCTCTCAGCACTTACCTGCTGCCAGGTCTCCTCGCTGCTCCTCTCTGTGGAGGAGCTGAGGTCAGAAGTTGAGGGGAATGACTCCCTCCATTACATCTTGCTTCCATCACTTCTAGTGAGAAAGTGAGGGCGCTGTGAAGAAGCTGCCACGACCACAAAGACAGAATCTTCTCAGTTTATCTTCCAGAGCTTATTGATGCTGCTCCACTGGCTGCCAATGCTGAACAGGTACCTGCAGGTGCCTGACAATCAGTCTCTGAGGAACAGCAACTGAGTCCCAAGAGGATGGAGGTGGTTCAGAGGTCCAGCAGGGACACCAACAGGAACAGCGACATGGGGAACCAACGGGAACAGATTGAAACACTCGTCGCCTGGCCTGCCAAAAGCACTGCTGTGAGGACTGGTGGATGACAGGATAAAAATGTCCAACGTTGTCCTCA
Source organism: Pterois miles (assembly GCA_947000775.1). Lineage (NCBI taxonomy): Eukaryota > Metazoa > Chordata > Actinopteri > Perciformes > Scorpaenidae > Pterois > Pterois miles. Next base: position 9,587,911 of record CAMQGK010000058.1, on the reverse strand, counting down.
TCATCAGCATCCTCGTTGCCCGTGGTGTGGTAGCCAGTCATCCAGGGTCTCTTTGTTCTCGTCCTCATCATCAGAGGAGAGCGTCCTCACATCCTCACATCCTCATCATCCTCATCATCAGAGGAAAGAGGAGGGATATACTCACCTTCCTCAACTTCAGGCACCTCATCCTCATCATCGGAGACGATGTAGAGGCCAAGGTCGGTGGGTTGGATCAGCTGCGGGAGCTCTTCAGCACGTTCAGCATCGCCATCTAAACTCTGAGAGGAGATACCTAAGGGGACAAGAAGGTACATGCATATTAATTTTCATACACGAGAACATTGCTTTGTTATTACTCAACAAAGAGAGATGAGGTTCCTTATCAGACTTGTACTTTTATACACAAATGCAGATTCTAGCACTCAGATACACTTTTAGAAGAAATGCAACTACATGGAAAAAGATGACTCCCAAAATAAAAGTAAAATCGCATTGGCTGGATTGTGTAGAACAGGACATCCTACTAGTTAATAATAGTAACTAGAATAATAACAGCAGCTCAGGTGGTGGAGAAAGAGAGGGAACAATAAATAATAGTAAGTCAGACAAATTATCTCTACATTATTCATTTTAAGTAACTGATATTATATGAACAACTGGATGTATAGCATATAGTTTGTAGTTGAGCTACATAATTTTACTTTCTCTGTTTTTACATTAGAGACTATTTTAGGTCACCTTCATTGTGAGTGAACAACCGCAGCTCATGTGGTGGAGTAACGTATAAAAAATGGTAAGTAAAACAGTGTTTGAATTATTGAATTAGTGTGGAGAAAGATTTACAATAACATACATTTATTACATTGCCTTTACATTTTAGACTATTGCAAGCCCCTTTCTCAACAAAACAGAAGCTCATACTTACTTTTGTCGTCCATGGTGAACAACAACAGCAGCTCAGGAGGGAAAGCGGGAGGAAGACCGTAAGGGTCACCTTCATCGTTACCTCCATGAGGCTCAGCCTCAGCCTCCTGAAGCCAGTTCACCTCATCAAAACCAGCAAGGTCAACCTCCTCTTCCACGTCGTTCCACGTAAGCAGGCAGGACAGCATCATTGGCAGGCCTCGCAATGTCAAGACAGTCTTTGTGCAGAAGCCAAACTGTGACACCTGAGGAGGAAAAAAAATGCATTAAAAAGTCCAACTCTCCACTTTCATAAAAGATTAAAACAGGAAAAACATTTTTGACCGGATACATCACAGACACTTTGTAGAAAAGCCCCCAACAAACAGAGTGCCACTGTCACGTCTAAAAGTGATATCCGATATACTGCAGTACTGTTATCTGAGACATTATGACAGGATGAGAGAGATCTGATAATGTATGCATGTTGGCTATATCTCAGCTGGACTCAGGTGATAGTTTTGATTTTCAAGTTCTTCTTTCAAGCCTGGCATATTTGACTGCCAAATGCTGACAAAAGGTTTACACCATTCTGACTTGTGGAAACAGTAATGAGGGCCTATTGGTGCAGCGCTCAGGAGAAAACTGCTTGTTTTAGTCTGGTTCAAAGAGTAACTTTGTTTGTATTTCCTGGATTTTTAAAAATGATCCAGCAGAATAAAAGGAGCACGGTGTTTTCAAGTCTTTTCCAAAGAAAGCAGCTAACAGCATTAGCTAGTAACTAGCTCCAAAAGTCACTAAATCTAGCAAAAACCTTGTCAAGTCTGCAACACTGAGAGTCCGTCCCCTCAGGCCTCCCTCTAAAGTCACTCCCCCACTACTATCATTATGAACATAAACATATCAGTGAATATGAACAAACATGACTATTGTTAGCACTCACAGCTGTCAAGTTACAGCTTGTGGAAGAGTGTGGAGGCGATACACAATGAGTGTACGGATAGAGTGTGCAGGTAGACAGGCAGCCTGTTCAATCATTACATTCAGGCTGAATGAAATGATTGGACACATTTATTACAGTCCTGCGACAGCCACAGATGCTTGCATCAACTTTTATTTATTTATTTCAAGATCTATTCTTTACATTTAAGCATCTATTTATTCTTTTATCTATTTTTCCATGTATTTATGTCAGTACTTATTAATTAATTTCTTATATTTATTGATACATTTATTTATGCAATTTTCTTTTTTCTTTATTCATTCATTTGTTAACTTATTTTATGCAGCATCAACATCAGCAACAAAACCAGCATGACGCTAGGACGCTCAGTTGTATATGGTTTTTTAAAATCAATTATTTATTAAAAGGAAAAACAGCATTTGACCTTGTTTCAACATTGCCTTTGGCATTTCCTGATTTATTGCTTCTTTCACAGAAGAGAACAAGCATCTGACAATGAGCTTATTTATTGATATATAACGTTTAAACCCTCTGTGATCAGGAAAATCACACAGAGATGATCAACTCTGTTGGTAAATCCAACCAAATTTGCAGCCTGTCGAGTTTGGCTGGACAATCGGTGCAGAAGTGTCCGGGCAGAACATCAGTCTTCAGACAGTCAGAACAACTGACTGGTGAATGAGAGGCGACCTTGACAAGCAGCTAAGGCTTCCCCACTGACATCACCTTACCAGAGTAGAGACAAGAGCAGGACAGGATGATGAGGGTCATGGCTGGTCTGGTGAGATAGCTCAGGGTTGTGGCAGCAAGCAGCTGAGACAGGCAGACATGCAGGGACACAACCTGGAGACACTAGGAAACAGGGTACGTTCAGGTTAAGCAAACAGCACAAAGAAATAACTCTGAGTACACAAATTTGTAGGCAAGTCATTTCACATTTCTGTATTTTCAGCAATGTTTTGCAATTAATTAGTGTGTCACCGTATTGTTCTTTGAATCTTTATTCAGTAACTTCAACATCTTCAACTATTTCTTGCATATATTTGTGGACTATTCCTGCACACTTTCAGCTACAGAAACAATTCAATGATCAAAGTATTCTGATATTCAGATAGATACATTCAAATTTACCTTAAATTTACTTTGACAGTATTACAGTTTAGCCTCTAGCTTTTCTACCAATGTATTTCAGCGCCTATCTTCCGTAGGTAAGGCAGCTAAGCTTACCAACTGTACATTGCAACTTCAAGGTTTTTCGGCAGTGTAGTGCAATGGACTTGAGCGCTAACATTTTTAGGCAAGTCATTTCACCTTTCTGTATTTTCAGCAATGCTTTGCAATTAATTTCAGCTATCAGCATTCACATGCATTTTCAGCAGGAAATGTACTGTCTAGTTGTTAAGTTTGTAACTGATCTTGGTTATTAGTTGACTATGAATTGGTTCATTAGTCTAGTCATCAAACTCTTTCTGTTCTAAAAATTCATCTATACATCACCCTCGCTGAGCAGATGGTAGATGGAGGTTGTGCTGCTTGGAGCAGAGTGGTGGCAGCTTCTGTCTGGAACACGGCAATATGGATCTTTGGATCTAACGTTGCGACCCGGATTGAATCATTTGTCTCCCTCAGTGGCTCTCTCTGGTGTCTATCCCTCATCTATGGATGGCTGGCATGTCACCTCAATGCATGTTTCCATCTCCGTCCTTCTCTGTCTGGCGCAGCATCTTTGTGCCATTTTTTCAGGCCCCCCCTCCTCAGAGCTGGAGGGGTCATGACTGGCGTTTTAGCGGGCTGATTTGGTGTGAATCCAGCGTATGGCTTTGTTTGTACAACTGCTCTCATCAGTGATTGTAAATGTCTCAGTAGTTTTGTTTCCATTCAATTGCTTAGTGAATTTTAAGTGAATTTTTTCAAATGTCACAAAACAGAAATGCAAATTAGATGTGTCTCCGTCAACTGGGTTGAGCGAATAAACTCAACTAACAGCTCAGTTTGGTCAGAAGTTGGTGCTATAGACTATGTATGGCTGTAATCCATCAGCAAGTAGAGTAGAAGAAGTAGAGGTTGCTAACTGGAAACAAAACAAATCAGCTTGCCCATCTATCTACAATAGAAAGATGGAGAAAGATCTTCAGGAATTTGTTTCAATTGGGCAAGTGTAAATCGTTTTTCATTCAGCTAGTGCTGGCCATGTTTCATACTGTCCAGTGACGAGGACACATAATGGGAACATCCAAGACGACTTCGACACCGTCATGTGAGTTAAATTTTGTTATTTCAACAAAGGCATTTCCATAATCTATTTAACTCGTCAACTCTTTTTTTGACAATGGCAAAAAACACCTCTAGCAAGCATAACCTACTTTACTTTAAAATGCAAATAAATATATGTGAATGAATACACAGCTAATTGCTGTGTTGATATAATACCCAAACTGCAGACTCCAGGCCAGTACTCAGTAACTGCTAGTGTCCTTGTTCATAGGTGAAAGTAAAAGTGGAACAGTGCAGCAGTTATAATCTGACACCAAGCACATTGTTATCATTGAGAGCCGGCTGGACCATCACAAATGGCACCAAAAACTGAGTCACAGCTGGTAGAGACTGTTGTGTGCACTGAGACCAAGTAATGATTTTGTTTTAAAATTTTGTTTGATTTGAGTTCAATTTCATGAATTACTGCTGCATAGTAAATACTTCCATTAATAAGTAAGGAGCGCCATATGGAAGGCAGATATGAGTGCAACAGATGACTGGCCAAAGCGCTCCAACAAACAGGATGGCATCTGGAGGCCAAAGCTATGATAAGAGCACTGTAGGCTACTCCAGTTTTTAGGCAGCAAACATTGTAGGAAAGCTCAAAGCTCCTTTTCCACCCAAAAATGTGTTGCATGTTATTATTTCACTGTGATGTTCACTGTGAAGAATGCTGTATGTGCAAGGTGTCAGCCTGTTTCACATCCATCTGCCGAACGGTGAACGTTTCTCTGTGCTCACCTTAGTTCTTAGTTTAAGACGTGCTGATTTGGCAAGGTTTAAATTTGTTGAAAAACCTCATTAGATATTTTTGTACTATAAAACATGGAGGGGATTTTTGAAAAGACTACATTCTGGCAGTGCTTTCTCAAGTTTTCTACTGGCCTGTGGGTATTTCTGTTTCTAAAAAGTTAGGAGATCACCAGAGATATTAAAACACAGTACACCAGAGAACCATGAATGCCAATCCAACTGGTAGATCAGTTTAATAGCTTGTATTGATATTTCAGTCACAACCAAAGTGGTGGACCAGCTGACTGACCAACAGAACAACATTCCTAGCATGGCAAAGAATTAGCAATTGATCTTCTGCCTTGGAGAAAAAAAAATCCTATGCTAATGTTGCACAAATAATAATGTTAATAATTCATAGTTGTTTTTCTTATATAGCTGTTTTCTGACACTTTTAACAGCCAAAAACCTTTTGTGTGGCATCAATGATATATCTCATGCTTAGAGGATGTGGTTTTATGGTAATTTTTATCCCCAGCCAGCACTGACAAACAAGAAAGTAATGAAATCAAATCTCCATTTTCACTGAAACAACTGCATGAGAAGCAACACAGCAGAGCCGTAGCGCCTTGGCCTTGTCTTGAGTGGTTAGAAAAAATCAGGCCACACGGGAAGCGCAGTGAAATCCTCTTGTTCCTTCCTGACAGTGCATACAGCTCTGTGCATTGTGCCGCGGTCTGGGGAATGTTTGGCCGATGTTGGAGGGAGAAAATGCTCGGCTCACATCTGAGAGCGGTGGCTGATGCTCGGTCCCTTGGGCTCTGCAGCACCATCGCTGTCAAACCCCAGGGCCCTCGCTTTTTCTCCTAGAGCCCGCGGATCAAACACTCGGCGCACGACTGTCAAAACCCATCTCATCATGGAGAGGGGAACAAACTGAGAGGATGTGTTACAGTTTACTGGCAAGAAAGAAGGACAAAAAGCACTTTGCTTTGGCTCTTAGAACCAATGTGTTCACTCAGCACTTTCTTGTGTCTTATTTGCATCTCAGCATGCTTAGAAATGTGTCCTACTTACTGACCATACATGAACAGAAATGAGAGCTTCGGGGGGCTTGTTACAGTACAACATGTTTCATGTCCCTACATGCTTTCAGTGCTTGGATAGCGTGTCCTGCATATGCTTTCTTGAAATCCAACAAAAAAACATGAAAATGCGGGGACCAAGTATGAAAACAACGTGTAGTGATACAGAAACACATGGCCTCGGGCACAGAGCAGTATCTCGGAAAGATTAATGAGTGTTCCCGAGGACCCCAAATTAAAATAACATCACTTTCCATATCATCTTGACAGGGGATAATTAATTACCAGCCCACATACAATTGTTTTTAGAAACATCGTGACTACTGCATATGCACAAAAAGGTATAGCTTCGATTAATGAAATTCACTGCTTTTTAAATTGATGTCTTTATTGGTGGGGCGCCAGCAGGTCAAGGGAGCATAACTTGGCATCCACAGAACTGCTGGCTCAGTTACTCCTCAAACTAGAACAGGGAAACAGGACTTGTGATGCCATTTTTAAGTGGGAGAACAGCACCTAGAGGGAGAAAGTACACTCAAGAATGCAAGAAGGACAGTATATTGCAGCCATTTAAGTCATGGTTGGGGACTTATTAAACAGCACAGTTTCTTTAGAACAACCTGAATAAATTATGGAGTGTCTCACACAGGAGATAGAGCTCGCTAAGAGAGTGGATGGAGTGTGCTTGTTTCACCTCCTCATCAATCAAGCATGGAAAGCAATCTAAAGGCTGTCGATACAGGATGGCGAATAACATTGAGAGGTCTTTGGTGAAAGGGATGGGCATGTAGGCGCATAGCCAAAATGTAGGCAGAGATCAAGGCAGAGTTTGATTTCAGCTGTTTGACTTCATCCTAAATCTTGTTCTACTACTTGGCAAGATTTCTTGTAAAAACTTCAGCTGCTATACCGTCAAAGAGGAGAAAGTAGAGCGGCTAGGGTAAAAACCTGTCCCGTCCCCGTAGAGAGTGGTACAGGAAAGAGTCTTAAAACCCAGAAATGAGTTAGCATTTTGTCACTTCCAGTTCCCTCGTCTGGAAGTTAGTTAGTGTTGTTTTTTTAGTTAGTTGCCTGAAATAAGGTCTGTGGTTAATACAAGCTTAAAGGGATTTTAAACTTTTGTTCTACGATATAAAATGTAGTAAATATCCCACTCGTGAATTTTGAAGCCTTCACACATCTTAAAAATGGTGGCTGCTAACAAGGGGCTAAATGAGACTACTAAATGTCATCACCCCAACTTGTCTGTCTTTACAGCCTCGTTGTTAATACTTGTGATCATGCAACTGTGCCGCAGTTCGCTTATAGCTGAACATTAGCTTTTAACTTTTGCCAGCTGCATTCACGCTTCAAAAATCACAGAAGGGGTGTCCATTTGCGAAGACAGTCTTTTCATTTCTTCATTTTTTTTAAATATAATTTTTTTTTGTCATTGTTATTGACAGCGACAGTATTGAAAGGGGGAGACAGAGAGAGGAAGACATGCAGCAAAAGGCCCCAGGCTGGATTGGAAACCCTGGGCCACTGTGACAAGGATTCAGCTTTGGTACATGGGGTGCCTGCTCTACCAAGTGAGCTGCAACAGTGCCCCTGTGAAGATTATCTTGCTGAACAATGTCACTATCATAAACCTGTGTTTGCCACAGAGGTAATTTTCTGCAATAATCCAAAATCTACTGGAAAAAATCATGTTGGCTTTTTGTCGAGAGCTATGCAAACTTCCTGGTTTGCCTGCAAAAATATATCATCCCTGTAGCATGCTATAGCCTATAGAGACTTGGATTTGCCTTATTTGCCAAAATAAAATTATACTTTGGACAACTCTTTACCCACAGGACAAGTTGATTTAAAACTTTAGAACAAACTGAGGCTAAACGAGGAAACATGCTGTATTTTAGTCTAGTGTTAAGCTGTAAAATGAGAAAGCCATGCTGGTAACAGTCGAGCCAAAACCAACTGACTGTTTTCAACATGGCTGCCAGATCACAAACTTTCTCATTTTACAGCTAAATTGTATGGTATATTATGTTTCTGAAAACATTTGAAGCTCTCTGGCTCTGGCTGGTTGTTTTTCTTTGAGCACAGTGGAGTCATGTGAATCCTATTAGGAGCGCTAAACGGAGTCAGAGGGACCTGATTTTTCACTGATTATCCATCTCATATACTACTGTCAGGATACAGTGACAGTGTGAAGGACAATAGCATGAGTGATCAAATCCTGCATGTGAAAATGCTCCTCATGGCTTATGGCTCCGCATGGCTGCCATCAGCAATCCACTCCCATGTTTAATGGTTATCGTTTCTGAAATGGGCTGGACAATCAGGCCATACTACTTCTTTCCAGATCTTTGTCTTTTGAGCTCTAAATTGTGTTATGTGACTTTGTGCATTCACCCTGGACTGAAACCATTTCTAAATGTCAGTGCTGCCACATTGGCTCCAGTGTTTTCTGTAGATAGTTCCACAAGTCTGGATTTAGATCTGTGATCATATTTTAAATCAGCAAGAAGCCTGTTTAATGTGCGTCTTGCCCTGGCAGTGATCCATGACTGGTGACAAATGTTTCATCGTTGTGAGTCAGTGTTGGTGTGTGTGCATGACCGAATGTGAGGCATTGTGAAGCTCTGCTCTCAGGTTAGAGGCACTTAGTGCTGCGCATTTCTAGATTTACTACAGGGAAAGTTTGGCTGAAATAAACTTGATCTCTTCTTTCTACTGCACAAAGGTCATGATTTTAGTTACTCTGCTATCGAAGATAAAAATGTAATATTCAGCTCTCCAGGATATTGGAATAACAGTGTCCATTTTGCAGTGGTTTATTTGTGTGTGGGTTTTATACACACAATGATAATTTTGGGTTGGTGCTGCCATCTACAAATCATGTCGTACTGTTTTTATCCTTAAAGTTACCCATGCTTTAAATAGCATTGCACACATAAGAAGAAGGCTAATACATTGGAAATATGATTCAGTGCATGCTCTGTTGTCGCTGTAATTGTTTTTATTTTATCCACAGGCTTTTTTCTTTCCATTTTTGTCTGAAGACCATAAGGCTGAAAAGCAATTGATCTTTGAGCTTGAGCAAGTGCATTTTCCAAAGCAGATACAGAGGAGAATCAATTTGAAGTAAGAGCACCCGGCACCACAATTGTTTGTGGGTATCAAAGGCTACCCTTTTCTGTCTCATGAAACAAACAAACCATAAATCACTACTGATTGGATAGTGTGGGCGGCACTGGCTTCACCACAGCTGGTACAAGAAAACCAAGAACCCGATTAGTGAGGCAAATATAAAAGTAAGTCAAGCTTTGGAATGTAAGTGCCAAGAGTGAAGCTGTATTTTATTACATTCAATCATTCAAATATTATCCGGATGGTCAACAATAGACTCTGTTATCAGTAGGGATTATTTTTAATGGTTGACTAACCCTTTGGAGTCAAATCAAAATGAATCATGTTGTCTCATGTTTAGGTATATGATAAAAAATAATTCAATTTCAAGTTTTCAAATTGATTGTTCACTAAACCCATCCTAACTAGGCACGGCATGCCTGTCAAACTTTAGCTATCTCCAGTTGTTGAAGACGTGAGATACTGTGCATGGTGGTGTCCTCTTTCCTGGCCTCTCCAAAACCAAAAACACACAAGTGTAGAGAATGGATTAAACAGTGTGTTTGTCTGCTCTAATTTAAAGTGGCAGTTTTTGGTATCAATAATCCCACAATAACCTTTCAGCATTTTGTAATTCAAATGTTCTGAGAGAAAACTAGACTTCTGCACCTCCTCGTGTCTCTGCTTCTGGGCTTTAAAAATCTAGTACATGACAGGAGACACTGGGCAAACACAGGTAATTTCAGAGAAAGCACATTCCTATTGGCTGTTCATTCAACAGAGGCAGTTGTCAATCACTCAGAAACTATGATTAAACAGTCAAACTACCTACTACTACTACCTAGGAGCACTTAATGAGCATTGTGTGAACTTGTCTGGCAATGGTTCGAATATAACAGATGTTCATTTATATGTAAAAGTCCCATACTCCAGGTTTAATGTAGTGGCTCTGTCCTGCTCTTAATTGGATTTGAGGGAGTTTAAACTCCAGTAACCCCAGTCAACTTTGGACAAGATAGTGCTATGTTAGCCATACTCATCAGTTAGTCCTCCTCATCCTGAAAGACTTTTTTTGTAACTGAGGTCTGAAAGGTGAAGCCAATGCTGAAGAGCCTTAAACTTGCATTCTTTCTAATAGCTAGCAGGGGGGCTCCTCTGGTTGCAAAATAAGTCTGATTGTATAGAAGTCTATGAGAAAACGAGCCTATTCATGTGATTTATTACCTCAGCAAACATTTGAAACATGATCAATTGCTAGTTTCAAGTCTTCTTCAATACAACATTATGTTCATTAAATAAGTTGTGGTCCTAATTAGAGTCAAACAGACCATTAAGCAGGGTATGCTTTAGGACATGGCTACCTTGTGATTGACAACCTCGGTGTAGTCCAGTCCGGGAGTTTTCATCTTTATCCCTTTCGCAGTGCGTTTTCGGTTCATAAAAGTTAATATTACCACTTAAAAATGTCTTATTCGATGCTTGGTTGCGAAAAATCAAAATGCTGAACTCAAGGCTTCAAAATGGCAGTCCATAAACCAAAGGGTGATGCCACGCCCACTTCTTATACAGATTGAGGTTGTTATGTTAAAAGAGACATACATACGGTGTGAGCAGTGCCATCTGCAGATCAACACGACAAAGACAAAGGAGCTGGCGGTGGATCCAAGGAGGGTCAAGGCACCGGTGACCCCTGTTTCCATCCAGGGGGTCAGTATAGACATTGTGGAGGACAAGTACCTGGGAGTACATATGGACAATAAACTGGACCGGGCCCCAGAACACCGAAGCCGTCTACAAGGGCCAGACCCCTCTATTTTCTGAGGAGGCTGAGGTTCTTCAATATCCGCCAGGCAATGTTGAGGATGTTTTATTAGTCTGTGATGGCCAACGCTATCCTATTTACTGTTAGAGTAAAGCATGCTTTTACTTCTTTCTGTGCAAAATCCACGATTTTGTTGTTTCAAAAATTACTAATAATTTTCAGTGGTAAATCTGCCAGTTATCATTAAACTGTACATTTGCTGTGCAGCTTGGTGTATCAACAGTAACTAAGGGGGGTGAGTCTTCCTGAACAATCAATTTTCGTGGCGTTTAGGTTTAATGTTAAGATCATTGTGGTTGTACCTCTACATTAGGTTGTTATAACCTTACAAGTACATTGTGTGCATGTCTAATTTTGTGTATGTATACTGAGAGCAACAAAATACCAGAGACAAACTCCTTGTATGTGTTCACACTTATCTGGCCTGAAAGCTGATTCTGATTCATGAAAAATATTTGCCAATAGGCCTTATTTAACCCTTCATATTTACCATTTATATATAACATAAAAACACTTAATAAATTGCTTATGACAAGCTGTAATGTAGTTGTAAGCTTGATCAGTTTCTCATTATAACAAGAAACTTCTTGTTTTTACAAGATCCTTTACCTGTATAACAAGATATTATGACATACAGTATATTCATGTTATTACTTGATACCAAATTACTCTGAAAATGTTCTTGTTATAGCATGATAAAGTACATACTTCCACACATGAACAAATATTTACAGATGGGTTTAAAACTGCTCACAAATGTCTTCCAAATACAGGATCCACTCGCATAGATTATAGACAGATTATAGATAGAGAGAGTGAAGAAGACAATACCGCTACCAGTACACCAAAGCACATCTTTGTTTTTTTCTGAGCAAGAACTTTCCATATGTATTAGGGTCAAAATACTTTTTTATTAATTATTTGCTTTGTCAGACATTCATTTTTCATAAGAACAGCAGACCCATTGTGGAACACTGTGATTTTCCCGGTACAGTGTGTCCTTGGCATATTTTTTTCCTCCAGAGAGTACAGGTGATAAATCGGTACATTTTAGTCCTCGGCTCTGTTTAGATGGCTTCCCATTGATGATAATCATCTGCAGCAGAGCAATGGTGATTAACTGGTTATTGTCCATCAGAGAGATAGAAAGTGATGTATTTTACCTTACTGTTCCACTGTTCAATGATTCAGCGACTGATTGCAAAGGTCATCTTGGAGTAAGATTAAAGCTCTCCTTACGCAACAACCTTGGACAGATTGGCCCTCAATTTCCAAGACTCTCTGTACCACTTTCTCTCAAAAGTCTGAAAGTGAGTTTGTTTTCATAAGAACTGTAGACTGAATGTCCTTCTCAGCAGACATAAGGACTAGCATTGTCACTGATGTTTGTTGTGAAAATGTCCCCTTTGAGAACTATATCAAGGGCATCGGCGGCTGCCTACATTTGAACAGACATGGCTGATTATTTAGAGAGATAAAAGGCGGCTCATTTGTATTCAGAGATGAGTAAAGAGGGAGAAGTGAGTACATCACGCCCGGGCAGGACCGATACTTGCAAATGAAAGCAACCCACAGGTCAAATCAATACTGTGTCTACAATAATACTGTAAAGTGCATACCAAGGACATTTATATATTTAATAACACTTACCACCTCAACAATGCAATGAATGACACAGTTTAGAGGCTGCACACACACAGACGCTTGTCTATCATACTACTTGCTTCTCTATGAGTTAAAAAAGAAAACAATGCAAACGGGAACCTGTTGCATGAATGTTTGAATACATTTTCTAAGTTCACTTCTGAGATAAGTCATGTCTGTGGAGAATTGTTTTCTAAGCTTTCATTTCCATTTTCTCCTCAGCCAATCTCTGATTGGCATTTAGACAAAGCTTCCAAGTATTCTGCAGAGGATTGACATTTGCGTTGCTATTTTTTTCCTCACTCTCTGCATATTTAGAATGATAAAACCATTCCTAGATGAACTCAACACCTGCACCTCTTTTTTCTCAATATAATGCAAAACAAACCTTTAATAAAAGTGAACAGTTTCCTGTATTGACCTTGGAGGACTGCATGTCTGTGTTGTTTTTTCTGCTATTGATACTTTCACTATCTGGACCAAATAGTATTGGGGTGGATCTAAAGGGTGACCTGGACCCCCATCTGGTTCCCCTAATTGTGGCAAATATCTTTACACATTTTTCAACCCAAATTTATCCCCAGAGAGGGGATATTGTAATTATTCATTTATTGTAGTTATTATTTATCTGGACTCATTTCTGTGAAGCCACCTGCAGGTTTCTGAAGAGCTATTGTGAAGCTCAAATTGGGTGGCTCCGGCTGTTGCCATCTTGGTAGTGACAACATACCCTAACTCCCAGTGAATCCAAAAATGAGTAAAGAGGTAGATTGTCGGTGGAGTGGAGGTGGCCCGGATGACGGGAGCAGACAGCTAACTAGCGACCGGGTGCAGCACCCACCTGTCACTTAAAGCAGCCATGCCCTCATTATGCCCAACTCTAAACCTTAAAATAATTTAAATGAGTGAATTATATAAAAATTCACCCCCATACGTCGTAATGAAAGGGATAGTAGCTATAAAGTCCAAAACCGTTTTTGTCCCAGTCTGTAAACATGTTTATTTCTGCAGTCCCCATACACACAGGGGTGTATGGGGACTGACTCGCTTTTGGAGCCAGCCTCAAGTGGCCATTTGAGGAACTGCAGCTTTTAACACTTCAGCGCTGGCTTCATTTCTCAGCACCAGAGGTTGCTGCTTGGTTTGTCCTGAATATTGTGTATGAACACTGAATACTGAATATGTGTACTGAATCTGAGTATTGTGTTTAATGGTACATGTGTGTTGTTAGTCTTTAAGAGGACCAAACCTGTGGGGTTGAAAATGGACTGCATTTATATAGCACTTTCCTAGTCTTAACAACTACTCAAATTGTTTTACAACACGTCAACATTCACCCATTCACACACACATTCATACAGTGGTGACTGGTGGAGGCTGCTGAACAAGATGCCACCCGTTCCTCAGGAGTGATAAACATTCACAAGCACATAGTCATTTGAAATGGTCTAGATCCACCACTGCCCAATGCATGCTCGTATTGACTCATGCCTGGTCTTCTGGTTCAACTGGGGGTCTCAGCTGGTGGAATATTTAGTATTTTCTTTGCTATGTATGTTTAATTAACTACCTTTGTGACTTACAAATGTTTCCTTCTTGTCTTTGCTGCAGGAAAATGTCAGTTAAAACTGTGGATGTGCTGTAGGCTGCAGCTACTGCAACAACCAGTACTTCTACTACTTCTAATGATGATACTCATTGTATTTATATAGCACTTTTAAAATGTACAACACAAGACGAAAAACAAGATGATTAAAGTTTCTCACAAAAGAAGGTGTTAAAGGTATTAAAACTACATAAATGAGAGAGGAAAAGCCCATTATAAGTACAATTAAATATAAAACAACATAGCCAACAACAGAAAGCAAGCAAAATGTTGTTTTCTCAAAAGAGATTCACTGCGAATGTTGCTAAGTATATTGTTAATATGTTGGCAACAGTGGCGTATTTCACCATCTAGCAGACACGGAGCGATGTTAACATTTATGTGGAGTTGTGTTTCTGAGCTCCCAAAGAATTTTAAGTTTAGTAGTACTCAGTACGTGTATATATGCATCTAGCATTGGACACAATGCTGATGAGAGCCGTGAGACTGAAACAAAACAGTAAAATTCTATGTTGAAAAACCCAAATCAACTGCAAAATCAGCCCTTTCTCCTTCCCAGGGCTTTAAATACCAAGGCTTTGTTACTGGCATTTGGTACTGTTGCCCACCACACCCTTTAGTGCCGGTATGAAACACAACGGCCGTTCTGTTATCTATGATGTAAACCTATTCAACAGCACAGCAAATGCATCAAGAAACGCAAATGCATTTTAAAGAGCAAAAAAGACACACCAGATGGGCGGGAGATGAAGTGGATGGGTTCCACAAACACAAGGCTTTCATCCAGGAAACTGCTGTTCATGTCCCGTGCATCACGCTACAATCAGCTGTTTGTTTGTGTCCCGTGTTCACAACGTTCTGTGTCATTTTCACTGTACAAACGTAGCAGTTTTAAGCCAAACCTTGTAGTTCTGTCCTAGCCTTTAACTATAGTGGTTTTGTTGCCTAATCCTAAAGTTACGTCAACACTAAACTGCTCCGTAGAACTGAGAGGAACAGAGTTGGGTGATTCTCATTTGGTTCATTTAAGCCTTTCACATGACACAGAGTAATCTTAACCATTTTTAACACACAAATATGGATAAGTGCAGCTTTAATTTAAGGTTAAGAGTTAATCCAGCAGAGTTGGAGGAGGACATGATAGGTTACTCAGATAATTCGGTCTAACTAACTTGCAAAAAGTGGCCAAAACAAGTTAATTTCTGATTTGTCCTCATTTAGATGGAGAAAGAGCGCTACGAGAATAAGTCCTAAAACCTGGAAATGAGTTAGCATTTTAGCACTTTGAGCAGTTGCTAACAAGTGACTAAATGTGACTACATCGTGACGCTGACTCGTCTGCCTTTAAAGCCCTGTCGTGTATACTCGTCTAAATCCCCCTGTCTTTTTGTTGGGGAGACCCAGGGCAATGCTAACGTCCTAGTTGGCCTACAAAAAGACATCATCTAGCATTCACAACCATTTTCTGATGCGAGCCAGACAGTCCTGAAGGAAAAAAAAAAAGAATAGCTAAAGTTGAGAGTACAGAGTTTAAAAGAGAAATTTAACTTTCTGCATTCAGAAAATAGCACACGATCCCACAGATCACATGGTCAGGTGCATCCACTCAGCTTTTAACTCCTCTCAGCCCGCCTCACACCTAGCTGCATGACTGTCTGAATGTCCTATTACCACTTCACTGTATGGTGAGATTGATTCCATTCATCCATGTTATTAGAGGCCTGGAGGGCAGCCAATGAAGAGGCAGTACAGTATGGCACAGCAGAGCTGGGGTGACAATTCAATTAGCTGCCTCCATCTTTACACCACCTCCACATGACCTGCACCAGTAGTTTTTTGCTGACGATCAACCTGCGCAAAGTGATGACATCCTCGGGTTGCTCCGCAAACGCAACCAACATGCTGATTGGCTGAGGGGACTTTAGGTTAATGGGATGGGTGGAGGGGGCTTCTCCTATTTCGGCTCAGAGATTGGTTTCAGAGTGATAGCTGTAGAAAATCAGCAATGGCTCAGTTTCAGAATACACACAAAAGCAAATTACAGCTCTCTCCTCTATTCTCCAACAATGCGACTAGTGTGCATCAATGACTGTAATCATTTATCTTGCAGCTGCAGTGCTTCACTTACACCTGTAATTTTATTTCTGGATGTGTGTGCTACAAGATTAGCTAGCAGCTCATTTCTGCTGAATATTGTAAACCAGTTTGCTGTATGCTCTTTCCAGGTTGACTGATTGACCTTGGCTCCTCTCTGCTTATACAGTTACCTACATTTGCTCTCTCTGAAACCAATTTAAGCACTGAAACGTTTCTAACTATCTGTGACTGCTGAATATGGAATAGTGATTATTTGCCAATCGCTTCCATTTCCATAAGAACCCCTAAAGAATCCCTCACTCCATTTCCAATCAGTGCTGCTGTTGATATTCACCATCTCATAGTAACAAATATAACAGGTCACATGGATGAGGGTTCTCAAATAATGCATACTGCATTTCATTCACCTTTATTAGCTGATCACAGTTTTAGTAGATATGTTTCAGTGGTATGAACTAGTGATGCTGCTTGCTTAGTATTTGCATATATTGAATAGCATGTGTCACACAGAAGATAAGGAAATCTCTCCAGAATAGCACAGTTGCGAAGTACATTCAGTGCAAATTTATACACTGTAAAAACTCCAGTGTACATTTTTTTTGGGCATCAAGAAGAATTACAATTTGTTTGGATTTAAAAATCATAAACGGTCAGTGTTGAAAGTAAAAATTTAGCTGTCCTGAACGAGCAAAGCCAGTCTCTTTAGCAAAAGTTAATGACAACTTTACTCCCACACAAGTGTTGACAGTTCTGTTAACCAATTGACTGTTTACTTAAGTTTTCAAATCAAGTTGTTTAAATGATCAAGGAAGCCTTCTTTTTACTAATTTAAGGAAAGTTATGATGGTGGTTTATGAGTCACATGGTCCTCACAGCAAATCTAACACAATGTAAACCATAATGAGGATGTGTTACTCAAACCACTCCGCACACACTCTTTTTTCACTTATACATTTCAGCGATAGACTGTATATAAAGATGGATGACGTGTCTCCACTTCCTCCCACTATACAAAAGTAAAGCCAAAATATCCTGGAGCTGCCATCTTGAGATTTTGATGTCGTTTGGAGCAGGAGTCTGTGCAGAAGTGATCGAGGGGCTGGAGCTCCCACCCACCCACACACCCACCAGAGCCAATCCCAAGCTGAGCATCGCCACAGCTTGTTAGCGAGAGAGAATCACAGCTGACAATAGCAACATCTCACCCGCTTTTTACAGCATCAGATAACTAATTAAAACACATGAGCGCATGTGGCGGCAGTAGCTCAGTCCGTAAGGACTTGGGTTAGGAGGCGGAGGTCACCGGTTCAAGTCCCCCATGGACCAAGACCAACTGGTTGCTGGAGAGATGCCAGTTTATCTCTTGGGCACCAAACCCCCAACTGCTCTGGGGGCTTGTCAGGAGCAGCCCCCTCACTCTGACATCTCTCCATTGACGCATGTATATGTACTGTATGAAATTAACAGAGTGTAAAACTGAATTTCCCTACGGGGATTAATAAAGGTTCATCTTATCTTATCTTATCTTATCTTGAATATACATCAACATGATAAGAACTACCTAAAATGAGAGAAATCACGTTTGTGAAAAAATAATTTGACGTGTACTTGGATCTTTTAATATGGCTCATGTCATATGAGGAGCGTGATTTATGACCTACAGTCCACTGCAGCGAGCCACCAGGGGGCAATTGAAATGTTTTGGCTTTACCTTTGGGGAGCTGTCATGTCATCAACTTTGATATAATGTACAGTCTATGATTTGAGCCATAGGCCTAAATTACCAACACTTTATCATAGCCATCAGTGTGTGATTCCAACGTACAAGGTACCCTTTAATGCCCATATTAAATGCTCCAGGCTTTCAATTAACTACAATGTAAACCCATCTTCAGCAATAGTAATTGCTCAGGGAAAGTGCTCCGAGAGAATGGTGACACAGTGTAAAGAGCATTAAAGGCACAATGGGTCCAACAAAGAAAAGGCTTTCCTCCAGGAAAGCACTGTTAGTGTCCCGTGTTTCACTTTTACTTTATAGTCAGCAGTTCATTCTGTCCTGTGTTCACATCAGATCAACAACACGTACTATGTATATATTCCAAACAGTAACTTTCAGACAAACTATGCTGTTTTTTTTTTTTTGTTGGATAAAACTGTGTTCAATTCACAATGTTAAGCATGTCTTTACTATGACCAAAAACTGACGTAAGGGATGTGACAAAACGTGAATATGTAACAAGTTGTGATGAGAATGTGTTGAGATTATCAACCATGAACCACTGACCCAATATGGTTTGTTTCCGTTACCAGTGCTGTAGTTTGGAGTTTGGAGAGCACCACTGGCAGGAAGGGCAGATTCAATGAAGATATTTTAATAGGACAAAAAGTCATACAGGTTCAAAAGGCAGACAGGTACTGCTGGCAGATACAGGCAAACAAAACTCCAGACAATGAAAGATGAATCAGCAAAGACCAAAGGAAGTTAGGTGGTATAAACAGTGACTGACTAATCAAAAAAGCGACAACAGGCGAGTAGGGAGGTGGGGCGAATAAAAATAAATTAGGGAAAGGGAAAATTTTCTGGGTGGGCCCGACAATCAAAAAAGCGGGAAAACACACTAAGACAGGAATTAAAACCAAACATGGCACAAGGATTGAACTTTCAAAATAAACAGACATAACATAAATAGCAGAAATCCAACACTATGACAAGTACTCCTGCTGAAAGTGGTTCGGCAGTGTGGTGTATAAGGGAATCCAAGCTGATACTGTTACCAGTGAAAAATAAAAAGACCTTGAAATCAAATCTAACAACTCTTATCAATATAACTAAATAGTTTGTGGTAGTACTACTAAACTAGTAAAGTACTAGTTGTTGGTTATACTAGTAAATGTAAGCTTGATAAGCCTGACATGACCATAACTTCTTAAACTGACTTGACAAAACTCGCTGGTTCTAAAGCTGAGTAAATGCAAAAACACTTTCTGTCTCTACATTTTGATTGTGAACATGGCATTTTCAACAGATTTTTGTAAAATTTAATCACCTCAGGTGCATCTGTAAACAGGATGGGACTGAGAAGAATACATTTAGATCAGGTGTAGTCCAATCAAATCAACTGTTTCCTTACCCGTACTTGAAATCTCTGAAAAATGGATTAGAAAGTGGATTTAACACGAAAGCCAAAGAAAGTGGGTGTCCTTGAGGTGTAGAAATAACATGAATTAATATGGCAGCATCAGATCAGCCTGGGAGGAGATACCAATGAATGAGCCAGTTCAGTGATACTAGGCAAAAAGCCAAGCAAGTCAACAGTGAGCAGCAGGGACAGTTTGGCTGACGGGGTGGGGGTCCATCTACCAGCCGGTCTTTGACATCTATAGAGGACATGGCTGGCTGCATGATGCCTATCATAGTTCTATTTTGGACGACACATATTTGCACGTATAGTCACATGTATACATATGTAGTTAAACATTACATGTTGGCTTTCACTCTTTCCTGCTTGAAGGAATGATGTCAAAGTGAAATTGGCCAACACCCACTGCCAGAGTTGCTCAGCCTCTGAATAGGATCTGTTCATGAGCACATTACTTGGTAAAAGTACAGAAATAGCACAGAACAGCAATCTGCCTCACACCGTGTGCCTTTGACAAGGTTTTAGGCAAGTGACATAAACACCAATCCCAATAACGCTCAACACCAAAATTGGACTGTGTTTCTCGATCATTACTGACTCTCGCTGTGCTTCTCCTCCCACATCAGTGTGCGGTTCACAGCAAATATCCTGCACTCCACGAGAATCACACAGTATGCAACTTTAAACTGTCCTGAGCTTGTCTTCACCACGAACAGCATTTCAACTCTCATCACTTGGAAAAGCTTCAACTCACTTTTAGGAATGAGAGCAACAAATTCATGAGCTGCAAAAGAACAACGTGTAACACTCTGGGGGATCTATTGGCAAAAATGAAATATAATAATCATAACTATGTTTTCATTAGTGTATAATCACCTGAAACTAAGAATCGTTTTTTTGTTTGTGTGTGAGATTAAAATGAATCCTGGAGAGTGGGTCCTCTTCACAGAGTCTTCCATGTTGCTCCACCATGTTTCTACAAAACACACAACCCAAACGCTGGCTCTAGACTTTACCTGAAGGCCATCGTAGTTCTGCGACTCGCTTGTGAAACTGCGGTAACATGAGTCGCAGAGTACCACCAGCTGTCACCTGACTTCCATTGCTCCTACTGTAGTGTTAGTATGGTATAGATGGCCTCTGAGCAAGGCAAACAGCCTTGGAAAGGGAGAAGTGAGTGGACGGGTACTCAGCTGGTTGCAACCATACCACTAGATGCTGGCAAATCCTACACACTGTCCCTTTAAGGGTGTAACCTCAGTTTTTCATCAGTGTTTACAGACAGACCAACCATAATACACTGAGCCATTTCTGCAAGGCCATTGTGTTAATACACTGTAAAAAACCAGAGCAGGAAACACACTATCAGAGATCTCTAAATGAAGCTGCAGAAAAAGTTTAGGGGCTGAGGGAACCTTGCTGTGGCAAATAACCTCAAATGTTGCTACGGGTAATGCATTTCCCCTCAAGCCAGTGTTCTGTTTTGGGAAATGGCGCCATTAAACTCATCACTGTCTATGATGTGGAAAGCTGTGGGAGCAGCAAAAACACTGGCTGACCTTGATGGAGCTTATTAGCATAAAACAGCCCTTTGGGCCCCACATACTGGTTGGCGGTGGTGTGTGTGCATGTGTGTGTATGCATGCGTGCATGTGTGTGTGTGTGTGTGTGGAGATGTAGTTAGCTCTGCATGCTGCTTCCTACAGTATAATCTTGTATTATGCAAACCTATAGAATAAAAAGAGGATTATATCGCTCTTGTATTCACTGCTTACTGTATCTACTATTCTGAAATGGAGAGTTACAGATTATGTATAATACGATTGCTGTAATAAAATGACAACACAAGTAAATGTCAACAACTTGAGGTGAACACATTGCATTGTAATTGGGTTGGATGTTTTGATGGGGAATTAATGAGTGCTTTAAAGTCTGTAGTGATTATTTTTCTGTGGCTATTCATAGGCAGAGTGATAAGATCACACTGTTGATTTTGGTATTTAAAGCTCTGGTCATTGATTTGTCTGGCCAGTTGAAAACAGCAGAAAAAGCTGAAAACTCAACACTGGCTTATTCTTATTTACACATCCAGCAGGAAAAGCAACATTAGGATTTAATTAGAGTCCTGATTTTGTCCACCCAGCAAATTTAAATTCAATATTCATTTTCTTTTTTGTTATTTTTGGTCTCCACCAGCCCCTTGAGGTGAACACTTTCCATTGTAATTGGATTGGATGCTTTTGCAGGAATTAGATATGAATGAGCTCTTTAAAGCAGCAGTGGATAGAAATGGACCAAATTTTGATTTTAAAAAATGTTATTTTTATAAAGCTGCCACTATATCCTGACAGTAGTGCATGAGACACTCCAATGTCCTCTGGACACTGGAGGGAAACAACCTGTCAGAGTTGATCTGGAGTCTGCCGTCCAGCCACCGCCTATGAGCCGGCTGTGAATCACTCGCGAACTCTGACCAAACAGTCAAACTAGGCAGCGATGATCAAATATGAATCAGTATTGTGTTACTGTAACGCCTATCTCTCTCCAAATGTTTTCAGAAACATCTTGCAGTGTACTGTAGCTATAAAATGAGAAAGTTTGTGACCCGGCAGCCATGTTGAGATCTGTTGAAGAAATACCAAGCACAATAGGAGGGGCAATAGGCAACACTCTCTTAAATGACCTGTTACTCTCAGAGCACTTGAATTATAATGTGCTGAAAAGTTATTATCAAAATTTTGTCCAATGATGACAAAAACTTGTTGCCTACTGAAGCTTTAAGATAGCTGTGATGGTGGATATTTGTAGGCAGAATAATGACATCACATTTTGGTATATTTTTGGCATTTTTAAATCTGCATTCATTGATTTGTCTGGCCACTTGAAAAAGCCAAAAATACAAAACTGACTTATTATCATTTACATATTCAGGACGAAAAATAATATTAGGAGTCCTGACTTTGTCCACCCATTGAATTAAATTTCAACATTCACTCTCTTTTTAGGTAATTTTTTGGTCTCCACCAACTCCAAAATGAAAAATCAGTGGCTCTTTAACTGATAAATGCTCCACTATGTCCACTAACTTGTCCCTAGTGAATTTATCAGACCTTTGTATTTGCTGAAAAAAAATTACCTAATATTTTGAAATATTTTGAAAGTAACCATCCAATATATTAAGAGGCCAATTATTACAATTACAAAAATTTATTTGCACATTACAACTTTACAAGTTACAAGCACATTTGCTATTCTGTTGAGCCTTTTTGTGAACTGTTTTCTCACGATTTGTGTTGCTGCTTTACACTACCCAGTGGAAACACCAGGATTATGTTGGGATTGTGGGTTGTAAATGTGTGAAGATGTTGGTATGTTTGTGTTGATGTCAGAGTCAGGGAAGTGTTGCTGATCAATACCAGAGGCTTATTATTTATTTGGACAGATGCTTTCCAGCTTGAATCTGTGATGGAATCAATACTCCCCACACATCAGACTTGCATGCCAGACAGGTTCTATCAATGTTGATGTAACTTCTCCTGGTCCTTTAAAGGTCATTGATGATTTAGTGTCATCTGCTGCCTCTGAATGTAACTTATGCTCTCTTTATTACCCAATTAAATACTGGGAAAACTCTATGTTATAATAGCAGATATTCCTCCAGGTCGTTTGATAACTGTCCCTGCAGACAACTTTTTGTTCTCTACCATATTACATGTTCGCCGACTGAACAGATCAAACCTTTTTCTCTATTCGTTTGCCAAATCAGGGCCTGAAGGCATCTCCAGATTTTATTGGTTTACAGCAGTTATTTCGAACCCTGAAGCAGTTTCTTCTTCAGCTGGATTTATGTGAGCATTGGAGACAGCTGCAGTCCAAGCCAATTGGCTAGAGACCTTGTTGAGAGGCTGGTTCCTCTTTAGGTTTCCAAACTAGCCCGGAGCTTCGTCGAGAGAGAGAATGATCGGACTAGCTACAGAAAGTACAGTCATCAATATTTTATTAATCCTATCATAATGTTATAGACAGATGCACAGATAATTCACAGCCACACATCTTACTTTTTCACAATTAAAGACAGAATTTTGCAAGTGTCATTGTGTGAAATTAGAGAATGTGACTTCATATTTTTTGGGGCCTGCTCCATTTGTGTGCAGCATAGTATTGAAAACACTTTTTCAAGTTCAGAAAAGCTGTGTTAAAATGTCCTGTGACCTGTCATGGTGTTGAAATGTAAGAGAGAGAGAGAGCAGAGGTAACTTGGCAGTTTTTTCAATAGAGCCCTATAAATAGACAACATTCAATGCTGCTCCCTTCTCTTGGTCACCTTTTTATATAAGATGCAATGATGAGTGAGAAATGTATCACGTGTGATGAAACACACACTGTGATATACAGAGTCAAGATGGTTTAAAGCTTGAGTAGGTAGACTGGAGCAAATATGATTTTTAAAAAAGTTATTTTTATAAAGCGGTAACTATATCATGACAGTAGTGTATGACACAGGTAATCTGAAAAAAAAAAAAATGGTGTTCCATATGGGTCTTAAAAGTGAGAATGGTATCCAGCCAGAGTCCCCTATTTATAACATTTGACAGTTTCAATTTGAAACAAGCTTATGTTTGATGAGATAAATCTGAAATGTATGAGAAGTAGACTGTTGCAATGGCCAGATTAAGAGTAGAGACAGTGGCATACAAAACAGCGTCATCTGCATATAACTATACATCACAATTTGGGATAGTAGAGATGCTATTTTTTTATATCATAAATTAAAACAAAAAAGGACAAAAAATGGACTCTAGTGGTACCTATTCTATCGTTAAGGGATCTTGACTTGGAACAGTTGGAAATGACTGCCTGAGTTTTACCTGAGAGATAGAAATATACAAAATCATTTTATGGACTGTTCATCTTCTCCAATCAAACATGTTTTTTTTTTCCAATTAAATATCATGGTCAACTACATCAAATGCTTTAGATTGGTCTATGAAAAGTGCAAGGATAGCTCAAGGCTTCAATGATATTATGTTATGTATGTGTTATGTATTGGGGGCGGCAGTAGCTCAGTCTGTAGGGAGTTGGCTTGGGAACCGGAGGGTCACCGGTTCAAGTCCCGACATGGACCAAGAACTGAGTGTGAACTGGTAGCTGGAGAGGTGCCAGTTTACCTCTTGGGCACTGCCGAGGTGCCCCTGAGCAAGGCACCAAACCCCCAACTGCTCGGGGCGCTTGTCAGGAGCAGCCCCCTCACTCTGACATCTCTCCATTGTTGCATGTATATGGGTCCTGTATGTGCATGTGTGTGTTAACAACAGAGTGTAAATTGAATTTCCCCTAGTGGGACTAATAAAGGTTGATCTTCTTCTTTCTTCTTCTTATGTTAAGTACACATAATACAGCTATTGTTAGGGTTAGGGTGCTATGATTCATATGGCCTGCTCATTGTGTGTGGATGGATAGATAGCTAGCCCTCAAAAAATAGTCTATTATTTGTTGCATTGCTTGAATCTTAAAAATACCAAGATATGCGCACACACACACACACACACACACACGCACACATAACACCTTGGTGCTGCCTATACAGTTCTATCTTGGAGGCAGAGCAACACTGGGCCTAATTGTGTCTTGGAGCTACTGTGCTGCTCATCTCTGGAGATCTCATTATAAGATCCACAAGCTGTTCAGGCACGTATCCGTTCACTTCACTCTCTCATCCCATCAGCTAGTACATCATAACTGCCTGAAATCTCCATCGCCCCTTTGCAGTATTGACAGAATAAAACAATAATTGTTGATTAGGAAATTGCACCGTGCACCTAAAGAGAGACGCATAGAGACAAAGAGATAAACTGCTCTGCTAGGCGTTTGATCTTGCCGTTAGCTGTCAATAGCGAGTGTCTAGTTAGCAGCTCTGATCCAAGCAATGAGAGCAGCGTGGGTTTCAAAGTCTTCAGAAAGTTTTGTCCATCTGACAGCAGATACTGTTGAAGGGCCCAAAGCATGCCTTTTTCATGATCCTGCTCGGGCGCTGTTCTCTCAAACAGTTTTCATCCCTCTCTATTTTTCCTTCCACAGGTACAGTATGTCTGCTCATCATTTTCAAGGAATAATTCATTATATGAGTATTAGTCACTGTAAACGCACACTGCAAAAACACATTTCTTTTTTGTCTGTGTACCTTTGTCTTTTTTGAGCTGTTGGATTGTCTGCAATCTGAAAAATTTATTCTGTAGCCTTACTTAAATACTTTAAATGTAAATGCATAATTTGAATCGCGTCATACTGCAATCTTTTGTGGACATACTCAATCATAGTTACTTTTTGTGTAAATTAACATCAACTCAAGCATGTACAACTTTTCCACAAACTATCACTTAAACTTATTCATAACATTTAGGATCTTATTCCTCCTTGTCATATTTTGCCGTTTGGGTTTTTCTTAGTATTCTGTAAGGTTTGTGCATGGTTAAACTTAAAACTTGAACTTTATTACAGCCATTATATACATACAGGTACATACATGGAATTTGATATCTGCCTCTTGGTCAGTGCCCCTCGGCATCTTGTTAGCGACGTACAAGGCACACTGAATGAGACGCACCAGGCCTTCAATTAACTCCAGTGTAAACCCATCCACATCATCATTAGACACTCAGAGCAACACATGTAATGAGAACAAAAAGTATGCTAATGTGAGGGAGGGGTGGTGAATGGGTCAAAGCAACAGAATTTTACTCATGGGTCTGGCTTCGTGTGAAAGCAAAAGTTGAGTGATCACATTATGCCATGTGACGGTACACTACTGAGCCACATGATCCTACATCCGCAGCTTATGTTATGTTACAAGAGTATTTATTTTAAGAGGGAGTTACATGCTATAAGTATTTGTTGGTGAACAACAGCCAGGCCCAGTGATGCTGAGCTGCGGCATAGAAGTGTCTCCCACATAGAAATAGAATAGGACTAGAATGTATATAGAATATTTGCCGCGGTAATTTGACTAGTACAAAAGAAAGTGGTGATTGCTGTTGGTTGTTATGGTGACAAAGCACGTCCTTGGGGTCGTAAAGTATGTTGCTCCACCACTAAGCTGGCAGCAGACGTGGTCATAGGACCGAATCAGTCTGTTAATTCAGACTTTTTTTTCTTACAGAACTTACTTGTAAGGTTGGACAAGTAAGTAGAGTCAGTGCTGATGTTTTACACATCATTCTAGCATGAGTGAGTCCACAACTTGGCGCAAGTCAGTTATTAGAGAAGTTAGGTTAGCCTGCTACAGCAGTTGCAGTGCCAGTGGTATAAACAAATGGCTGCCGCTCTGACCATCATTCTACATTGATCTGAATGGTTTGTTCTACTCCTATTGTATTTCTATGGTCTCCCAGCTCCAGCCCCTTTACTTAACACAGACAATGAAGAGAGGGATCTTCTCATCTATTTTTTTTAGAAATAAAGCAAATATGTATATTAAAAAAATAGAATGAACACTTTTAGTGGCTGATGTTTTCTTATATATTCTTATAACACATACATCCAAGGTGGATTCAGTACCTTGCTCAAGAACACTTAAATAGGGATGTGCATCAAACCTGAGACCCCTGTGTGATGGTGATGATGATGTTTTTATATTCAAAACCTTACATAGGCAATAAAGTTTATTTGAGTAGTTTATATTCCCATTTTGTGTCGGTATAAATGGCACACTACTAAACAGAAACACATATGACAGGGAGAAATGTTTCCTATTATGTTAGCCCAGCGTAAGAGTCTTGGCTGGGTACTGTTATAAAGGTGAAATATTGAATAGAGAAACGATCGAGAAGGGCTCATAAACTGTATGACATTAATCTGTGCAGGAATGACCCCTTCACAGTCCCTATGACGCATGGCTGTTATCCAGACCATAGGACAATATGTGAGTGTTTTAATAATTCCCACTGATGTATGTATGATGTAAGGTCATTTTCATTATATATATTCATTCATCATTCATTCATCGTCAACCGCTTATCCCGTTAGGGGTCGCGGGGGGCTGGAGCCCATCCCAGCTGGCATTGGGCGAAGGCGGGGTTCACCCTGGACAGGTCGCCAGTCCATCGCAGGGCACATAGAGACAGACAACATAGAGACAGACAACCATTCACTCTCACATCCACACCTACGGGCAATTTAGAGTCAATTTAGAATCAATTAACCTAAATTGCATGTTTTTGGACTGTGGGAGGAAGACGGAGTACCCGGAGAAAACCCACGCTTACACGGGGAAAACATACAAACTCCACACAGAAGAGTCCCAAGCTGGAATCGAACCTGCGACCCTCTTGCTGTGAGGCGACAGCGCTAACCACTACACCACCGTGCAGCCCTCATTATATATATATATATATATATATATATATATATATATATATATATATATATATATATATATATATATATATATATATATATATATATATATATATATATATATATATATTAGTGCTGTCAGGCGATTAAAAAAATTAATCTAATTAATTACAGGATTTGTAATTAATTAATCTAATTAATCGCATTTTAATCTCATACCTGCTAAAGGCCCCCAAATAAAGAATTTGAATTCTAGGACATTACAAAATTGTAGTGCATGACTAATCAATAGAATACACCAAGAAGAGAAGATCTGAAATCCTCATTTTTATTGGTTAAGTGTGCTTTATAAATAAAATTCAAAGGAAAAAAGGTCAAGCACATCAGCAAACCAATTAGGCCAGATGCATTTCTCAAAAATGCAATACAAATACAGTTAAATAAAATAAATAAAATTCAGAAATAAAATAAGGCTGAGTCTCAAATAGGCACATAAGCAGTCTCTCAATCAAAATGAATACTAAAGCTGACTCAATACAGCAATTCAAAATGAATAGTATAACATGCCTCTAAATAAGGCAACATCAATAGCAAGATGCCAACAGGCATTTCCTTTAAAAGGGTCAGCTAACGTTACAGGAACTGACAACAGACAACTCTATGTGTCCTTGAGCCAGTTGCTCAGACAAACAAGCTTGTTTACATTGTGTGAGTGTGAGGCTGTAGTGATGGGAATTCCGGCTCTTTTTAGAGAACCGGCTCTTTCGGCTCGGCTCACTAAAAACAGCTGGCTCTTTCGGCTCCCAAATGGCTCTTCAGGTTATTTTGTTGCTTTAATTAATTTATTATCAACGACAATATAAAAGTATGCACAAAATGAATTACTAATGTAATAGTTATGTTAGCTGCATTGTCAGTAACAGCATCCCTCTTTGGCCACTTTGAGCAGCTCTTCTGCTCAGTTCTCAGAAGTGTGTTTGTCGCTGAACTCAAAACCATCCAGAAGACAGAACACAATTTTATAATTTTCAATAAAGTGACACCTAACTGACAAGAAGGATGCTGCTGTGGATTTTTTAACCCTCTCTTGCAGTGGATGCAAGTTCTCTGTTATATAGGCCTGGGATGATTTTTGTTTTCCTGCTTGGAATTGCACACAGAGGATTCAGTGCATTATAAACTTCCTGAATCCTTTATCATCCACAACTGAAAAATGGATGGAAATCAAGTGCAATCATTTTTGCCAGTTCTTCATCAACTGAGTTATGTCTTGCTGGGGTCACAGACTTCTGCACAAACTGTCTCATAGAGCTCTGGGTTGGTTAGGTGGTTGTGGTGGTGAACAGCATGATGCTGTAGATACTACTACTACAACTACTACTACTACAGCAGCAGCAGCAGCAGCAACAGCTGCAGTAGACACACTGGCACCTTCATTAATATCACACTCAACTGACTGTTTTATCTTCCCATTGCTCTGATTGGTGGACTGTTCTCAGGTTGTTTAGAGAGAGAGAGAGAGAGAGAGAGAGAGAAGTAAAAAAACACGTCGTTCACTTCAAAGAGCCGACTCTAAGACCCGTTTTCGTTCGCGACCGACCATCACTATAAGGCTGCCCTCTTCTTTTCAATGATGTTACCTGCGAGTGAAAAGAGTCTCTCACATGGCCCAGACGTGGCAGCGGTAGCCAGGTAGGAGGAGAGGACAGCTGTTCATAAGCTCCTGCGTGAGCTGCCACCACTCCAGTGGACACTCAGCTTTGTAGCGGGCTAGAGGCCCCTGCTCCTCCTTGTCCGAGTCAGAGTCCGAGTGAAAGGTCCGAGTGGGCTTGCCTCGCTCTCCTGTGTCGCGTCCATCTCTGTTGTCAGTCACCCTGCTTTTGACTAGTGGCGCAGGTACGAAGTGACGCCACTGCAGCCTACGGGTCACTCAATGGGCCAAATTTAAAATGACTGACTTGCCACTCACGATTAATTGCGTTAATTTTTATATTATTTATATATTTGCTTATTATTTAGTATTATTATTATTATTATTATTTATCTATTTTTATATAATTAATTAATCTAATTAACGCGTTAAACTGACAGCCCTAATATATATATATATATATATATATATATATATATATATATATATATATATATACAAAATGTGTCTGTACCTCCAAAGACATGTCTGCATTGCATGTATGTACTGTATGTTAGATGATCTACCAATTCAGGTTTGTGTGTTTGCCCCTCAAACTTTGCTCATTAAAACTTTTGCACCTTTTCCCTTATTGAGTTGGCTATCTGTCCAGGTCTCTGTGCTTTCCAAACATGGCAGTAATTGCTGTCAGTTTCTCTGCAGATAAATAAACCTGCGACAGCTCTCCTGGCTCTGTCATGGTTATGAATATATGTGCAAACAGTATCCATTCCTGGTGGTCCAGGGAATTAGCATCGCTTTGGTCTCACAATGGAAGCGCTGCCTTTTGCAACACTTCTATCAGACACAGTTGAAAGCAAACCTGCAAACTCCTGAACCCCCCCTCCCCCCAGCCCACAGCTATCTGAATAATGAAGTCACCTCTTCCTCTTGGCTGCAGCCCAGGCATAAAAAGAGTATTGTCAGTATCACAATGAGAAAGAACGAGGGTCCCCTGCTCATGAGGCGGATGTGGTGTCCTTGTCCATCCAACCCCCACCCTCACCGCCACCCGCATTATCACTTCCCGCCTCCAGCGCCCTGTTATGCACACTCCTCAACCTCCACCAGCCCATCACTCACTGTCACTCTGTCATCCAATCTGAAGGGAGAATGAAACCTAAATGTGGACTAACCTTCCCTCTCACCTGCTGCAATGAGCTCAGTGGCTATTGTCTGATTCTCAAGCATTCTCACATGCACACATGCTGCGCACACACAATTGTGATCTGATTCTGTTGTTTACACACATATACCTAAATCCCTAATTTTAGTCCATAACTCTAACTTCAAATAATAATCCACCTCATGTATTCTTTGAGTATGCCACTCATGCTTTGCTTCCTCACACAGGCTCTATAAGGTGCTAAATTTGAAGTCTACAAAAGGTTAGTGTTTGATACTTAAAGGTCCAGCATGTAAGATCTGGGATCTAGTGGTGATGTTACAGATTGCAACTTCTCCTGTCAGCAGCGTCACATAAACATGATTGGCCTAGGTGCAAATTTTTAACAGGCCTTAACAGCACTGCGTACGGAACATGTCCTTTTTTGTTGGAATGTCCTGGAAAGCAACATGGCATGTCATTTTGAGCTGAACTTTTGCCAGATGCCCGGTTGTTTCTTTATTCATGTCGCTCATCTTGAAATCGCCTCAATGGACCAGGAGGGGCTGATTGGTGAAGTAGAAATGAGGAGTTGTCAATACAATACCTCCTCATTTCAATACAAAAACCTTAGTATGGTGGCAGCTTGCTGGAGGGAGTTAACCAGAAAGCTTCCTTCTCCTGTTGTATGCCATGGTTATTGGCTCAATTTCAGCAAGGGTGGACCAGATTTTACTGCGCATGTGTTGTACCGCCAAAGATATGATGCGTTGATATCGCATGACCCAGCCTCCTTCCTTCTCAAACTTCTCATTTGGCAGAGACATTGATGAAGTGCAGAGTACGGCTATGATTCTGTTAAGGAAATGGCAAGTGGACATGATAAAGTACAGAGGGTCCACCATTGTCATTTCGCTCTGCTCTGTGGGAGCATTATGGATTTGATGTTAAGTATGACTGTAACTCATACATCACTCCGGTGTGTCCGCTGATAGCACAAGGGGGAGAGAGTCGGGGAGGAAAGAGCAACTCCTTCTCCCAGCAGCATTTAAATAGCCTTTACATGCAGACTCAGACAGAGCAAAAATCAGAACTAAAGCAGTCATGGAGGATGCTGGATTTCATGGATTACATGAGCCGCGCTTTAATATGCCATCTTGCAGACACATAAGCTAGACCACGTAGCTCTGACTACAGACGGATGGACATCCAGGGCTGCCGATAAGGTGGACAAACTCATCTTCGAGCAGAAGAACATGAAAACAAAATGAACAGAGCAGTGTTGTTTTGAAACAGTGGGTGTTTGGTTTATGCTGCACTTTATGTTGATGGCCCTTAGCCTCTGTGTTATTTTTTTTTTTTTTTTTTAAATATCCTGTTTAAAAAAAGGTCAAGTCTTGGCTGCCCTGATGCACTTTTTGTGTGAGCAACAGGAGCACAACAAAAGTTGCAGTTTGTGCATAAATAAATGCTGCAGCTCCTCAACAGTAGCTTCCATGTATTGTTTCCTGTGGCTTGACAGGGGTTAACTTTGGAGCGAGTAACATTATTGACTCCACCCAAGCAGGAAAAGTTTACCTGTTCTGGGCTAAAGTAACAAAAACATGACGATTCTTATTTTCAGGTGATTATACACTAAAGAAACCATGCTAATTAATGTTATATTACATTATTATCATTCGTTCCCCTTAATTGTTACATACTAATCCTTTAAGGGGTCGATTAGGTGCAGCAGCACCACTGCCCTTCAACAGTAATTTTAACTATGAATACAAATAATCATCTGAGGGCATTCGTTCTTCGGTCAGACACATGCATAGATCATGCAAATACAGCTAATCACACACAGTGCTGTGGCTCAGTCTCTGCTGTCTGCCAATTGCACCACACTTCTTTGGAGCTTGCTGTAGATGGACTCGGCAGGCCAGCCTCTGTGGCACAGAGCTGTAACCCACTGAATCCATCCATTCTATCAGGTGGAGCAACATTATTCTGCAGGTGTGAAGTCTGGGGAAACCAATTTTACTAGAATAATAATTTCCCGGTTCAGGCTATCTCCTGACATGGGGGCCGTGAGACATTGGCACCGGCGGTGTGTTTGTAAACCTTGTCTGAGACCAGAATAAGATATTACTTCAGAGGGGCTGAAGCGGTCTTCGTTTAGAGGACACACAGATGAAATGATTAGAGGCAAAGAAGCATGACGTGGTGGTGAGTGCAGGCAATCTCTCAGAGTAAACCAGCTGGAAACCAAATTAAAATAAGCCTTTGGAACATGTAGGTTGGATAGCACTGCTAACCCCAGTAAAAAAGGACTTTTCAGTTTCCATTGCGTCCCAAAATGCTCAGTGTATCTGGGCTTGAGGGGAGCGGAGAAATAGATTGGACACACGAGGCAGCCTCTTGTGAACGCAACAAATGTGTTCAGTGCTTTCAGGATAGACGGCACTTTTCAAGCCTCCACCCTGCTACATGATGTCTGTGTTAAAGGGAAAGGAAGTCAGGTTTTCATACCTTGTTCTCACTCGAAATAAAAAAAAAAAAAAAAAAAAACTGTATATATTAGCAGCATATGAAGTTTACAGCGGTGGACACGTAACCACTCAAAATTCTGTCTCTGATTTGACACTGAGATAAACAGAGGCTTTTCATTTCTAGCCAGCCACTGTCAATTTTGCCATTTAAATGAATGCCATCAAATTTTATCAGCTGTAGCTGCTAGCTAATAAAGTGTACATTAATTCCAGTGATGTATAAAGTACCTGAAAGCCACACTTGACCATTTCTGAGATTTATGAAGTTTATTCCTCTTAACTTGTACACCACCTTAAAATGGAGGCTGCATTACACTTGCAGAAAAATTAAGTCTTTACAATTTAAAGGATTTAAAGAGCAAAATGCAGTTTTTCCTTCCCTCATAGTCACAAATAGCCTGTAGCATGTAGCATGATCTGACACGCAGCCTACCCCGACTTGAGCAGAAATCAAAACTTAACTACGGCTTTGAGAGCACTTTGTTTGCAAGCTCAGACCTCTGATTCGCCAAATATGCTCGCGTATAGCAGTAGTAAAGAAGTAAAAGTGAAAGTTGACAGACATATAAAACTCAAGTAAAGTACAGATGCTCACACTTTAAGCACTGTAATGAAGTATTATTACTGTTACATTACACCACTGATTAATCATGAATCATCATATTAATGGTAGAAAACGCTGTCTCCAGCTGAATTTATACATTTGTAGCTGACGTGAGAAACCAGTAAATATATTTGCACTTAATGGTTAAACATGTGATACTGGCCTAAGACTGAGGTTTAAGTGTTCTTGTAGAGTAGCTAGTTTGTTATATGATATAAATATGAAAAAATGTAAGCTGATTCTAACATAATCCTGTTGTTTAGCTTAGATACACTGGTATTTAACATTCTCTTTTCATGTTTAACATTAGAAGAGAAAAGAGCTGGTTAGCACACTGATAGCATCCAGGATAAGAATGTATATTGATAAGAAGTGAGAGTCAATTGGTCGATCAATTGCAGCGTCAGCACCTTGCAGCTGAGCTATAGGCTTCCACCATTTTGGACTGAAAGAGACGACCAGACACCAGCAAAATGTTGACCTTTAAAGGGCCTTGCAAAAAATGAGACCAAATTATTTTTATTCTATTGCCATAATTATTAATGTCTCTACCAAAATGGCCCATATTGAACAATAAAAATAAATGATAAATATGCATTTTATTCTAACTATTTACATACCTTGGCTGCTTCCTAGAGGGGCATAAAGTGAGTGAAACTGAGGCGCTAATACACCCATCACTGTACAGGCTTACAGCATACAGCCCATGGGTGTATTAGAGGAAAATAAATGTGATGAATTACAGCCAGTATATCCATTATTACAGCTGCATACAGCTAGCAGGAAACTGGCAAAATTAGATATGTCTGATGCATCTTTATTATGCTGAAGAAAAAAAAACTCTGGATTTAGCTATTACTTCATTTTTCAACTTTTAGGACATAACGATTCAAATGAGGACTATTTAAGTGTTCATACTGGGAAGTTGATTTACCTAAAAAAAATATCCAGATGTCTCTTTATACATCCACGGCCACAGACTCACTGATGTTTTCAGTCTCAAATGGCAGCAAGGCTACCGCAGTGCCATCTAGCGGGTATTGTGAAACAAGTCTCGCCTATTTGCTTCTATACCCTTTATGCAGGACCTGATTTTATTTTGGAAACTAAATATACCACTCTCTAAACAATGCAAGTAAATTCAGTGCTCAATAGGCTTGCCGTACCTAGTTGCAGTTGCCAAGTAATGATTGGACAATCACAGTTTGGAGGAGGGAGACCAACACAGAACCTGCCAGTATTGGTGTAGTAAATGTATTACAGTGTACTGTATGTCAATAAAAGTACATAACTAAGAAAAGACCGGGGCAGTCTCTTCAATATGTTTTTATATTTAAATTAAAAGCATCAAAAGACACTTTCATGTCATTTTCATTTTCTCATTTTTGGCTGGACACAAGAACTGATCATGTAAAGAAGTTTCTTTCAGAGTGTAATGCTTGGAAAGCTTTCAGTGCTTTCTGAAGACCTGTTAATCCAGTGGGTGGTTTGGAACAATCCCAGTACACAGGGCCAGAAACCTGGCGAGGTTTTAGGTGGTTATGTGGTGTATGCTTAACAAAAGACAGGCAATTGTGCTGCTGCTGTCAACAATTGGCTTCACAATAGAACAAATGAAAATTCATAGTTTTTATGTACCACACAGCCAAGTTCAGTCAGAGAGCAAAAGTTGCCACTGAATTCTTTGAACTGACAACAGAAGTGATGTAAACGCTTGGAAAGAAAAAGACGGAAAGGCGACTCATCATAAAAATGATTTATTATCCTAATTGTTATCAGAGGACGGATATCAGTTCTTCACTTTTTACAATATATTACTATCATTAGACTGTTTTATACACTGTTTTATATATTAATCATTTTCAAATAATTTTGTACATGCTTTTGGGACTGACATTCCCTGGTCAGATTTAGCAGAAAAATGAGAAAAAAGGCACATGATTGCTCCTGTCCTCAGTGAGCAATACAGTCCAAAGAAACAAAGAACTGTAGTGGTTTGTGTGAGTGCAGGTGAAATGCCTCCCAATCAGATGATGGGCAGCCCCATTTGAAGCCTATTACACGTCTTGCTATTGCAGCACAATATGTCCAAAGCAATTTTCCAAATCACAGCCCAAAATAATCACTTTTATGTGGCAATTGACAGCAATCATATCTTTCGATTTGCTCAGATGCACTCAGAAAAGACAAACTACACGCTCACACGCTCTTCCTCATTTCCAAAGATCTGATAGTTTTACAGTAGAAACAAACGAACTCCAGGATCGGGAACCACCTTCAGGGGCTGCTCTCGTGTTATTCTGTTCTATACATGTAGCTGAATGTCAGAAATGTGTGCCATTTCAATCAGTGCAGCTCGCCGTTAGGTCTCTGTGAACGCATAGCTCGGTGGAACCCATGAATTGATCAGATTCTTCTTCAAGACTCAGTGTTTGGAGGCTGTGTGGCCTGAGGGGAGCTCAATGTGCTGTGCAGTCTGTAGTGTGAAAACCACACACTAGCACCACCACCAGTCCCTGCTCCTCTCTCAACTGTCCACAGTTTGAGATCCAACTGCTTCTTGAAACCCTGCCAAAACTCTCAGAGGTTGTTCTCTGGCTTCAGTGCCTGGGATGCTTAATCCAGTTTCGTATCATCCACTTCTGACCAGAGCATCTCTGGACCACCAGGCGAAGGCCAAAGTTGGCATCTTTGGACATTTCTACCTCCAAGCATCGACCGGTGTCCCTGCTTATGATTGGACCATTCTGCAACAAAATGAAATGAAAACATGACCTAAAATGCATATTAACCTCATTCATAGCATGACTTCCATATTGTAATCCATGTTTTTATGGTATCAGTTGTTAGGCATTCAATAACATATTTAACAGTCATATTTTACATGTCATTACATTTTGTGTTTGAAAATGTTGGCACTGGTGAAAATCAGTGCCAAAAGATCATGTTTTTTTTTTTTTTTTTTTTTTTTTACCTGAGTAAAGTCCCAGAGCCTCTGGGAAATCCTTGAAACTGCATCACATTTTTTTAGTCTGGGAGTGCGTCCTCTGCCATCATCAACGAGGCATTTTGTGTCAGGCAGAAAGGTGGTCGACCCCAGGGGTCCTAGCTGGAGAAGCCCCTCAGTCGCATAGCGAGCGAGCTGCAACACAGAGACAACCAATGTGTTACACCGCTGGACTCGCTCTGTAGCAGCGGTTACAGCTTCAAAAAACAAACACTTCGCTTTTTAGAGAGCATCTCAGCATCTGTGGGAAGCAGCAGCTGTAAATGGGCTTCAATGAGAAAAGTGAACGTTGTTTGCACCAATGCTGTTTCTGTTCTATATAGACTGACAGCAACGTCTACGGAAGCAGCAGGGTTTTATGTTTTCTGTCCAGTAAGCATTCTTTCACTTTACGTTTTTTAAGCAGATTATTTTACACAATTATAATTGACATAGAACTTTACATAATACATAGAAAATGTAAAAACTGTCTTTGGAAAGTGTTGTATCTACCATCAAAATTTGTTCTTTCATCTGCCTTGGCCATTTCAGCAATTTATCAAGCTATCATTTGCTGTCCATATACTATAAATACTTTTACATGTGATTTAAATGTAGCTTACCTGCAGCATACAGTATCACATGAATTCCACCAGCATCCCAAGCTGGCAGCTACTGAGATCTGCTAAGCTACCTATTCACCCTTTGTTTCCGTTGAGGTTTTTTCTCCATTGTGACTGTATCTTTTAGTTATGTGTGGAATAATGCATAATAACAAAATCAATTAAGATTCAGATCATTTCATCCAAATTATTTATATTTTTCCATAACATGTGGGGATATATCAATAAATACATTTAATTTTAGCATTAGTTAAGGCTAGTTGTGGCTGTCTCGCCAGCTAGCTTACACTTGATCTAGTTGGCTGTTTCTGCAGCCTGTTCTCACTCCTCAAATAAACACTTAGTCAGTGTCTGAAACCGACGCACTCTTTAGCATCTGTACCAGACTTTCAACTAACTCCAATGTAAACCCATCCACATCACTACTAGATAAGATAGATAAGTCTGCTTGGGGAAGAGGTTGGGATGAACCATAGACGTTTAAAATATGGACGTAGTCTCCATGATGTCACCCATAGGTCTCTGAAGTGGATGGCTCTGTCCGTTACCGGCTTGACAGAACAGCTTAATTCCCAGCTAATCCAAAAATTGGCAAAGAGAAGGATCGTCGGTGGAGCTAGCCGGCCTCAAGTGGCCATTCAAAGAATTGCAGTTTTTGGCATTTCCACATTGGTTTATTTCGTAGCACAAGCTTGGGTCAAACATGGACTTTCATCAAGGAGACCACTCTTCGTGCTCTGTGTGAAATCAAGCAAACACTCACTTATTTTACTCACTTTTGTTATGTAACTCCTGTACGTAAGTTGCAAACAACTAAACCCTAACCCCATTTTATGTAACAAACTACTGTACTTATTTTAACCCAAACCACAACCTTTTCCTCTGCCTAAACAAGTAGTTTTGTTGCCTAAACCTAACCGAATAAACCTAAAGACTAAGTAAACCTATGTTGTGAGTTTATTTTGAAAAGACACTATAGATGTAAGGAACATCCCTGAGATGTCCATAACTGACACTAGAGGGGTACTTAGAGTATAATAGTTTGAAGTGACTGTATTTGACGAGTTAGTTGGGAGAATGTGTTGGTCTCTCTGTGCAAAGAGCAAGTTTAAAAAGCTGTTTCCACCAAAATTATACATTTCTGTGGAGCAATAAGTTTATATGTGAAAAGATGTCAAAGTCAGATTTAGGTCTAAACTCAATTTTGACTATGTTTATCCTTAACCTTTGATTTTTAGACTGGAAAACTTCCTAGATTAAAAATGCAAGGCTGTCTCCTTATTACATGTTTGATGAATCTTTCAGTGTGCAGCACTGCATGGAAACCCACACTGCACAGCTTATTAATGCCACAATATTTCCCCAAACCAAAACTTGATCCCTGACTGTTTAATCCTGCACATGAAAGGCTCTGTGATGATACGTATCTATTACGTAAGGATACAGTAGAGATAACATTTATTATTTATGGGAGTGATCCTCTCTGAAAAATGAGATGCCAAAGATAGGGAGGTCTTCAGTACGACAGCAGCCCTGCTTTGAGGGGGGCATGCATACATGACTGAATCACCCCCACACACAGTCTTCTAGTGCAGGGTAAGTAGCTATGTTATGTTATTCACAGTCCAGGAAAAATCTGTGTAACTGAATCCAGACTGTTGAAAAGATTACTTATGAAGTGTCTCTTCCAATGGTTTATTGATGCAAAAACATGCTATATCCTTTTCTATCACAACTCTTTTTTTTCCAGAAAATCTTTAAGACCAGAAAATTAGATTAAATATAAGCACATTTGATCCCATTGCAAAAGCAGGTCCTCGAGCATACCATCTCTGCAAACTAGGGCTGTTAATCGCATGATCGTCCATGATTAACCGTGATTAATTGCAAATTAATTACATTTTTTATCTATACAAAATGTACCTCAAAGAGAGATTTGTATGTGTTGTATTTAATACTTTTAGTACTTATCAACATGGGAGTGAACAAATATGCTTGCTTTAAGGAAATGTACAGTATATATACAGTATATTTATAATAAGAAATCAGTTAATAACACAAAACAATGACTAATATTGCCCAAAAACCCTCACAGGTACTACATTTTGCATAAAAAAATTGGAGTAAATCATAACATGGCAAACTGCAGCCCAACAGGCAACAACAGCTGTCAGTGTGTCAGTGTGCTGACTGACTATGACTTGCCCCAAACTGCATGTGATTATCATGTATGTCTGTAAAGAGGAGACTCGTGGGTACCCATACAACCCATTTACATTCACATATCTTGAGGTCAGAGGTCAAGGGACCCCTTTGAAAATGGCCATGCCAGGTTTTCCTCACCAAAATTTAGTGTAGGTTTGGGGCATTATTTTGCCTCCTTCGCGACAAGCTAGTATGACGTGGTTGATACTAATGGATTCCTTCGGTTTTCTAGTTCATGTGATGCAGTATATTCACTCTAGCTTCAAAACTGAGCCTGCTACTACCTCCCAAAGATTGATTTTGTTAATGTGTTAAAGAAACTAGTAAAATTGAAATTTGCGTTAATTAACTTTCACAGCCCTACTACAAACCTTTACATAAATCTGTTGAAGTTTGTAATGTAATAGTAGGAAACCAATTACTGTGGTTATATCATATTCAAGTACCTTTGTCAATCAATTTCAGCATCTAAAAATCTCTCCAAAAAGATATAACTTGTCTGAGTGGAGGATTTTTGAAGCGTGGATGGAGAAACTAGAGCTGCAGTAAGTGGCCTGTCTGGATGTTGCTCATTTTGCAAGGAGTGAATCCAGGTGGTTTTTAATCCAGTGTCTAAAGAGCCACTTCGAACAAATAGGGAAACAATGAAGCACCACTTCGTGTGTCACTCAAGAGTTCACTGGTTCAGGCTGTCAGACATTTACATAAACATATTTCAAACTTTCAGCCTAATGTGAGACACATTATGCTGTAAACTTGGACTACTTTTCTCCAGTTTGTAGCCTAAAGGGCAGAAAAAGGATTTTTTGACTCTTGGAATCTTGGAGTCTTTCGGGGTTATAACGCTCTAAGCAGATTTATCCATGGTGTAAACTATGACTGGGCACAAGGAAAACCTCATATAATCCCCACAAATACCTGTTTACAGCTATGTCTGGCAGCCTTTTATACGCTAATACATTTAAAATGGGACCATAACAAATAATTAACGCAAGGAAATAATTCTGACAAGCCAATTAACCTGTGCCACACAGCAATATTAGCTGCTCTACTGGCTTCCTGCCATAGTAAAAGTTCCACAGCCACTTTCTGGAGGTCAAGCTAATCATAAGTTTCTTAATTAGCTCATTAATGGTGCAACGCTGTGGCAATGTCAATATAAGATGAAGTGTTGTACATTGTATTGGGTTGTAATCTCCACATTTCTACGTTTCCTGTACCTTGCTCCACCAGGAAGTTATGTTTATGCCACAGATTATAACAAACATCTTAAGAGGGGCTCGGCTTGGGGCCTCAGCACTGCACCTAGCACATGTCCTTCTATATAACTATGGACTAGCAGCATGGGAGTCTGAGTGAACCTCCAACATCTACGCAAACCTCTAAAAGGGAGATTTAAGAGGCCCCACAGCATAAGTGGTGGAGAGGGCGTCTATCTGCACCACGCACATCCAAGTGCACTACGCATAGCTGGGATGCCTTGTGAGAGAAACGAAATTTGCTTTTCAGTCTGAAGCAATGCTTTATTTCTTTTGGTGAAAACTGTGCCTTAGATTTTGTGAGATAATAATAATGGAATAATGCTTACAATGTAAATAAACTACTTTGATTAAATGCTGCAGTGTGCACTGATCTATGAATGTATATAGTTCATTATATTTTTGCCCCATTTAGAGAGAAGTGTGATTATGCAAGCTGCAGTGTGTAGGATTTAGTGACATCTACCAGTGAGTTATGGTGTGCAGAATGCTAAATGCAGAATTTTTACTTATAGCCATAGCAGGAAAAAAAAAGTGATCAGCAGTCGTTGGGTGTGGTCTGGACTGGGAGAGGCTGCACAGAAAGCTGCTGGGACTGGTAGAAAATGGAGCGGCAGCTGGTAGCACCATCTCCTGCTGCATTCATTTGCACTCGGACATCAGAGTTTTGCTCTTGTGAATTTCCGACCAGCCACAACTTTACATAAATACTGTCTATACTGAATATAGACAGATGGAATGGATAGATATTTGACAGGGACAAACAGGAAAACAGACGATGCTTCAGAGAAAAACAATGTTCTCTGCTGATGTAATCAAAATAAAATATTACCAAAGAAATGCTGCACAGAACAGTTTGAAGCTTCATTCATAACATCGTCACTCAAATTGCTGTGTATTAATAGCCTGACTGACAGAAACATTACCTTCCAC
Organism: Pterois miles; assembly: GCA_947000775.1. Lineage (NCBI taxonomy): Eukaryota > Metazoa > Chordata > Actinopteri > Perciformes > Scorpaenidae > Pterois > Pterois miles. The sequence continues at coordinate 9,546,278 of CAMQGK010000058.1, read as the reverse complement.
TGTCCCTTCCCTCCATTTTGTCAAACACACACACAGAGCGAGTGACTGGATGCTCTGTCCATCTCTGTAATTACCTCAGTTCTCAGCCTAAAAGTCAAATTTATTGAAAAAAAGATAGATGTAATAAAATCCGCAAATCACAACACATTTTTATCAAACGAAATATTCTGCTTCGATATTTGTTGGTGAAAAATAACATTTTCACTGTAGTCAAAAACTGTTTACCCTCCCGCACGCACCTGTAACAGGGCAATCTAGCAGCAATCTAACCATAAATTACATTTATAGACATATAAATAATGATGAATTCGGTGGGAGATGAGGAGAGACCAGTGTGAACTTCATGTCTGAAAACTCAGCAGCTGACAGTATGAGACCCAACAAATATTATAACAAATATATTTCTCCCTTCAAAGGCTGAAATGGCAGAAAAACACACTTATTAATATGCTATTCCATTTCTGCCAATAGACCACACTAAATGCTACACGCTTCCTTTAAACGACAGCAGGCCGCAACAAAATAAGGACACGCACACCTCTAAACACATCAGACTAGTCGGCATTCTGCCTGTTTATGCAGGAAACGCCAGATTACCAGGGCTCATTAATCCTGTCACAGCCTCCATCAAACTTCTATAATGTTGCTTTATTAATGTTGCTGTTTCTGTTTTATTGTTTAAATGCTCTGTGGTGCAAACACTGCTGTCACATCTAATGTAATATGATGTGATCATTTACAATGTGTGATAAAATTATGACTGAAATAGTGTCAGGCTGCCCAAACTATTTTTTAATCTTTTGTTTCTATTGCTTGCCTCTGGTCACAGATGTGTGGTGGTGTGTGTTCACACTGTTTCAGAGCTAGGAGACTATGAGCGTGGATTTATTAATCACCACACCCTCTGATCTATATTCCACCTCACCCAGCCCTTTGGCACTTTTCCCTGCTGCACATACATGAAACAAAACACCACTTGCACTTTGAGAAGTCCACACAGTCCATAGCCCTAAGCCATATACTGATATTAACCCTATTCAACGTATTCATATACAACGATTCAAATGAAATCTTATTCCTCCTTTTTCATGCATTTTCCAAGGAATGTCCAGCAACTTGTGTCAATTTCTGCTCATTACATGCATACAGGCTGTTCAAAATAATCTTCCACATTCAGGAAACAACTTCCTTAATTTTAGGCAATAAAACTAGTTAGTTTTAGGAAAAGATTGACTTGGTTAGGATTATTTAACAAAACTACTTAGGTTTAGGAAATGATCACGGTTTGGCTTAAAATAATGGTGCGTGAGAACAGCCTGCAATCTTACTAATAATATGATAATCATTAATAATAGTAGTTAGTCAAGAGGTGTGCTCGAATCTCATCAACAGAAAATCTATACAAAAAGATGTATGACTTACTTTTACAGACTGCTGCTTGTGTGTATGTGTGTAGTGATGCAGGCCTTGGAGCCTCCCCACCATGCATTCACTGCACAACACTGTCGGACAAAGGTGAGGCATTATCCATGATTTAGATTTCCACTGGGAGAACCGGCAGAAAGAGACTCATTCCTCAGAAGCACAATGAGGAATTATTCTGGCCAATTATATTCTGTCCAAAGCAAATGGTGCAATGGTAAAAAGAAATGCAAAATCACAATGTCCCACTGAAATTGAATTCGGCCCTGCTCACAGTAATGTTGGTCATCATTGTAATCTAATGATACACAACATTCATCTCCATTTGTTTATTTCCCCCGAGGATCAGTATTAAAAGAGTCAGTGAAGCTTTATATTGCTGGAGCCCACTGAGCTCTCTGTAGAAGAAAAGAGGAGAGGCTGCTGGCCTCCTTATAATACTCCCTCCCATGACACATAATGAACATGTCACTCACCAGCGAGACAAGTGCTTAGGAAAGGTGGGAAATGAAAGAAATATTATGCATGAATAGCATTTGCATGATTTGTCTTTGAGAATCGTTTTTGTTTCACAACACAACAGGACAACAGCCTCCCACCCACAGTGCCATTTGTGCTGGTTTCTATTCAAGTAAAGGTTATGCTGAGCACACAAGTTCTGTTTTTCAGCAGCATCCGCCTGCTGCATATTCATATTATTACATGCAATCTCACCTGGGACTGGCCCAGTTTTCCAGTGGTCCCTAGTGAGCAGTTCAGATACAGCTGATGGTGATGCCTTGCTCAATTGTACTTTGTATGGTAGTATCATAGTAGTACAGTCACAACACTGTGTCTGAACTATCCTTTCCGAATCCAGCATACAAACCGACATCACACAGTGTTATTAAGCAGTGAAAACATTTAAATTACAAAGTTAATGCGATAATAACTTGTTAACGCCATTCATTTCTTCAACCCATTAACCCAATTTGTGTGTTAAGCTAAAGCTCATTTTATATCTACAGTGAAGATACTGGCATGTGAAATTAGAAAAGAACAGTACGAGAAAACTCAAGGAACTGTGACATACTAGCTTATTACAAAGGAAGCTAAATATTGCTCAAAACTTATGCTAAATTTTGGCGAGGATAAGTGGTCATGGCCATGTTCGAAGGGGTCCCTTGACCTCTGACTTCTGTCCCCTTTACAGACGTGCCCACCGTATGATACTCACATGCAGTTTTGGGGTCAAGTCATAGCCAAGTCAGCACACTGACAGCTGTGGTTGCCTGTTGGGCTTTAGCTTGCCATGTTATGATTTGAGCATGTTTTTTATGCTAAACGCAGTATCTGTGTGGGTTTCTGGACATATTTATCATTGTTTTGTGTTGTTACTTGATTTCCAATAGTAAATATATACATAAAGCAGCATATTTTCCCACTCTCATATTGATAAGAGTATTAAATACTTGACAAATCTCCCTTTAAGGTACATTGTGAACAGATAAAAAAATGGGATTCATTTGTGATTAATCACAATTAACTATGGACAATCAGTCGATTAATCACAATTAAATATTTAACACAGACAGACATAATTTAAATACATTTTATCTATGAAACATTGTGAAGGTTTACTGTTAAAGAAAAAACAAATACAAATGTCAAGGAAAATCTATACTGCAAAATATACAGTGTAATTTGGGCTTTACATACGTCCATGACATGTTCCATTTGTTTCTCCAGTTATGGACCAAATACATTTGTCTCCATGTTTTCAGGTCTTCAAATGATTTTGAAATTGATGAAGTTTTGAGCTTGAGTTTTGTTTATTTGCACAGGTTAAAATCAAACTAATGACATACTGTACAGATATTGAATATGAATGGGCAGGGAGATGAAAAAGATAAATAATATAAAACCGTCAAACTATATACTGAATCAGCCATAACATTAACAACATTATGACCACTGACAGGTGACGTGAGTAACATTGATAATCTCATTACAATGGCACCTGGCAGTGGGTGGGATATATTAGGCAGCAAGTGAACATTTTGTCCTTGAAATTGATGTGTTGGAAGCAGAAAGAATGGGCAAGTATAAGGATTGTAATCAGCTTTGATATGGGCCAAATTTTGATGGCTAGAGGACTGGGTCAGATCAAGAACTGCAGCTCTTGTGGGATGTTCCTGGTCTGCAGCGGTCAGGACCTAGAAAAAGTGGTCTAAGGAAGAAAAAACGGTGAACTGGCGACAGGACAGAGGGCGGTCAAGGCTCACTGATGGGGAGCGAAGGCTGGCCCATTGTTCGATCCAATAGAAGAGCTACTGGAGCTCATGTTGCTGAAAAAATTAATACTGGTTCCAATAGAAAGGTGTTCGAACATATAACGCATTGCAGTTTGTTGCATATAGGGCTGCATAGCCGCAGACTGGTCAGGGTGCCCATGCAATTAGGGCTGATATGTTATATTATATAAAAAAAAAAAAAAAAAAACAAGTCTTAAAACAGAAATTGAACTGTTTTTAAAATACAGTATGCTTTATACAACTTTCAAATCTGTGAATAAGTTTTGAAATGATGTGGAAGATTTCCTTCTTTGAACTGCATCTTGTATATAAAAGTACTTACTGGAAAATATGAATATCATAAATTGTAAGTACTGAAACTCCAGAAAAAAAAGGAGAAGATGAGGATTTAAGTGGGTTGCGATTCTAACAAAGTGTTGTTGTCATTTTATGTAGAGTTGTGGAAAATGTACTCACCCACACTAAGTTGCAGCATGAGAAGTAAGATAATTTAGAAATAAATTATGAATTTAAAAAGGGCATGAAGACTATTATTATTATGAATATAACTTTCCCAGTTTTACCAATAGACTTTGGTTAATTTTTTACTGACACAATCTATGTGTTCGCTCCAACTTGAGCGCTCACTGATTGTAATTCAGAGATACAGTATCTATGCAGGCATGTTTAGCCTGTACCTGTTTATATGATCTTCTATGCCCAACACTGCACAGGATATTCCTTACTACATGTTATCTGGTCCATGGAGCTTCAAATGCACATATAGAGCATTTATCAACTCTGTAACTAATCATCTCATTTCATTCCTCTCTAGCTGTAATACCCTGAGTCTGTTTTGAATCTTTAGCAGCTCTGCAGTAAGTTTAACTGCTAATTAAACAAGACAGGAGGTCAGCAGCAGCCTTGCCATGTTCCCCTCTGAATGGAAAAAAGAGAGGTTAAATCCCCCAATGTGAATGCTGCACATGGATTACTCTATGTATATATACTATGAACCACTTGATGAATGAGGGGCTGCAGTAGGAGCATTCATCTTAACATCTTAATACTAGTCCAGCACAAAACCCCCCAAAAAGCTGCAACTTGCTGTTTTTCCACATCTCAATTAACCGCAATTTAAACATGCCAAATTGTACCTTTAAAGGGAGATTTGTCACATATTTAATATTCTTATCAGCATGGGAGTGGGCAAATATGCTTGCTCTATGTAAATGTATGCAGTACAGTATATGTATTATTGGAAATAAATTAACAACACAAATCAATGACAAATATTGTCCAGAAACTCTCACAGCTACTGCATTTAGTTTAAAAAAATATGTTCAAATCTCTCTATAGCTGCTGCTGCTTACACCATACATTAAACAAAAATATATTTAACTTCTATGGGACTTGTCACATCATCCTGAGGAGAGTCCTTGAGTGTTAAAATGCAGAATATGTTGATTCATAAATCTTGGAATGATAATTTACATTTGCCAGGAGGGAAACAGGGAAACCAAATACATGGACAGTATAACTCATTGCATTATTGACTAATTGGCAGCTTAACGAACACGGCAGAGCGTGGTCTGACCTGAGAAGACATGCCGTGGCAGGGGTAGAGGATGGCTTTGTCGTCGTCTTCGGAGCCCTGGTCCAAGCAGTAGCCACTAGCTTTGCTGTTCCTCACCTGAAAGACAACACAGGGGGTACAGGTACTACTCTGAATAGTTATGAAGAGCTTATTATGGTTGGGAAGCAGGCCCAGGCCCTGGTTCCTTCAACAAAAAGCCATTTTGGAGAAAATAAGCTCTGTGGCAAACAAATCAGCAGTTTCTGATCAGCAAGATAATCTTCGCAAATGAACGCCACTTTTTATTATTTTTGAAATGCAATCGGCAGAAGTAACTAGAAAAGAACAGAAAAGCACTCGGAGAGCGCAGACCTCCGCCAAGCACCATAGTTTCCCCCCATATTGTAATTCACTCCAAAATAAAAATCCTACATTTTTAAAAAAGAATTTTATATCACTGGCAAACATAGAAGACACAAGACACAACATAAAACTCACAATACATTAGGCCAAAATGTAAGAGTACCCCCATTTTTTATATAAATGATATATATATATATATATATATATATATATATATATATATATATATATATATATATATATATATATATATATATAGCTATAAAATCCGCCATCTGGATCAGATCTGGATCAGCCTTTGGGATCCTTGATAGAAATACACATTGTAAATCCCTGAGTCAAATTTCATGAGCTTTGGGCAACAATTACCAGAGATATTGAGAAACAATTTTTTGGGTCCCATTGACCCCAATGTTAACGAAAATTTCAAAGTGATCCAGAATCCAGGATTTCTTCCGGATCACCCCCAAAATTAAATCAATTCTTCCTTTTCACATTTTCGACACACATCAAAATCCGTCCATAAGTTTTTCAGTTATCTTGAACAAAGACAAACAAACAAACAGACAGATAAACGCTGGCAAAAACATAACCTCCTTGGTGGAGGTAAAAAGCTAATGTAAGGCTAAAAACAAACTACACCACAGTCACTTGAATGCCAGTATACACAACGAAGATATAAAGGCGGAGGAGTCAGCGTGATGACGTTTAGTCTCTTTTAGCCACTTGTTGGCAACCATCATTTTTAAGACACATTAGGGCAAAATTCATGAGTGGGGTATTTACTGATGTATTTTATGCTGTGGAACAAAATGTTAAATTCTCTTCAGCTTGTGTTAACAACAGACCTTATTTCAGGCATCTAACTAAAAACTCATTCTAACACATTGACTTTCAGATGAGGGAACAGCGAGTGCTAGAAGGCGAACTCATTTCCAGGTTTTAGGCCTCATTCCTGCATCAGGATTTAAAGGGTGTTTTCAACAAAGTATTTTATAGGAACAGTTTGACATTTTGGAAAATATGCTCATTTGTCTTGCAGAGAGTTAGATGACAAGATGTAGACCATGTTCCTCTCGTATCTGTTCATTAAATAGTGGATGAAACTACAGCCTACAAGCACCTCTTAAGCTCACTGATTAACACAATCACAGGAAAAGCTGCAATTTGCTGTTTTTTCACTTAGGTTTTGTGATATCACAGATCTAACATGTTAGTGAGCTTTAGAGAAGCTGGTTGTATCTTAAAATTTCACATACAAACACAAGAGTAGTATTGATCTCATTGAACTCTTAGCAAGCAAGTAAGCATATTTACCAAAATACTCTTGTATTACTTATAAAATGGACAAAAATTGTTGCATAATTTATGATGAGGGTGAGGATCTCATCTCTCCCATCAGCTTCAGCTGTGTCAATTGTGTCATCCTTGAGTGACTAATGTACAAAAAGCAATTTCATTAGTGTCACGTAAGTTTTGCATGAGTTGTCATATTTAAACATTCTGTGCTAGATATGAAATATAGGTATCAATAGAGACGCATGTAGGAGTCAAATCCTAGTGGATATTAACATGGTGTTATTAATAAAGATTTTGCTCCAAAACTAAATGGCTCAAAGAGTACTTCCTGTGTACTGGCTGGTCTGGTCACATTTGCCACAAAATTGAATCTGAAATTAAATAAACTCTCAAGTGTTTATTTTAGGGCTGGCAATCAATTACATTTTTAACTGAGATTTGTCAAGTGTTACTCTTATCAACATCGCAATAGGCAACTATGTTTATGCAAATGTATGTATATATTTATTATTGGAAATCAATTTCCAACAGAAAACAATGACAATGACAGTTTTTCTTTGCACAAGTTTGAAGCGTTATTTAGCCTACTTCCAAACAATCTAGTATGACATGGTTGGTACCAGTGGATTCCTTAGGTCTACTAGCTTTAAAACTGAAAAAAAAAAAAAAAAAAAAAAATGTGTTAATGAATTATTAGTTAACTCTGACAGCCCTAGTTGATTTTTTTCCCCCTTGAATCTGACCTGTCATTTCCTTCCTGTGTGCGTGTTAGACTACCTCCTGTCTATCGGATCCACTGTGGTTTGTTCACACAACAGAGGCTCATACCATTTCAAAGTGATGACCTGGCCGTGACAGGATTTTATCATGCAGTGACCAGCCCCACTCTCTCCCTCTCGTCTAGGCCTCCAGATGGTGGGGTGTACTGAGCATGAGCTTTGCTTCTGTGTGATTTGAATGCGTACGCCTTCATTTCCAGGTTGTGACACATCTATCATGCGCTGTTGTCAGGGAAGGTTCCGCTCAGCCGGTCTGGTCAGCATGGCCGAGTGCGGTGCTGATGCTCAGTGACAGATGAGACTCACTTCTCCTGCGGCGGCTGTGTGGTAACACAAGGCTTGTCGACAGATCTGAAATAGTGCCACTTAAGTGGCTGCCGCTCTGAGGAATCCATTAGCTGGGTGCCAGAGCCAAAAGCAGGTGGCAAGGGAAACAAATTCACACAGCTTTGATGAGTCTAGAGGTTAATTTTGATGTATTCTGACATTGGATTTGCAGAGCATATTGATTTGCCACTGATTTCAATTGTTGAAATTGATATGACAAAAAATGGCGCATTTCAGCAAACCTCCAAATACTGTCTGACTCTGGAGGGTGTTCAATTCTTCAACCTGTCATAATCCTGTTTTCTTCCCCCACTGTGCTGAGTGCACAGCCAAGCCCAAAACAATCAAGTTGGAATGGAAAACTAATAAGTGTTTAATTAAAACTCATTCTGAGGAAATTGCATCTAATCCTGTGTGGTGATGCTGCATTGCTATAGCAACATGATATCTTTACCAAAGACTGGCTACAGTGAATTCATAAGTATTTTCTTTAAAGTGGAGGGTATGAGTCACTGCCACGACTGTTTATCTGCACACATCAGTTCGTGTTTGACCACCTCTTACTTGCAAAGGGTTTTGTGCAAATTACAACAGATATTAATCAAACTGCTGACACCAAATGTTTCTCAAAAAAGACACAGAAAAGATCAGAAAAGATCTTGATAATGCACAGCTCAAAAATTAATAAAATCCCAACCTACTCATTTTCTGTATTTATCATCTGTGGAATCAAATTAGCTGTCTCAGCTTATGCATCCCATTTAAACCACAGCTTCATAATAGAATTGCAGATGATGATGATGATATAGCAAAATTAACATGTAGAGTATTTCCAATAAGTATCTCACCTCGCCATATGTGATGGTGTTGTTGTAGATCCGCATCTCTGGGTAGACGTGTTCAAGGTACCAGCGGAAACTCCGACATTGCAGCCTCTTCCTTAAGGCCAAGCGCTCCGAGACATCCCCGAAATCAACCCCAGGGTTCTGTCAACAAATGGTACAAAACAAAGACAGAGAAAGAAAAAGCTCTTAGCCAACGGGCACTTTACTTCAGAACCGAGAGAGAATACGAGCTGCTGCTGGAGAAATGGAAGACGCAAGAGTGTTGAGGTGATGAGAGGACGCAGTGAGCATTTAGTTAAGAGATGGATAGATGTGCCTGTCATGTGGGACCTTTATTGTTCTTTCATTAGACATGATCTGTGCTGCGCAAATTCTAATCAGCTGCTTAATTATGAGCCCTCACGGCCCAGCCTGCCTTATGGAGGTGGCTTCTCAGATTGATTAGGCAAATGCCTAGTAGTTGTACTGCCTGGCACAGAGGCCTGATCCCAATGCACACGCACATGTACACACAGATGCACACACACACACACACACACACACACACACACACACACAGCCCATATCAGTATGTGCATATACAGTACACTACTAAAATATACAGGAATATGCAAATAATCATTTATCAAATATAGAAATTACATGCATATTAAAGGGCAATGGCCTTCCTATAGAAATTGATTCAAAGACTCAAGCAGACATGTACGCATGTAGGCACAGGCACACGCACACACACACACACACACACACACACACACACGGCTGTCTTATTATTACCATTTCCAGACAAATCCCGCTCATTGGTCTCCTGCGTCTGGAGTGTACAACCAGCTACTGAACTTGCTTTAAACATCTGTTAATAATGATTCTTTATTTGTACCATAAAGTGACACTAACAAATGCATTCAATTTCAGTGAGATGTTGTTTGGTATTTGGACTTGGGGCTCACCACTGTGGTGAATCATGAAGCCTTCCCCCCCAAGCGCAGTAATTGTGCTCTCAGCAGGTCCCTCAGACAATAACAAGAATCTGTGATTGTGTATGGGCGGGTTAGGAGGGAGGGAGGGAGGCAGGGAGGGGGGTAGATGGAATAATCGTAGCGTTAGGTCTTTGTACTGTACACAAAATAACTCTGCACCACAGGACAGCTGAGGTAATAACGTGCCATGCCACTGTGTTTGTAATTACACTGGAGAAGGGATGTGGCCTGATTGGCTAGTTTGTCAAAGTTTCCCCCCTCCTCCTCCTCATCATGTCCTCCGTGCTGCACTCACAATACAGCTACAACATTTCCCCAGCTGGTACTACCTGCACTTAGTGAGTTCTCGTGTAACGATGTTTGTGCCAAATATGTAGACGACATACAGGCATCAGCAGCATATCAGACCTGTATGTGACTGCCACACAGCCGGCTGGTGTTTTATTATGAACAGCACTGTGTTGTTTTGGGTATGTTCAGAGGCCTTCACTGATGTCCTTCACTGACAATCATCTCATTCTGCATGGCTGAAGAGGCAATTAGGACTCAATATTAAACTCTTTATTAATGAAAGTAGCTGTTTATTATTTTGCAGCCCATCTCAAAGACCCTTGAAAGCAATTAAACTAAACTGATGTGTGTAAAAAATAAACTGATTAGACACAAGGCTCATCTCCACCACCGCTCTCATCTGTTGAAACTCCACTGCTTCCTCACTCTGCCTTTGCTCTGCTGCCAGTGTGAAGGTCAAATGGGATGAAATCTGAATTTTGAATTTCTATTGACTAGTGCCTCCAGAGACCTGGGCTGCATGTCTGAATGATCAAGTAAGAAGAGAGGGAGCAAAGGAAGCTCAGGGTTTGAGGGAGGGCATAATCTTAGGCAGAGAAAAAACTTACGTTCATGGGAATGTTCCAGGCCATGTAGACGTGGGATTTGTACTCATCCATCCAAACCTCGGCAGCCCGCAGGGCATTGCGCTTAGCGTAGTAATCTATGTCGTTGTTGTAGGGCTTCTTTGTGCGCTCGATGTGGGCCACTCTGGCACATGGCAGGACTTCCATACTCCCTCCACACTGCCACACCTAAAGCAGACAGCAGCAGGGAAGAGAGTCCATGTTTCAACACATGCACCGGAATGTTTTTACTTTTTAAATATACATTAATGTTTCGGCAATGGAGGATGCTTTATTTCCACTGTAAGTGCAGTGAAAATTAAACTCAAGTCACAAATCTGATGACTTTAAACTCAACATCACATCAAAAAAGGTCTCATGACTTCACTTGGACTCCAGCTTTTGAACTCAAAAGCAACCTTCCCCAGGCCCAAATACAGAAAATGATGCCAATGAAATACCTCCTTTTTATTGCTCATGAGGCAGTCATCCTTTTCCCATTAGTGATAACAAAGGCAATGTCTTCATCATAGTTTGGCCAAAATTTGAGGCTTTAGAACACAATGATCATCAGGATTTATAAGTGCATTATGCTACAGGGAGTGGTTTAAGTTTCTATGGACATATTGAAACTGTTTCTTCTACAGTGAAAATTTGCATCTTGCATCTTGCAAGCTAAAACAGTTGCAGTCCTCTGAAGAAGAAACCTGAATACCAGGCAGCTCAGGGATTGGAGTATATATATATATGGTTTATTACTATTTGGTTCTTATGATCGGAACTAAGACCCTTTTAAGGAATTCAAAAAATGCAATTTGACTGCAGGGACCAAAAAATTACATTCTGGGGACATTTTATGGACGTCCTGGTCACAGGGTTGTACTTTCTGGGGTGGACTGTGCGCATGCATGCATGTACGCGCCAAGCATGCATGCACAGCATCACTGCTTCAACAGCGTCAACTTGTGTACCGCTTCATTCATAAACCACCAGTTTCGATTCAGGGCCATTTTAGGATGAGGGGAGAGCATTTCTCTTTGCTGGATAACAGTGAAAGTAAACACAGGCTCTACTGTCGGCCTCCCGACTCATTAAAAAGTTCTTAATTTCATTTTACTCCAATGCATTTCATTCATTACATTCATATACATGTTATTGTATAACAGTTTGTTTTTTTTCCATCATGTTTTTCTTAGATGAAGCATGCAGACACACTGAACTGCAGCCTCTAGAGTGTGTTTACCGCAGCCCTCGTCTCATATCATGTTGCTTTTTCATGTCAGCAAACTAATTTGCAAATCTTTAGACAACGGTGAAAACACAGACAGTGGGCTGAAGGAACCTTTTAGTTCCTTGAAATGTAGTTCCAGGGACTAAACTTTTAGTTGAAACCCAGCCTCGGTCATGATAACATTGTACCCACAAAGTGGGATCTTGGAACACAGCAACAGTGCTACAACAAAATTATTTGTGACAAAATAAACAGCTGTCAGAAAATCAGAAAAAATTATAAAAAAATAACCGTTGAGCTAGATTAACTTAACCACTGTATTTTGGAGGTCAAACCAAAAGTATGTAGAGCCTTGCACAGGGTGTGTGTGGCCACAGATACGGCAAGTGCTGAAGGTCAGTATTGACTCTGGAGCTTGGTCTGTAAACAGTGATGGATGTTTGCAACCTTTTTAAACAACCTCACCACATTTCAAGATCTCAGCAATGTACTCCGTAAGTACAATCTAATTATTACCAATGGGAAGGATGGCCAAAACCGCCAAAATAAGAGTAATCAACCAAAATGTCCAAGGAAACCTTTTAAAGTCTTTTTACCTTTCTTTCTCCTCTTTCCATCTGCATGCCTTTTTTTGTGCAAAACTGTCTTAATTTACCATTCTGCTAAATTATTACATAATACACAGTTTCTATTGCTTCAGTTATTTGGCACTGGTTTTGAACTTATGGAAGTCACTTTTGTGTTACATGGCATAAAATAATAAAATAAAATCTTTAAAATGCACTCAAGTGAATACACTTGACATTTTTACCACTCATTACTGTGTCTCTGAAGCTGAAGCCCAGGAGTTAAAGGAGGAAAATACACACATATTCATAACTTGAAACTATTCAGGGCAAATTTAAATACAGGGACAAAGAGTCAAACATGTATCTTAAATAATGCATCAGTTGCATCATGTTCTTCACTGGATTTGGTGGTCGTCTGCTTTCTTATGCAGCTTACTGATTAGCATATAAGATGTATGCATGGACGAAATGTGCTATTAAATATTCTAGCTCACAAAAGAGTCAAGCCAAATATACAAAGCACAAAGTCCATACAATACATACAAGTGGGAGCCGAGTGCAGCATGCACCACAACCACTACACTATTTAATCTCACAAATTCCTCCTTTTACCTAGCAAGTCTTTCTTTTAGGGCTGTGAATCACTTAAAATATATAATCATGATTAATCACATGATTGTCCATAGTTAATCACAATTAATCACAAACTAAACATGTCAAAATGTACCTCAAAGGGAGATCTGGCAAGTATTTAACACTCTTATCAACATGGGAGTGGGCAAAGCAAATGTATTTATGCAGTATTTTTATTACTGGAAATAAATTAAAAACACAAATATTTTCCAGAAACCCTCACAGGTACTTCATTTAGCATAAGAAATATGATCAAATTGTAACATGGCAAGCATGGTGTGTCAGTGTGCTGACTTGACGATGACTCATAAATACATACGTGATAAAGTGGGCATGTCTGTGAAAGGCTCATGGGTACCCCTGGAACCCATTTTTGCTCACATATCTTAAGGTCAGAGGTTTTCCTCGCCAAAATTTAGTGCACATTTGGAGCATTATTTAGCCTCCTTCGCCTCAAGCTACTATGACATGGTTTGTACCAATGGATTCCTTAGGTTTTATAGTTTCATTTGATGACAGCATATTCTAGCTTTAAGACTCAGCCCACTACAACCTAAAAACTGCAAGTAGTGCAATGCTTTAAAGAAACTAGTAGCATTAAAATGAGTTTGCATTAACACATTATCACAAAAACTCTGACAGCCCTACTTTCTTTAATATGACGTGTGCGTGATGCTACTAGGTGTTACTGTCCGTTACAGTCTGCTGAAGCAAGTGAAAGAGTGTGTGATAAATGGCTCTGTGAGCCTTTAGCCCATTAATAGAAAAGTCCTCATGTCTATGACAGGGAGAATACCTTGATACCTTGAGCGCTGTGCGTATGGCATAAGGGGTGCCAGAATAAAGCCAGGCAGTAAATATCTGTCACACTGAAAAGCATCTATCACAGTAGAAAGTATTGATTGATTGCACATTCAGGGATGTTGTGACATTCGTCTGACATTCTCAAGGTAAGTGAAAGAGAGCAAAAGTGTGCAGCAAAAGATTTGAATTTTAAAATCCCTCTCAGAAATAACAACCTCCATTGATATACAGTATGCAAATCTGCAAATCTGTGCCATGCTGTGGGAAAGTGGCCCAGCAGTTACACACTCACGCAACGCCATCAGAATGCCACAGCATATGGTAATGTCCTTCCAGTCGTACAAAGTGCAGAGCTGCCACCACCCACAGTATCTTAATGATGATCACCATGATGCGTAACAGATGTTGTGATCCATTAACTTCTCTCTGACCCCAAAACGATGCCCCCTGCATGGTGTTAAAGGAGACTGTTGCTGCAAAACTATTTTCTCAATTAAGTCCGGAGCAGAGATGAAGACTGTGTTGAGATGACCATGTTTATTTAAAGCCGTGCAATTAAATACAGCTTTTTTCTGCTTCAGGGAATGTTCACAATGATTATATTTAGAGTGATGTATTCAAACTTTCCTCCCATAGTATTCTTCCCTTGGCCGGGCTATAACAGAACCACTGAACTTATCACAAGAAATCACAACCTCAGGTGAGAGCCTCCTCATCTCCCTCCTTCTCTTCATGTAGTCCTTCTGTTACAAGTGGGTATATTAACCAACTGACCGCTAAATGCTAAAGCTCTGAAGATGATTAAAATCTATCTGAAGATCTGGTTTGTTATTAAGGAACTAAGATATACTTACAGGTAGTGTGTAATATTTTGGGGGATTTATTGGCAGAAATGGAATATAATATTCATAACTACATTTTAAGTATAGTTTTTTATTTTAGTATATAATCACTTGAATCTAAGAATTGTGTTTTCCTTAGCTTAGAATGAGAATTTCATATCTACAAAAGGAGCAGATCCTCTTCACAGAGTTACCTAACGGCCACCGTAGTTCCCCGACACGCCATGTGAAACCATGTGAGCTACAGAGTGCAAAACCGTGGTACCACCAGCCTCCATTGGACATTCGTTGCTCCTAAAGTAGTGTTATTATGCTGACCATGGCCTCTGAGAGAGGTGAACGGCGTCGCCACGGTTTTGCACTCTGCAGCTCATGTTACCAGTCTTGGAAACCACAATCTTACACACTGTCCCTTTAAATTAAAAACAAAAACAGTTAAAATAAGTAGTCTTTAGTTTCAAGTTTCATGTTAAATGACATGGAGTGTTTACTGGGGACTGTTTCCCAGCTGTAGATTAATATATATTTGGTGCTCTAGTGAGGTTTCTTTTGGCAGCAGGATGGTGTATGTGGGACTGCCTCAAAATAAACTACGGCGCATGGTAATGAAGGAATATGTCACCCAGGGAAACGGTGTCCTTGATTCTGAGTTATTCAGAAGCTTCACTGAGAGGAACGCCCTGATCTCACATTCACACCGGGAAGCTTTCCAGTACAACCACAGTCTGATCTGCTGGCCACTGTGCAGCTCAACTGGAGCGGTTAAGGGGTTAAGGGCCTTGCTTGGGGGCACCTCAGTGGTCCACCCACATTTATCCTGCCGGTCTGGGGCTTGAGCTGACAATTTTCCTGTCACTTCTCTACCCTTTAGGCAACCGGTCCCCCGACTTATTAGTCATTATTCGCAATCATTAGCTCATTCT
Source organism: Pterois miles (assembly GCA_947000775.1). Taxonomy (NCBI): domain Eukaryota; kingdom Metazoa; phylum Chordata; class Actinopteri; order Perciformes; family Scorpaenidae; genus Pterois; species Pterois miles. The sequence continues at coordinate 9,530,516 of CAMQGK010000058.1, read as the reverse complement.
TAATTTGTTTTCTCCCTCCTTCCTCGTAACTGCTCTGCAGTTTGTGCTTTTATTGTAACTTTGTAAATCAAAATGATGTCAAAATAACAATAAGATCATCATCCAGCTCTGTTAAATTCCAGTTTGGAAACAAGCTGAGCGTTTGTTAAGATAGCAGACAGCCCAATCAATTCACCAGCGTAAGTTCGTGTGGGCAGGCAAGATGTCTGAATTAGTAAGCCTTGAGCCATATGGCTAAGTGTGCAGCATTCATGGAAATGAGACACTATCAAACATTTATCCAAGTCCCACTTACCATAATTAAAATTACCATGTCTCTGTAGTGCTCAAGGGTGTATGAAAGCTTGTGTTTAATTGTACGTTAATAAAGGCATCCACTCTTTGTTATTCTCTCTTACCCTGAAGCCCTTAATTGCCCTAGGTGTATCAGTGGTGGTGTATCCAGGGCTGACCTGTGCTTAAACACCTCCATTGACTGGCTGACCCCTCATTTTCACTGCTGACGATCCACAGTGACCCTGGCCTAAAAAATCCATTAGTACTTTGGAGTAGGCTTTACCTGCTTTGCTGCTGCCCATGACAAGTGCTGCCTTTCCACAAGAGCCTTCATGCTTGGTACATTTATGTGGGTGTAAGTGCAATACCAATTTAACGGTAAGTCTCTAGTCCTTGCAGATCACTTTTTGTATTATAGTAAGCTCTGTGTAATGCCGTCTTTCCTCGGTTTCTTAATCCAGGTTTCTTTTTTAAAATCAATAGCGTGCATATGAACTGTATGTGTGTGAAAGTAGCTATGTGTGTTAAGTGCTTGTGTACTCATGGATAATTGAAAATGTGTATATATGTAAGTGCAGTTAGCAGTTTGCCCGGCACAAAAGCAAATTGAAGATTGATATTTTCTCAACCACCATTTCCAGAAGGTCACAAACCTAATGGCTAACTAGGCTTGTGAAACAGGCTTTAGTTTTGTTGCATCGCATTAGGCTCCGAAAAAAAACAGCAAGTTGTTTTTATGGGTTTTTTTCAGTAATGAGGGAGAGGATTATTTTTTTTCTGTCATATGGCTGTAGTACATTACGTGTCGTTACCACTGTACCTCCAGACAGCTCACACACAATACTGTGTGGCTGTAATCATCTCAATAAGCATAATTTATTTTGATTATATACCACAGCATGGAGTGCTACAAATCACACGCTAAGTAAATTGCAAGAAACTATTTAAGGCAACATTCAGCAAAGAAAAATGTTGTAAAATCTACTAGTTTTGGTAGCTGTAGGTGTTCTGAGATCCAGATACTTCAGGACTGAAAACGAGGAACTAATCCAACAGTATTCCAGTGGTGAAAAAAGGCTGCTGAATAAACTGAGCTGCTGTAGCTTCTTACATACATACTACTAAGCTCTGTTCACATCAGAGCAGGGCAGAGCCTGAGATACTGTCTGTAAGCCAGCTGTATGTGTTTTATCTATGCGATTGATCCTGTTGAGTGAGAGACATTAGTGTCTGATTGTATGTTTGTACAATGTGAGTGATAGTGCCAAAAACACTGCAAATGCTGAAATCAATCAAAATCAAAAGAACAGGAAGTTTTTTTTTTACCTCATATGTATAACTTGCCAGACACCACATCGAAAATGGCAGTTACGGGGTCCAGTGCAGTAGTGCTTTTCTGTGTTAACAGTATTTTACATCCTACTAAGATGGTGACTCTCCTCAGTAAGATCAACATCAGTGCACTACAGTGTGTGTCAGCAGAGGTGGATTCAGACAAAAGATAACCCTGAAACTGAGGTGGGCATATTGCTTTATTATGTACCAATCACACATAGTCCAGGAAGTTTAGTCTGAGCAATATAGCCATGATTGTGAACGCTGATTATAGTTAAAAAAAAAAAAAAAGATATGTTTTTAATGCAGCAATGATATCAATACAAAAACAATTTAAGACTTAACCTCATTCCGTAGGCATTATTCCATCAACTTTTGGTTTTATATTTTGAATTTAGCAGAGGTGGAATGTAACTAAGTCCTTGTATTCAAGTACCATACTTCTGTCTTCTTCTGTCCATCTTTTCTCTTCAGGCCACTTTTCTACTTTAACTCCACTACATTTCAGAGGGAAATATTGTAGTTTTTACTTCACTACAATTATTTGACAGTTTTAGAAATTAAGATATTTGTAATCAAAACATACACACAACTTAAAAAATGTTTTCTTGTAAATTAAACTAGCTAATATACAAGTACATCTTCATAAATGTGAGGATTTGCTGCCTTTTTCTTTGAAACATTTTAATAACTTCATTGTTTTTTTTTAATTATTTTAATAATTCTGAGGTGAGTACTTTTGTTTTTATAAAACAAGCGCTGTGAAGATGTCACTTTGGGCTCTGAGAAATTGTAACGACAGAGAATAATCAATCAGATTAATCCATAACAGGGCCATTTGTGTTTACATGCTTGACACGCAGGAGAAATTTCAGTCTGTTGCAATCTGTAACCTCACCACTACATACCAACACACCGTACACACTCCACCTTTAAGGAAAGTAACTGGATGCTTTGCTTCACCTCTGGGAGCAGGCCTCGGGATCTGGCCGGGCCTCTCACCTGCTTGACATGCCAATAATGTATCAGTTGTACATAGTTCATTGTTGTAGACTGCACCTGCTCTACTATCTATTGGATTATTTGACAGTTTCCCTGTACTCGTGGCATGTCTGAAAGAGTGGAAAGACCACCCCAGTACAACAGAGAACACCTGGTTACTGTGTTACCTTTATTTTCTGAGTGAAGAGTCTATCTGGTGATGCAAAAAATCACAAACCATTATAAAACCTGGTAGGTGAGGTAAATTTTCTTCCTTGATTTGACAGCAAACAACCTGGTACAAGACGTCTGCAGGGAGTCAACTCTGCCTCTGCCATCAGCGCTGGTGTGATCTTTTTCAGCATGTGACAGAATCACAGACCTGATTATTTGGGAGAAAAAGGTGACAGCAGATTGCAGGTTCCAACAAAGTGCATTGCATTTTTGCACTGCTCATGACTCTGTCCTGTAGCCTGACTCTTCATAACCAGGGATTCAGCGCATTAGCAAAACAAATCAGACCAAATGTCTGATATGTTTTCCCTTCCACATATAAAATATTATAAGGATGCTTGCGCTTTTGTGTTCACTCTGACATTGTCTCACTTAAGTTATTATTCTGCAGATTAACTAGAGAGCTAGAGGTGGAATGATTCACGCTAATTAATCTGAGTTGTGCTACAGCTACAGTATACTGCTGTTATACTTACTAATAAAATTGGAATTCTTGTTATTTAAATAAATCATACATACATTAAAAAAGAAAATGTCACAAACATATTGCACAGGAGAAACAAATGGAGCTTCAAATGGAGGATGACATGCTGCAGTTAAGGTTGTGCTTTTAAATATTCCAAGATTAATAGCAACTAAAATATAATAGCATCTAAATACCAAATAAGATTATTTTAATCTTTTACCTGAAGACATCCCACACACACAGGACCACAGCACTGCTTTTTGCACAAGTTCATTTGGCACTGACCCTTCATAAAATTGCAGCCTGCATCATTAAGAGGAAGCACTTAACACAGAGCACTTTGATGTAGTGTTAATGTAATTGCTAATTTAATTTAATTGTCTCTGTACATGCAGTTAGTTAATTGCAGCTGGACCATTTGCATGATAAGCTCCACAGGGCTACAGAAAACATCAGCTATAAAAAGCATAAAAGCTATTAACAGCAGTAAACAGGTTTCCATCAGGGCCATTACACAATACAATCAATAAACTGGGAAAATGCAGCATGTAGAGGCTCATGACGGGCATCTGCATAGGCTTTGGACTTGGCTAGTTTTATGGCAAAAACAATATGAACATGTGGGTGAAAAATACCACTCAAACAAAATTTATTCTTCATTGAAACTGGATAATATTTAAAATAAGAATAGGGTATCATTAGTGTGTCGACTGGAATTATTTTGCAAGAGACTGAATCAACCTCCTCCATTAAATATACAATGCTGCTGATTGTTGACAAAATCTAAACAGATCGTTTTGGCAAAACTTAGGCTCCCTTCTGGGCTACTAAATGAAGAGGAGGAGGAGGAAGATCTACCTTTTTTTTTCCCCCGTGGGGGAAATTAATTTTTCTTTTTTTTATTTTTTTCTTTTATATTTTACACCCAAAAAAAAAAAAATTATTTTTTTTGGGAGGGGTTGGAGGGGGGGGGGGCCCCTCCTGACCCCCCCCCAGTTGGGGGGGGTTTGGTTCCCTCCCCGGGGCCCCCCCGGTGTTCCCCAAGGGGAAACCCGCCCCCCCCCCCCCCCCCTCTCCCCCCTTTTTTTTTTTCCTTCGGGGGGTTTTAACCTGGCCCCCCCCGTTTCCCAACCCAACCCCCTACAGACTGAGCTACTGCCCCCCCAACTGGAGTTGTTCTTGAAAATATTTATGCTGCAAGGAATTCCAGGATTTTGACCAGACATATCAATTGGTCCTCAGTGCATCAACCCTGAAGGCTGGATTATGCTAAACTAGCCACATCTGAAGGCTGCTTTACAAGCAGGTCGTACGCTTTGACTTTCTGCAGTTGGGTTTAGGTTAGGTTAGGTAATGAGCATGGTCAGCCATCACACAAAGACACAGCACATACTTTCATATAGTTTCATATAGTGACAAATCTATTAACATGCAGAGTATGTAGGCAATGGGTCAAGTCTTTGGCATCAGAAGCATTTTGGTTTGGTTGGTAGTATTGACCAATCATGTAGAGCAGACTGCTTGAATGCAGGTAAAGACTGTGTGGAGAGCAACAGAGGTGGAACGCATTGGCCAAAATTTAATCTGGGAATCCAGCTATCATCTGACTAGTATTTAGTTTTTTATTTATTTTAAAACTTGCTTGTAAACTGGCTACTTGTGAAACAATCCAGTCATACATATTGTCTCTCAACTCCAACTCCAGTCTCACATCTGAAGTTGGTAAATTGACTGTTAACAATGAGCAGCATGCGGAAAAGAAAGTGTTGGCCCGGATATCTGTTGGCTACACAGAAATATACCCCCTTTACCCCCGAGGCAAATCCTTCCTCAGACCAATAGCCAGTGGGCTCCGAGATTGTATAGTGACAAGTTTTGTGAAGACTGAAAAAGAAGAGCCTCCTTTCTCACCTCCGCATACCTGGCCAATCACTGTGTGCACGAATGTCAAATTGTTGGTTTAGATTACAGAAGTATATACAGTGTGTGTGGAGAGAGGAGATTCCAGGTGCTGTTTGACCTTCTGACAAATACTTTATAAGCCCTTGAAAATAGCCCCTGATTTTCAGTTCCACCAGTACAACCTTTACTGGAACTGCAACGCTGATAATATTACCAATTAGGCTTTTTCTAAGTCAGTGGTCAAAATGGAAACTAGGGCAGAGGAGATGGAGCCTCTGAGCAGCTAAAAGCCCAGATTGAGATGATGAAAGGGAGTGCTGAGGTCATGCAGACTTAATATAATCCCTCATTTTGGCAGACGGCTGACATATTTGACAGACATGGAGGAAAATTACCCTGCAGCAACAAACAGGCCCAACGTTTGCCCAGATGAGTGTAGCAGTAGCCTGGGGTCAACCAGAGGTCCTCTCCAGTCTCTCAGCTAATCTGTGTGCACGACTGAAACAGCTCACCCACAAGCCAATACCAATAGGTGTGAAGATGTGTGGGTAACTTATTTTAGCTGAGAGAAACATTATCTGGAGGTATTTTACTGCTCTGACAGACTGACTGACTGATTGTCTGACTGTGTATTGATCTTTTCAAAAGGAAGAAGACACCTCATTCTGCCATACACCTTAGCTGATGATAGCTTCCTATGGACGCTCATGAACATCAGATTATTGACACTTTGGAGTCAAAGTGCTGGTGCATGGTTTCTAAATCAGTTCATTTAAATCTGGTACCGCTGACAGTATTTCCACTTGCCCAACAGTTATTCGAGATACACTGGCCAAAGATGCTCGCGATTCAACAAAGAAAATGAACACACTGAAGTGAAGTTTACTTATTTGGGTGAAAAACTTTGAGAACTACTCACAATTTAACAAAAGAATGAGGCTTTTTATTACAGGTGTCATATCACAAAGTGAAATGTGGCAGCTCTGGTTCCCTCGGCGGCATTAATTGACTGCCAATCTACCTGCTTGCTTGAAGTTTCTTCACAAAACATCATGAAAATACATTAATTCGTCCTACCATTTGTTCCTCTCCATATGGAGCAGAAGATAATTACTACTGTGTCATTACTGCATTGTTGGCAGAACACTGGGAATTAACTTTATATAACTCATGTCTGTACTTTCAACAGCTCCTTCATTAATTTAGTCTTCCTCTCAGCTAGTGAGATGGCTTGTGACTATGGAAACTTTAGGCAACTCTGTGGTTTAAGTAAATAAATCTAATTAACTTTGTGGATATACAAGAAGTTCAGTTTGTAGGCAAGTGACATTTCAAAACCTGAACTGATGATCTTCCCTATATGTGTCTGCCTCATTCAAAATTGACTGTGCACATACATTAATCCAGCAGCTCTCAGTCCTGGTGCTTGACATGCAGCTGGTTATCTATGTATTAACTACTAAATAACATTAATCTAAAATCCCCGGTGTTAAGCCAGTCCCTAACTAGACGGTAATACTTGAGAATTAAGACTGAGAGCCACAACATTATGAATACCAACAAACAAACAAACAAACACCTGAATATGTCATATGCTCTTATGTGGTATGACACAAATATGAACATACAGTGTGTAGTTTGCATTTTTCGCTTTAGTAAACTCACACAAAGAAATAGATTAGATATCAAAAATAATGTCAGCATGCCCACAATGAGGATATGAATGAGAATGAAATAAAAATGCCTTTTTAACCATTTTAAATTACATCCCCAGTCATATTGTGCGCTTATTTAAGAATATATGCAAAATCTTATAAAAAATGAATTTCATCTGATTTTTAGATCAAAATCCAATCAATTTTTCCTTCTGTAAAACGAAACATGATGTGTGCTTCCATAAGCTCCGTATCAAGCTGTATTTTAAGCCCGGCCACTTTTTAACGGTTGAATCAAATGTGACGGATTTGATTTAATCCTCTTTTAACAGTGCACCACTCAAATATTTTGTTTCATTGGGTTGAATAAATTGGGTTTTGAATTATTGCTGAAATTCAGCTCTGTGTTAAATACAAGTTTATGATACTTTTCGCACATTTTGTTCAGCTAGATAATCTTCAAAAAAAATAAATAAATAAATAACACATATGATTTGTGAGGTGCGAACGCAATTGCCAGAATTAAAAAGCTAACGTAAGACTATAGACAACCTAAACCATGATCACATGAACGCAGTCAGTGTCATGATGTCTCATTTAAACACCTGTGAGCAACCGGCTTTTTTTTTAAAGAATTAACAAGTTTACAAAATGGTAAAATCTATTCAGCTTGTGTTAACCACAGACCTTATTTCCGGCATCTAACTAAAAACTCATTTAAAAAAATGTGTAGACTTCCAAACGAGGGAAGCAGAAGTGATAAAATGCTCACTCATTTCTGGGTTTTAGGACTCATCCCTGCAGCACTCTATACTCAAAGTACAGACGCTAAAGACGCTCTAACTTCTGCTTCACTGAGATTTTAACATAGAAACAGGAAGTGTATAGACCTTATACCTCTATTTCTGGTCAGAGCTTTCTCTACCAATAAAAGACTGCAAAACCTTCCACTGGCATTAATCCATTGTTGACCACATAGGAACAGATGAAAAAGCTGTACACACAACACTGACATATTATATTCAAAGTCAGTACGGTGAATGTGTTAGAAAACAGCTGCCAGCAAATCCAGTATACATGGAGCCATGTAAACATTCCTCTAAACTAATGTTTCTTTCCACCAGATGATAAGTCCAGTCTATTTCTAGCTCTGGTTTGCTCTCCACTTTCTCCTGAGAGAAGATCTGGCTATGTAGCTGCTAAATACTATGTTCACCAGCTTCTCGTTGACTTTGTCTGTCTGTTTTGGTGCTGGGCAGGTGACACTAAACCAAAAGAAAGATCTGAAAGATGCTTAAATGCGCCAGTCTCCAGCGCCAGTAGACAAAGACTAACAAACAGGCTCAACAAAAGCACTTCATGAATTCTGATGAAAGTTGGTGGATTTGTATGCAGAACTGTCACAGGACTACCTTCAAGTTCACATGGAAATTTTCACAATTAACCTGGAAGAAAGCCATCCACCGACTTGTTGTATCCACTTGAGATAATAAGTTGTGTGTGCTCGGTTGCATCTGGGGAATTTTACACATCCCTGTTTTTAATTGAAATGCTCTCCACTCTGCAATCTCTATACCCAAGGGATGTCTTCTTGCAGGATAATATCCCGAAAAGTCTCACCCGTTTCAAAGAAATGCCAAGAAATGCTTGTTGAGTGTGCAGGCCAACCAGACTGCATGTTTATATCTTCTCTCATCCATTTATTTAAAGTTACGTGGAGGAAAGACATGAAGTCGCTGTGACAAATATATGCAATATAATAAAAAGTGATTTTATGCAGTACAGTGGACACAATCTGTGTTGAGTTCCCTGTGATGCTGTATGCTGAACCTGAAACTGATACTAGGCACAGAGAAGGCAGAATATATTGAAACAGTCATGGAGCTAACCTTTTTCCTTATTTAGAATCAACTCTGGTGTCACTATTTATTCTATGCAATGTTCATTCACACCAACACTAATTTCCAGCTCTGAAAGCTGTGAATATCACAAGGTAGCAAGTCATTTTTCAAAGCTGCTGTGCGAATGAGAAGAATATCAACAGGGAAATACAGAGATAACATTATAATGTGAAGGACTACATACCACCTGCTTTATTAACTGAAATATATCACTCTGCATAAATTAAAAGTTTAAGAGCATCTTGGACGCTCTCATGCGATAAGGCATGATGCTTCCATTTCACAATGGCATTTACAGAGTTAAATGCGCATTTAGTAATTTATGACTGGATCGACCTCCATCAGCAAAAGACACTGACAACATTGACATGTCTCTGGCACAGCTTACAGTCTTTCATTACCATAAATAATACATTCCAGTTTTTACAAAAGCACCAACCGAGCTAGCTAATTAGGACAGAGCCCCAACAGCATAGCATCTAGTTAAGAGGTTAACAAGTAGCCTATTCAAAATAACAGTGTGCTGTAATAATTTTATATTTAACAGCGTGTTGGAGGAGGATGGAAATGAAAGGCAGATATCTGAGCACTTAGCAAAGTGTACCCTGAGTTACTTAGGTGACATGGAGCCTGAATTAATGCACTTAACATTTCACTGATGTGTTACAGTATGAATGAGCCTTCAATAGCCTACAACCTGTTCTCTCTCTTTTTTTTTTTTTTTGAGTGTATATTTAAAATAAAGACTGGTTAATAGTTTGACATTTGGGGAAATACACGTTTGTTTTCTTGACAAGAGTTCGATAAAAAAACATACTGTTTTTATGCTAAATATTAAGACAAAGCCACCAGCTTGTTGGCTTAGCTTAGCATAAAAAGTAGAGACGGGGTTAAAAGCTAGCCTGGCTCTGTCCAGAGGCAACAGAATCTGCCTTCCAGCACCTCTCAACACCTTTAATTAAGAGTTCATATCTTGTTTACCCAGGAACGTTACTGCGCCCAGCAAAGACATTGTCCTGCACGAAACTCATAAAACCATATTGTTTTCACACCCCTGTTTTTCTGTGGATTAATAAAAGTTATATGATGTTTTAATTAGTGAGCTTTAGAGGCAAAGAACGGACATTGCCAGGAAGCGACAGTCGGTTTGTTCCAATTGCAACATCAGCGCCCAACAGCAGAGCTACACCTCCGCCATGTTGGACTAAAACGGGACTACTGAATGGCAGTAAACGCCAGTGTAAAATATCCACTTACAAAGTGTCGCATAAAAGTAAAATGTGTTGAAGAATAAAGAATTATAAATATAATAAGCATTTCAGTCGGTGTTGTTTTGTGTCTTTGCTTTATACTCTTTATTAGAGCTGCTGCTCCGTGTATTTTTTGACCTTTGGACAAAGCCAGGCTAGCCATTTCCCCCTGTTTCTAGTCTTTACCAAGCTAAGCTAACAGGTTCCTGGCTTCATATTTACAGCACAGAAAAGAGAGCGGTATTTAACAGGAGAAAATCAGGCTATTTCTGTTCCTTTTGTTACCCATGCCATAGTACAGAGTGTTCTGTGATTTTTACACCACCTGTTGACTTTGTGTGGACTTTTTCCCCAGTTAGTTAATATCTCACACTGGACAGAATCATTGCTATGCTAGCCTCCCACGTTCCCTTCCTCTCAAGTCTTGTGTAATGATGAATGAGGCTTCAAAGCGTTGGGAACTGAAGGTTCCCTCCTCCATTGAGAGGCTGGATATGAGCCACTCCCCATGGCCTGTCACTTCATTTCATGCCTTCTTTCGTGTCTCTCCTCCTCATACGTCCATAAAATGGAGGATGTTGATGGAGAGAAATACAAAGGCCCTTTCAACTGTGCCTGTCAAAAGCTAATTCCATCCCTTTGCTGCCCTTCGTCTTTGATATGCCCGCCGATTCGCTGGTGCGACCAAATCAGTGCGTGCTAGTACTCTTCAAATACGTTGGCCTTGTCAGATGCTTTCAAGATTTCAACCTGAGTCTGAGACATCTAACAGAAACAATTACGTGAACGGATTAACTAATGCTCAGATAATGAATGGGAAGAGCCAATCTGTGCTTGTTAAGTGCTACTGTACTTCCTGGTAATGATACCATCCACAGAGAGGGCTTTTGATGATTCTCTCTATATCAATTGTACCGAATAGCAGAAGGATGTGAAATGCACAATTCATCTGAAATTATCTTAATTAGCTTGTCAAAATGTACTAAAATTAAGGTGGGAGTATCTGCAGTCACTCTTGAAAGAGGTTTTTAATGAAGTTTATGATTCACATGGATAATAGGCAGGCTGACAAGGTCTGTCTAATTACTTATCCCTTTGGCCCTGAACACCAACGCAGCAACTCTCTGATGTACGCTGATGCTCAGGAAGCCATGTCATCTCTCCAAAGCCATTTCAGGCTGAGGAGTATGCTACATGTCACTGTTAAATGGCAAACATAAAGTATACTTTCCAAACACACAATCTGTTATGGTGTAAATTATGGATATAGCCTGGTTCAGCAGGACCTGAAGTCAAAGCAAGACAATAGAAGTCTTGAATTATCTATGCATGGAAGGCACAGATGCATAAATGCAAATCACCAGCATGTTTTATGATGTCAGCTGATTGAATGCAAACCCATACGGTAAATTCCACAACAACACAAACCATATGCAGAGCTGCTCCATTTTGCCATATGTTAGTAGTAAGTCCTTCAATAGTTGCAGTAATTCATCTGAAACAATACTTCATCTCAGTGTTGTATGCACAACCTTTACAGCTGCATCTATTCTCACTTGTTTCTCCTTGAATGCAGGCTGAAATGTTTAGTAATGAACCATAGAGTAAGTAAAGCTGAGTCCATTAAGCCCTAACGGATTGATTTAGTCACTAAATAATGCAGGCATTGAAAAAGACAAATGCCCAATCAATGTCCAATGCTATTGTTACCTTTACGCGCGTTGTATTGATGCAGAGCAGATGGTTCCTCCCATGTTGTGGCTCTGTTTTGAGGGAATGAATCAGTCATGTAACAGGAATGAGATGAGCAAACAGAGCTCGAAGTCACAGCACAGTCAAGACAAAAGTAATACTGAGACCAAACAAGCACCAGACCAAGACTAGACCATGACTGCCAAAAACTGAGTCCTCTCCCAACTTGAACTAGTCTTCAACCAGCAGCCATTAAATGCCATTTCTTTATTCTGAGAGGATATAAAACACTAGTTTGAACACACAAAATGAGACCAGATTCAAGTACTTCAGCCCAGATACAATGTGTTATACAGTATATGCAGAGCTCAATAAAGGATACTACACCATATGTAACTACCAAATTGTTTGATATACGGTGCCTTGTCCACAGCATTTCTCATTATGGCATTTATCCAATAATTCTGTGTATTTGTCCCCCCCATTGATTAAGTGTAATATCAGGATCCCTCAGAGGCCCAAGATTTGTTCTCATCTTTGGAGTGACTCAGTTTGTAGAGAGGGCTCACATATGGTCAACGCCCAGTGTCATTTGCTGCTTGATGGACATGGGCACACTGGTGATTTTGATGCTGCCAGAATGGCTGGTGCCCACAGATGGCCGGGGCTTAATGCCGCCTCATAACGACGCTCCTACCCTTTTCAAGGTGACTTCTTGGAAAGCAAGCACGACAGAGGTTTAGTCAGCTGTTCTAATAGGCTGTATGTCGGAAATGATTAAGGTACAATCTGTATGATCTGAATGTTCCTGTATGTAATACATAACACGACCTACCACACACAAACACACACAACCTCAAGATAATTCTTCGTGCGGTATGTTATGAATGGGCAGAGAGAGCACACACAGCTCTGCTATTCCCTAAAGGAACTGGGCTTATCAGGAAGTAAGTTGCTCTGGGCTTATCGTAGCAGCCCCTGATAACTCATTGTAGCCTGCAGATGACATTAACATTTACTCTGTTAGTCCTGGTAAAAGGATCAGTGTCAAGCCCTGCATTACTGTCATGTTGCTGCATCCTTTTCACAAAGTTGACGGCAAACCACAACAACACTCCCAACTGTCAGAGGTCCTGTACTCGAGATTTATGAGCTAGGCGGATTGAATGAAGATGATTTCACCACCGAAATGTAGCAAGAGCTGTACAGTAAATCCCTAGTTTTAGGATCACTATCTTTGAATAGCAGAACCAATTCACATTTGTCAGGAGTCTTCCGATCACCTGATTTTCAAAGTAAATCTGGATTTATACTTGATGCAAGGGTTAATGGGAGTGCTGCCCTAGGCACCTACAGTTTAGGTTTATTAAACATGATGTGTAAAAATCTACCAAAATGTACCTTAAAGGAATATTTGTCAAGTATTTATTACTCTTACCAACATGGGAGTGGGCAAATCATCTTGCTTTATGCAAATGTATGTATATATTTGCTATTGGAAAGCAATTATCAACACAAAACAATGACAAATATTGTCAGTAGCTTTGAAACCTGCTTATACAGCCACCACAGGGACGGCATAAGGTAAATCTAACTTAAACTAACCACAGTCACTGTCCGCCTCCTTATCCTCTGCTCAACACTGACCCATACATTAGAACAAAACATAACACCAGGTGTTACTCCCAAAATAACTGAATCAATATTATGAACTGTAATATATTAATGCCTGTATCCCAGTGCAAAATGAGATATTCAAGAAAAAAGTGGAACAATCTGTACATGGTATATCCTTACATAGACAGACAGGCTTGAGGTTGGTGCAGTACGTTGTATTGTCATCACACATTTAACAAAGCAACACATCTTGAGTGTGCTACTTCCCTTTGAATCCATTTGTTTCTACAAAATAAGGTGGCTTGCGGGGTTAATCAGCTGTGTTAAAGTGTCCAGCGGGCAGATGTTCTCAGATTAAACTAAAAGCAACATCTGATTGCATCTACCAACTGCTTTGAAGCTGCACCTGTTATTGTGCCGCCTGAAATAACGCTTACTGGCTCATCTTCATTTCACAGTTTGTTTATTTATTCATCTACTTTTTCATTAAGCAAAGTTAATATCTGGAAAAAATAGATGGGCTGTTATATCTTTATTATTTATTATGTTTATTGTCTGGTTGACTGGTAGTTAAACAAGAATCCATATTTTAGCTAAAGAATAATATAGTTAAACAATCCATCTTCAATAACTTATCCCATTAGGGGTTGTGTGGGGGCTGGAGCTGATCCCAGCTGACATTGGGTGAAGGCGGGGTTCACCCTGGACAGGTCGCCAGTCCATCGCAGGGCACATAGAGACAGACAATTCACACCCACATGCAATTTAGAGTCATCAATTAACCTAAACTGCATGTCTTTGGACTGTGGGAGGAAGCCGGAGTACCCGGAGAAAACCCACGCTTTCACGGGGAGAACATGCAAACTCCACACAGAAGAGCCAAACTACAACTACTGTTAATCAGAGCAGTGGTGCAGTAGAACAGTTCAGCACCACCTTGCACCTTTCTCTTTCACCTCACACTGTATCTCCTTTGTTCCCCCCCTGGGGAGGCGCCTCTCACAGTAATAGACACTGTAGTCTTGAAATTAATTGTTGAATTATGTATAGTGGTCAATTTTATGTTAAATATTTAATACATAAATCTGAAGAAAAAAATCGAATTTGAACCCAAGATAATCAATGCACTGAACTGTTGCACTGTAACGTGTCATCACACTGTAATAACTCTGCTTGAGTTGTGGAGGGGACCAAGTGAAGTGTAATTATGTCCCACTCCTGTCTAGCTGTTGGTACTGCTAGACTTTAATTAGCTCCATTCTTCTCACGACAGAAAGATTATGACCATGTGCCTCGAGGTCCAGACCAGGTGGTTATGGAGACCAGATTTCAGTGAAAAAAAAATATTCTTTTGGTTCGTTACTTCTGAGAGGAGTTCCTGGTGAGTTTAATAACTGTCACTGAGACAAGCAGGCCACCCCATGTGATCACACTTAAGTTTCTTGGACTTGGACTGATTGTTATGAGAATGAGACAGATTTCATAAAACAGTTTGGCAATGTGCAATGAGCACATGGGCATATTGTGTGATGTAAACCCATCTAGTGTCAGTTTTTTGGCAAAAAAGGCTGTTGGCTTAAAATATGTATTAACCAAATTAGTATACGTCACAGTGTTAGATGAAATAGATCACTGAAAATGCGGCTGAAACACTGCCTCACCCATGTAGGCCAGTGGTTCTTACCCTGAGGTTCAGGACCACTGAGGGGGCTGCAAGATCATTTCTGGGGGTCGCCAGACGGTTGTGGGGTAAGAAAAATAATAGCATATTAAAAATAAAACACATTTTAGACTGGGGAATTATTTTTACATTACATTTGCTTCAGAATAGCCTGGAGCACATGGGACATCGCCTAGGTGCTCGCAGTTCAAGCTAAACAAAACTGTCACCACAAACAAAGCATTATTTATTGCCTACATTTATTGATCAGAATATTTACAATAATCACTCAAAATCAGCGTGGGGGAGGCATGAAGAAACAACTGACTACATCGGGCAGAGGGGAGGGTCACAAGCACCTCATTATTCTGGGGAGGGGGGTCACGGCTCGTAAAGGTTTAGACAAGCTTGTATTGTTAGCAATTGATTTGATATTGATTAACGCCCCAAAACATAATGCAAATGCAGAATTAACACAATTATTATACTGAGTAAAGTAAAAGTATAACCTTTGCCAAGGAGGTTGGTTTGTTTGTTTGTTTGTTGGTGTGTTCATATGTTTTGGAAAAGCTACTGGTCTGATTTTCATGAAACTTGATGGAAAGGTGTTACATGGGCCAACGAAGAACCCATTAAATTTTATAGTATGGAAACAGCCTTGGCAGAGGTCTGCACTCTCTGAGTGCGCTTCTATAAGTCACCAGCTTTATGTAGCCTCCAAATTTATATTTTTATATTTTGAAGCATAAATTACTTTCCTTCCACTAAATACCGGCACATCCTGTTAGCATGCCTTGTTTTCTTGTGGCCTCAATTTTTCAGCATAACCTGGCTATGATTGGCCCTATTGTTTTTTGTTTTTTTTCTTGAACCTTCACCCCCAAAATTAAGACCAAGTTTGCGCATGCACAAACAACCATTCCAGACAATTGAAAATCAGACAACTGCTGTGTTGCCATTCAACTCCCATCCTGATTAGCACCACGAACAGAAAAGCTGACCCAAGACTCAAACCACAGCTTGAAACAGTTGATGCACAACTGGGCCCAGCTACAATAATAAAGTTGCAAAAAAACTAGCATCCTACATGGGACCCTGACAGCCTCTGGGCCCCTGTGTAACTGCACCAATTGCAACACTGACATTTACGCCACTGTCAAGGTGTACAACACCACATACTCAAAAAAAAAGGTAAGTTTGATCTATTTAGACGTTCAGAACTAGTACATAATGAGGCAACATAACACTCTTACAGGCACTAAGATGTCAGTGAGGTCAGTTTTTTGACATTGCTTTGATCAATGGCGTAGATATCAGAGGTGTAACTGGTGCAGCTGCATAGGGGCCCATGTAGAATGCCATTTTTTTGCAGCTTTATTACTGTAGCTGGGCCCTCATACACATCATGAGTTTCAGGCTTTGGTTTGAGTCCAGGGCAGGCTGTAAGACTGTAACACTGAGAAATTTGTTGCTTCAGCTGCTGTCTGTGGTGCTGATCAGACGGTGGTTTGCAGGATGGCAGTTGCATGGTGACATAGCAGTTTTCTGCTTTGCAATTGTCTGAAGTGGTTGTGTGCGCTCACAAGTGTGCGCTTAATTTTAGGGATGAGAGCCATCGAAGAAAAATTGCACCAAACACAACCACGTTTTGCTGCTGACATTGTTCATGGTTTCCTACACTTGTCTCTAAGCCCTGCAATGATGTTTTAGAGTCTTTGACTTATCTGTCTTCATTTAAATTCATAACAATGTTTTGAGGAGTAATTTTTCAGTTAAACATGGAATGTATCCCTGTTTCACCTGAAAGTTTTTATAGTGGAAAACGAGTGGAAATCAAATATAGTACTGGATAAACAATGGCACCTGGCAATTCTAAACAAATGGCATCACTGTGTGCATTTGAAAAAACAAATTAACCAAACCCCAGTAGATGTTTACTCAGCAATGCACTGATTCAGTGGATTTACATTCCCCTACCTTAGTCTGTATGAGCTGTTCACTTTGTAAAAGAAAATACATTAAGAAAATTAAAATATATGTAGGAAGGTTTCAGACCACAGATTTGCCACAGCGTAATGCTTGTGCCCACAGGATCTTTGAAATGAAAGGCAATGTCCCGGTCTCCTGAGATGCTATATCAGCAAAGACTCAGCAATGCAGGAGGGGTGGGAGACACATTACAAGATAAACTCATATTGACACTTCTGGCAGAACTCATCATTTCTGTCCCTGACCATTTTTCTCTGTTTGCAAATGGAGCCTTGTGGCAACCAGATGTTTGTCTTCAGACATTTACAGCTTTTTAAAAGGTGGAGATATCAAATTCATATGTTGCTAGTAGATGGGGAAAACTGTTGTGAGGTTAAGCAACACCAGTAGCCGATCTAGTAACAGTAAGAAAAGTAAGTCAAAGTTAACATGATGAATGAATTAATGCAAATTTGTTTTAATGCCAGTAATTTCTTTAATGCATTAACGGGGGTGTGAAGATACTGGTATGAAACTAGTATGGCCGTTGACCTCTGACCTACATACAAATGAAAATGGGTTCTGTGAGCACCCACGAGTCTCCCCTTTACAAACATGCCCACCTCATGATAATCACATGCAGTTGTGGGCGAGTCAGCACACTGACAGCTGTTGTTGCCTGTTGGGCTGCAGCTTGCCATGTTATGATTTGAGCATATTTTTTATGCTAAATGCAGTACCTGTGAGGGTTTCTGGACAATGTCATTGTTTTGTGTTGTTAATTGAGTCCAAGTAATAATATATACATACATCTACATAAAGAAAGCATATTTGCCCACTTACATGTTGATTAAATATCTAACTAATTTCAATTTAAGGTACACTTAATATGTGATCAATTGCAATTAAGCAATTAATTAAACAGCTTCAAAAGAAAACATCTAGTTGATTTTAGTTCATATTGGAATAAATATGTAGCTTCTAAGAATGAATGTATTTGTGGTGTGGCTGCAGATGTTGCATCTATCGTTCATTACATCAACCTGGGAGCAGCTTTTACATTTCCATTTTCTTTATCCTCTCTGTGTCATTTCTTTTTATTTACAGGCCCAACCCTGAAAATTCTTCCACATGTGAACAAACAGAAAACTACAGAGAGAGCTATGATCTATTTTCCCTTTCCTTAGTTTTATTTTATTCTTTTCCTCGTGGAAACAACACCACATGCAGTGCTGTGTACTGTATAATCAGCCCTAGCCTCCTTTCTGCTCACAAAGAGGCCAGTTCTTTAGATCCTTGAAGCCTTTTTACCCAGAGCAATCTACAGAGGCCAGAACTAACAGTAAATTATAAATACATCGTAACCTTTCTGTATGAACCCTGCCTTTCATCAGCCCCCTATAGTCAGATGGTGCTGGGCAGGCTCTGCTATTGTGAGCTGCCCTGGCTAATTGTTAAACATGTTCTTGTCAATCAAGCCTATCCGAAATGGCAACTCCTCAGCCGGAACTACAATGAGCTGCCTGAGCCACAGTAGCCTTAGAGGAGTAATTGTCGTCCACTCGCCAGAAGCCCATCTCCATTCCATTAGCGGCTATACAATATGAATGGTTGAAGCTGGTTGTTGACTGCAGACCTATTCAAGCTTGTACATGTGCTGAATAGCCCCTTTTTCTATGGCATGTGCTCCATTTCCACGCGGAGCAGGCCAAACAGGAGGAGAGGTAATTTCGTTGGTGACGGCATTGTGTTCACAGACAGAGAAGCATATTCGCTTCATGAATCAAAAAGCTACAGTAAATGTTAATTGTGAAAACAGTCAATGAAGAGCTTGTGTGTGTGAGAGCCAAAAAACATTCACTGTTACACTATATCACACAGTTCAATAGAGTTGTTCTAACTTATTACGTATTTAGCTGCTGCCATTGAAATGATCTCCCCCATGAACGTCATCTAACTCAGTCGCATGGTTTGTTAGGTACATATAAGCAGCTCTACTGAATGAGAAAACACCATGTAACCTTGGGGGAGGCTGCAGGCTGTTGGCACACAATACATAATGCTGAGTTATCACTCTACGATAATGGCAAAACAACATTAGATAAAGACACAAGACGATAGATGACTAGTGTCATTATTGGAAATGGCAAAAAAGCCTCTATGTGGAATAATGAGAGGTTCTGAAATGGTCACCAACTACTGTTAATGCTTCAATAAAACCCGGCAGCAATCTGCAAACCAAGATCCATTCTCCAGCGTCCGTTGGAGTGCTTTTTCAAAGGCGCCCGACACTTCAGAGGTGTCGTTGAAGCCATCTTGAGATTTTGAAATGGATGTGGGGAAGACGTTAAATGAAGGAGTGGGATCTTTCAAGCATATCTCATTCCAATAAGCCAAAGGAGTACGTTTAGATTCAGAATGGTTCCACTCGGCTGGAGAGAAACATTTTCTGAATTTAAACGCTAACCAATTCTTCAGCAAGCCCTTCGCTCACATGAAGCGTTAAATTCAACTCAAAGCAGCAGCAAAAGAGATTTACATTTTCCGTATACAGGCTTTAGAGCCTTTGGGTTGGTTGAAGATTTGCATTAAGGGGATTTTTTTTTTTCTCCTCTACTCCCATCTAAGGAAACTTTGCAAAGTTTAATCATAGCTTCTGTTGACGCCCCTGGGTTTAGTATCTTAAGCTGTTTCCCCCTGGCTGGGAAACATAAGAAAACTTCATCATAAGCTGTTCCGAACTCTGAATATAGATTTCACAAATCATTCCAACGAGGACTTTACATCTAAAAATTACCCGCTCAAATATTGGATTTGTAATTATGGCTTTTTGTGTGGCTTTCCTGGTGTACGATAACACTGGAGACAAACTCAAGCATTGGAGGAAGGCCTCATTAAAAACAAATTTTCTTGTTTCTTCATTTCTGCAATTCTCCAAGCAATTTCATCTTCTGCTGAACACACTGACTTTTCATTCAGTTTAAGAAAGAGAAAAGTCTACATTTCAAATTATTTATCATCCACTATGAATGCATTTTACCAGGAGCACGGGTGGCAATCTGTGGTCCTTACCCGCATGCCGAGCTCGATGTTCTCGCCTCCGTAGACCTCCATGCCAGGATCCAGCAGACCAATCTCGCCAAAGTATTCCCGATCAACCACAAAGGAGCAGCCAATCATAGCTGGAGTTCTGATGAGCAAACAGGGACAGCATCATTTGAATATTATTATCCAGCCACTAAACTTTTATACACTCACAGAGAATGCTAAAATATTCAATGCAAGGCAAAAGACATCTCAGGTTTTCAAAGTCCTGCTGTGCCTTCATCTGACCAGACAGACTAGAAAGACAATATGGACATCTTAACAGGAAACCTTTATTTAAACAATCTGAATTTTTTATCTGCCCAGATCAGCCTAGTTTAGTTTAAAAATGTGATGATTCTCAAAGTGGGGTCCAGGGATCCCCCGAGGTCAGTGGCACTCCATCAGGGTCCGCAAAATAATATAATATAAATTATAAAATTGTGCTGAATTACAAAAAAGTGCATATCTACAAATGGGGACCAAATGCACCAATGAAACAAGCATACTGTGTCCATTACTCCGACCCACATTAGCTTTGGGCCAATGGAAACTATTTGATATATGATATGATATGATATGACACAACACAACACAACATGATATGACTGTGACGCACAGTAATAAGTTCATTATTTTAAGTTGAAGCACTAACTGAAATTCCTCTTTAGAGTGGTCAGTCTAAAGATCTGGATTTATTTGGACTATGCAAGTCTTACTACTATTCATTTTCTGAATGCTTTTAAGATGAATTACTTGAAGAGTATATGCAAATGCAGTCAAGTTGAGTCCAAATACAATTTGAATAAAATCACCCTCTGTTTAAAGGTATATATACAGTATGTTATACGTATTAACATTGCAAATTTTCCCACTGGTGGACTAAGAAATGATCTAATTTTATTTTTACATAATTTAAATAAGAATGTGTTTCTTCCTGTCACTATTAATCAGGTCTGTGGTATTTAGGTTTTTGAATACAAATATTTCCAATGGCTAAGAGTATAAATGGTAGTAAGCATATGTTTAATCAGTGTTACGATTAAGAGGGGGTCCTTGGAAAATGTTCTCCCTGGTAAAAGGTCCCTGGCCCAAAAAAGTTTGAGAACCACTGGTCCATTTATCCATCCATCTTCAACCGCTTATCCCGTCAGGGGTCGCAGGGGGGCTGTAGCCGATCCCAGCTGGCATTGGGCGAAGGCGAGGTTCACCCTGGACAGGTCGCCCGTCCATCGCAGGGCACATACCGACAAAGGACAACCATTCACACCTACGGGCAATTTAGAGTCATCAATTAACCTGCATGTCTTTGAACCCGGAGAAAACCCACACTTTCATGGGAAAACATGCAAACTCCACACAGAAGGGCCGCAGGCCGGATTCAAACCTGCGACCCTCTTGCTGTGAGGCGACAGCACCACCGTGTAGCCCCTGAGAACAATTGGTGTTAAAGATAAAGAAATTAAAACATTAAACTAGCCCTATTCTCCATCCCAGTCCAGTACAACAATCCAGCCTGACATTTTAACCACAACTGTCAGATGTCATTATATTTATTACTAATGTCTTATTAGAAAAACCTAAAAATACTTTCAAAATTAGCACTACACAAGTTCAGTTGGCAGAGCAAGAGATAGGGAGTTTTTTTTTTTTTTTTTTGTAAAACAAAGTAGTTACTTTCCACCTTTACTAAAAGAAATGGGCCCCCTTTAGCTGCTGTTCCCTCAGGGTTGCTTTTTATGATCTGTCAGGTCTTAAGTGCTCTGGGGAAAAAGCCACACAAAAAGCATGACATTCATATGGAGTACTGAGCTGCATTATTTTACCTCTAAAGTGACCAATGAGTGGCTTTATTCCTCTTCCTGGAATCACGCCCAGGGTAAGTTCACCATATATTGTTATACTCACACATACTGAATAGAAAAGGCATGTGTGTATCTGCCTCTTCAGTTTGAGAGACATGGCAGTAGAGAGTACTAGATGGGGAGGCTTACATTATGATTCATTGACTGTATTTAAAGAGTGCACTGAGCCATACTGTGTGAGAGCCAGAAAGAAAGGTGCTTTTAGGTTTAGACCACATATTGACTGGGCCATCACCATGGAGTGTTATTTTGAAAAGGCTTCATCAGTAGAAGAATAAATCTCTCATGCAGGGACGGATGTAAATCCACCTGGACCATTTTATTCCCAAGACAAGCTTTCTGACCATTTTTGCTGACATAAAGATTAATGGCTGTGTTATACGAGTGGTGCGAAATTGAAATGAAAACAAGACATTTTGAAGAAACAACAGTGTGACAGTAAAGTATATAGTTTCACTAAAAACAGTAGTGTTTTGCTTTATGGTGATTTCTGATTGAATGTTATATTTTGACACTCATGGTAACAATTTAGTAGTGCTCTGTCACTCTCATTATTTAGTGGAATCCATTAAACTACAGCGACATATAATAATAATTCATGGTGGAAAATAAATACTCAAGGGCTGTCAACGTTAACATGATAGTAACGCATTAATGCAAAATTTGTTTTATTACCACTAATATCTTTAATGCATTAACACTTTAACTTTAACACAAATCCAAAGACAACTATGTCATACAAACCTGCCTCAAAAGAGACCAAATAACGCTCAAAACTTGCACTAATTTTTGCCGAGGAAAAATGTCACGGCCATTTTCAAAGGGGTCCCTTGACCTCTGACCTAAATATATGTGAATGTAAATGGGTTCTGCGGCTACCCACGAGCCTCCCCTTTACAGACATTCCCACTTTATGATGATTACATGCAGTCATAGTCAAGTCAGCACACTGACAGCTGTTGCTGACTGTCGGGCTTGAGTTTGCCATGATATGATTTGAGCATATTTTTTTATGCTAAGTGCAGTACCTGTGAGGGTTTCTGGACAATATTTGTCAGTTTGTCTGTTGTTAATTGATTTGCAATAATAAATATATACATACCTTTGCATAAAGCAACATATTTGTCCACTCCTATGTTGATACGAGACTTGAATCCTTGAAAAATCTCTCTGTAAGGTACATTTTGAACTATTAAGAAAATGTGTGATTAATTTGTGAAGACGATGCTAATCATGATTAACTATAGACAATCATGCAATTAATGGCAATTAGATATTTTAATCGATTGACATCCCTAGAATAGTCACATTAATGCGGAGACTGTCTTTGTCATCATTAGCTAATTATTCTAAATACCTATGTTCCACACTGATAAGTCATTTGTGTTAAAAGAAGTGAGCCTTGCATATCCTCTCATTGCCTGACGGGACCTCGTACAATCTTTGTTTAAATTCTAAGGCGGTGACAGGGAGCCTTTCAAGTGCCGTTATTTCCACTCACTGTGCAGATAAAAAAAGACAAGACACAGCACACATTCAGCCTCGTTCACCCCATCCTTTCTCCTCTCTTGACAAGTGACCTACCTTGCTTTTCTGCACAGTGCAAACTTTGTGCAGCGCTCTTTGAATGTTCTCTTTAGAGTCTGCTCCCTGGCAATGTAAACACTTTCTCTGCGTTTAAGTACAAACTCAGCACCTTAAGTCAGACGCATGTGATGATGAAGCTAAAATCACTGGCAGACCGCATTTGTTATGTTTGTGATGCTTTTCAAAACCAGGTAATGGAGGAGAAACATCCTCAACACATTGATTATCCTCTGGGTTTAGAAGATTATTTGTCTGTAATGTTTGTTGGGCAGAAAAAAAAAAAAAATTATAGCAAAGTTTGATGCCTCTCTCATTTGTCTGCAATTTGCGTTTTGCATTTGTGTGCAAGGTGATCAAACATGCAATGTTAAGGCATGAAAAATTAATTCCCCTATTACAGCCAATTAACTGAAGAGAGTAGTAAGAGCCAGCTGTTCCTCCAAAAATGCAGAAATTAAAGAGGATGATCGCTATACATGTCCAGTTTGGTTTCAAGAATCAAACACTGACAGTTTCATTCCTGACAATCACAATTTTACACCAGTGTTCAACAATCAAACAAAGAGAAATCAATCACAGACGACCCAGAGGTAGCAGCTTCTCCATTGACTAAAGCGTTCAATAGGCATTGATGCAATGCAACCACCGTTTGTGCTGTTTGACCCTGCCGTCAGCTGGGTGTGAAACATAACACCAGTGGCTTTTCTGGCATATTTTGTGAGTGGGAATGACACACTCTCATTGTTCTCCTTCTGTCACCAGGTTTTTTTTTCAGCTGCACTGTTGTTCTGGCTCTTCGTACCTACATGTGTACAGCACAGATAACTCCCTTCAAACAGCAACATTTTTGTGAAAAACAAGAGGAAACACGAAATAATTTCTAGACTGCATTAGACATCCCAGGTTGAAGGTGGAATCTTCCAGTGGATTTCTCATGTAATGTCTTTAGGTTTGGTTATTTTTAGTGTGCAGATGGTCGGCCTACAGGGCTCGTCCGCCCCTCACACCCTTTAACTTCGGCGTCCAGATCATTTGTTTGCAGTAAGCAGTGTGAACATCTGATACATAAACGCAATTTGGCAAGATAAAGACGTTTATTTGAGAATGATTACTTTTCTTCCAGATGAAGACCTTGCTGGTGAAACTGCTTTTTGTACCTGACATCTGACTTGAGTTTACCCTCTCGTTTCAGATAAATATATATTATATTATTATATATTTCAAAGTAAACAGTTGATAATCTTAAAAAGTGTTTGAAAGAATTCATCCATTAGGGCTGAGCGATGATCTAGCATGTTTTCTGGTAAAGTAATGAATAGTCTAAATGAAATAACTACATAGTAAAGCCTATTTTTGTATACTCCTGTGTGAATGTTATACCTTTAACATGAAAAGTAATGAGTATTTTCTCATTTTTAAGAACATATAAAATTAACAGAACAGTTTTAAGTGAAATTATAGAAAGAAAAAAAATAGAGAGAAATACAGGCATAGCCTAAATCTCGATTGAAATGATGTGGAAAAATATATATGATAGACATTTTTATGTCATTTAAATGATATAGTATATATCGTCATATTGCTCAGCCCTAGCAAAATGATGGGCATTGATATACACTGTGGAAGGCTGCCTGAACGCTGTGGAGTAAGGGACTCCCAGTCCAGTGTTTGTTCTGCTAATTGGCATATTGATTGGTGGTGATGGCGTCATAAATTAAATATTCTGGAGTGTATCCACAGATATACCCAGTTTCAGCTGACAAATGTAACCAGGCTAAGCCAACTGGCAAGCTACAGTTGATAGACAATAACTGGTGTGCTGCCAAAACTTTCCAGGTTAAACTCTACAATTTCTGTTTCACACATATAAAAAGACCTGAGGACTCAACAGGCTGCACCTGCAGCGCCTTGGTGAAATCGTTAATGTTCTGCGGGCCGGATGGGAAACTTTGTCTGCCTGTATGTGGCCCGTGAGCCGCCAGTTACCAATCACTGCCCTGAGTCATGTCCATGTACTATACTCAGAATGCACCTTTTACGTCTTTTTCAAGTATCTATTTGCGTAAGATGTTTAGATTGATGCATTTTGTTGAGGTGTCCCTTCAAAAGTAATTGCAGTAAGTACTGTAAGTGTATCTGTTGCTTAGTCATGTCTGATTGTCATATTTTCTGAGATTAAAAGTGATTTAAACTTCAGCCACAGCAGATGACAGTCTTTAGAAATTACACAGATTTTAAGTGTGGGCCTTCCTTTAGAGCACTAATCTTATCTAAATAGATGACCATCTCCACC
This sequence comes from Pterois miles, assembly GCA_947000775.1. NCBI lineage: Eukaryota > Metazoa > Chordata > Actinopteri > Perciformes > Scorpaenidae > Pterois > Pterois miles. The sequence continues at coordinate 9,504,750 of CAMQGK010000058.1, read as the reverse complement.
ATCACCAAATTAACCGTCTCCATTGGATTTTCGTTGGTTTCTGTCCACACATTCAAACCACTTGTCAATAATTGCTGTAGTTGCCGAAGAACACCTATTTTTGTCAAGTCCAAAATGGTTTCTGTCCTCTGCAGTCTCAGAATGTGTCAGTTTTGTGCCTCCTCGTGCCCTTTAACCCACTTTGTAGTTAAATGTGTCCAAACGGCCAGAAAAGGCTTCGAGACTGTGCTCCGGGTGGTCACACGGTTTCTGTTGTTGATGGGAAGAAACCTTAAGGAAACAAGCTGGCGAATGATTTCCAATAGAAATCCACACATCCGACACACTTCAGCTGGCCCTTGAGGCGATCTGTCCATTTGCAGCAAAGTGTCAACGGGGAAACACGAACCAGCTCTGCAGGGTCTGCGGCTCTTCTCCTATCTTTCATCTATCTCAGGTCTAGCACTTTATGCTCAATAATACATGAGTTTCATGGAGCTTTGATAAGACATCCAATATTTAGGTCCATGGTCTAAACTGTTATCACATTGTTTGTATGAGACTAACTGTATCACATAAAACCGTTATTGCTTTGCCTACGCTGGACCGAGCGAGGTAATGAAACTCTGCTGTGGATGTGACTTTTTATTGCCCTTGGTCAAAATCCGACAGTATGTGTGAATGTTTTTAGCTTTAGTTGGAGGTATTAGAAGACATTTTGGCAGGATGTTTAATGTTTGCAGCTTGGTTAAAATGCAGCAGTCGAGGCTTTAAGTGATACAAATACAAAAATGCGGTTTAGCCTTTTGACTCTAGAGAAACCAGGTAGAGAGGCTGATCCTACAGTAAATACTTTACTTTTATGATTGCTTTTATGTGTAGTTTTGTTTTGCTTATCTATGCTCTTTGTGCTTGTTCTTGATCTTGTGGCTTTTTTGTACTTTATAGCAAATTTATGGCATATCCTGATACTGAACTGTAGTCCTCACTCGATTTAACTGCTTCTTTTTTATCAATGTCTTTTGTGATTCCTGCAATAGCCTGCAACACATTCAGGCTTCCCTTTAAAGCAGCTATGATCACTCCTCCTATAAAAAGGCAATATATCAAATGACAATGTTAAAACAATGTGAAAGAGGTTGCTTGTAGTGATGCATTATCTCCTGAATCTCCAGCTTTCTTCAACTTTACAGTGAGTTTCAGTGAATTTTTTAGCCGTTCAAACTGCAACTTTACTGTTTTCATTCACTCTCATCACATTGTTTTCAGCTCTTCTCAGAAAAAAAAGCCTTTGTACGCTACCTCCTCAGCACCAAACAGCTGGTGAACATAGTTGAGCATTTAGCAGCTAAAGAGCCAGATTTTCCTCTCAGGAGTTGGAAAAGGCCCAAAACAGGTATAAAGTCTGAATAAGTAATTAATAAAAACTAATGAAAAAGCATGGTGAAAACCTGAACACAAAGCTATATTCACAGAGCTTTCCCTCTCTGCTAAACAGCCTCATCCTGCATTAGAAAAGTACACAATTAAAACAACTAAAGAGCAATAGAACGATAACCAAGTCTTGGGGAGGAAAAAACAACACATTTGTCAAGTAACAAATTGTTGTTCACTATTTGGGTTAACTGTTTGTTCTGTACTGTTATTGTCATGTATTGAACATAATATGAAATATCCATAAAATTAGTTAGCCTGGCGTTGTAAGTTTTCTCAATGATAGAAAAGGGCCCCTTAAGGAAAAAGGTTGGGGACCACTGGACTAGATAGCCTGTGTTCAGCACATTCACATCTCAGCAATTTATTCTTCACTGGTGTCTTTGAACAAGATAAGACAGTTAATGTGTTGCAATATTTTTGTCATTATCCATAAAAAAAACAAAAATGCTGAATATTTTCAAGGGCGGACAAGTCAAGCTGAATGGGCTGTTGGCCGCCTTTGGATCATTACTCACATTTTTTTTTTTCTAGCCAAGTATCACATTTGAGGTTAGTATATTATCCATCCATACATCCATCTTCAACTGCTTGGGGTCGTGTTAATATATTATTTCCTTTTTTATTAAAAACATTCTGATCTGAAACTTTTCATACGCCTGCATGTTTTAACTTCAGATCTGACCTCAACATTTTACAGCATTAAAACTGCAGTGGCAATGCACCAAGCCCACAGCCACATTTGTAATCCAGCAGTGCATTGAATATGGAGATTAAAAACAATAGCTGAGCTACTTCATGCTGGCTCTGGCTCAGCCTCGTACAGTCAGCTTTGGCCTTGCCATGTTAAAAACAGCAACTAAAGTTTCAGTTCCTCCATGTAAAGCAGCATATGAAATATTCATTTCAGTCATGATATTTCATATATTTTAACAGTGTCAATTATTCCTCGTATGATCCACTGAGAGCCATGCATTTATTCATTTCATCAGAGAGATCAGAGCTCAGGGCAGATAATAGTGCTAACCTTACACCTGTGAGGCAGCTATAATATTAAGCTGAATGACATTTTAATACGCATGGCCACATTTGCAATGTGCATACTGTACCTATCTTTAGCTGATTGTTTTATCTCTCACATTTTGCTCACATTTATTCAAGAATCAAGCCCAGCCAGAGCTACTGAACAGTATCAGCGAGTATCAATAAAAGACATCACATCTATATTTGCAGCTACACCTCTCCTGCTGGTTTTGAACGCATTCCAGTTACTGCTCTCTCTCGGCCTCTCTGTTGTTGTGCCTTCATGTTTATGGAGGCTCAGCTGTGCTGCCGTGGCAAGAAAATCATGGTAATCATCTTTGTTCAGTGATGTAAGATTTTTGTCATTGTTATGGCAGAACTGACCACTTCTGATTCAAAGACAAGATGCTGATGGGCTGCATGCCGCAGAATCTAATATCATATCACACATCCAAAATGTGACTCCTCATCTCCACGCTCCAAAACATTAAATGGACAAATAAGAAATGTGACTCTTTTTGCTTTAGCAGGTAAACATCCATTGATATTTATATTCAGGTCACCACTTTATGCAGCTATACGTATGCAGTATCCAGAGGGCCTAACAACACATCCAGTGTTCTCCTCTCGTCTTGATAAATTCAGTATAATGCACATTTGCACAACAATGATTACACCTTTGGATTCTTGCCATCCTCCCCAAGGATGAGACGAGTTTCTCTTTTAAAACACACTGCACTGATTCATGAATTATTTTGAGTTAGTTTGACTTTGTAGGGGGGTTTTCATTGTTAAGTTAAGGAAGTTAAGGAAATGCAAACATCCTGAACAGATGCTTCATATTAAGAGCTGTCCAGTAGCTCAAAGACCATAATGCTGCTGTGAGTTTTCTGGTAGACTTTTAATATGAAATATTTGCTGGAAGTGTGAATTTTCATTGATGGTATCTTCGTGGCAATCGATAAAACAACTACGTAGAGGTGATTGAAATTAATAAATGACTAAAAAAAACAAAAAACTCATGTACTTGTGAAATTAGTTTTGTGGAAATAAAAAAGATACTAATTTTCTTCAGTATTCAGAGCAAGATTTTTTACCCATTTGGTCACAATTTTATGCAAATACTGTATATACTGTAACCAGAGGTTTTAACCACATTTGTCTGACTTTCTGAAATGTGTTGGTCTCAGTCACAGGAGAACTGCTAAAGGTGAAGTGAAATACTTTAATTGGCTGGACTAGTGTTACTATGGGTTACTCTGGCCAAACTGATGCTCACTTGGAATATACATGCGGTATATAATATTACCATTTCCATGTAACACAATACTGCTGAGCTCCTTCTCAGTCAGTTTAAGTCCAATATGATTTTACCAAGGGCACATATAATCAATTCTAGGATTATACAGAAACATGATACAGGCCAGTGGTGTCCTCCAATCAGCGGTGGATATAATGAAATGCCCTGCTCATATTCAACACACAATTACACTAATGACACTGCATGGCCGTGGCCTCGTGATCCTGCATCAGAATGAAGGTATTCATCATGATAATTAGACAGCTTTGTACGGGGAAGGCTTTATTTGTGTGTTTGGGGTGGCACGACGGACTACGGAGCACCTTAGTTTGATGGTTCCGCACATGAATAAGTCATATCCTGAGCCTATCCATATTTCATCAAACATCCTCATCTATAATGGAGGCCGCTTGCCAGCCGAGGCCCTCACCTGATAGGGGCTGTCTCATCACCCTTGTCCAGCCATTCCTGTGGAGGGATGATGTACATACACCACAGCCCCCAGTTGTAGCCATGGGCAGCGTTGGCGTACTGCTGCACTTCAAACGTGTTGTACTTGATGTTGTCTATGGCGGGCAGGATGATGCGGGTGTGATCCTCCTTCATCCGGGTCAGAATAGGTTCAGCCCTTTGGACAAGAACAGAGGCAGGTGTCAAGAGCAAACTTTCTGAGTTGAGTATGCAGAAGCTTCATTGCACAGTTGCAAACAGTGGAGAAAGACGGTTAGAGGAGAACAGAGGGAGTAATAAAGTTGCACACATTTTCATTCTGCCCTGCAGAAATCTGAGGTACTAATGTTACAACAATGTTAGAATGAATAATCTGATCAAGGATGACCAGATGGATAATGTAATGTACATATACGATATATATACATACGATATACGATATATATACAAAGAGATATTCACTGTGATTTCATAAAACGACAGCAGGAGCAGCTATGGATGACTGTAGATGTCGTCTTAACCTTCACTCCTGCTCTACATTTACATGGGTTTATGATGCAGTCTGTCGACTCAGCATTTATTCAACATTCAAAAGGACTGCCAGGATGTGCTTCCCTCCACTGTTTATGACGTGAAGGTCTTGCAAAATGAATTTTCCGCAGAACAACAAATAATATCATATTTTATACTCTCTCTCCTGCTCATGAAAACGAAATGTCAAATTGTGACACTTATCCTGGTGAGAAACTGGATAAGACGTAAAACCTGATAAAGTAAAACACATCAGGTGAAAAGAGAGGCTTTGTCTGCTCCTGGGAAACTATCCACTCTCTTTTTTACCTTCATGTGAAGATTGCAAGTTAGTGTCTGAAAAGGGCCTGGCTCTGAGCACTCACCAGACTCCCAGGCTTTGGCTGGCACATCAAGCATCAAGTGGAGAGCAGGGGCCATATTCACAAAACATCTTAAGGCTAAGAAATGCTCTTAACAGGCCAATTTGGGAGAAACACTTCAAAATGATGGGCTTGCAAGTCCGTACTTCAGTACTTTAATAACGGTTTTTGTCTTAGTTCATGGAGCATTTTAGCACCAGCTCCTGATCCTGCAGGTTAGGGGCAGTCAAGAGAGCTCATACATGCAAGTCACTAAGAACAAGTCTGAAAGATTTAAATGTATAACGCATTTGATTATGTTGATAGAAGCAGAGCTAGTTACAGGATGCAGCCATTAGGAAGAATTAAATTTTACATCAAACCTTCTCTAGATGTTAGGGATGTTAATAATTAGCATTTAACCATTAACCGACATTAAGCATTTTCAACAACTAACGCTATCCGTTAAACGACTAAAAGAAAACTCAGAGGAGCAACTTTAAGGGGAAAAGATAGTCCACCTTAAGAGCCCACCTTAAGAGAGTCTGAGTTGAGGATGTTGGCTCCGGTCTCAAGCAGAGGAGTTGTAGCCTCGTAGTATTTAATTACCAACAAATAAACTATACACACAGCTACGCCTACATCTACAGCTGTAATGGCACCAACACTCACTACCGCCGCACACACAGTCTGTCGGAAACTCACAAAAGTTACGCCGTGCTGAGAAACTGTATGTGTGTGGCAGGAAATACTAGAACTGCTAACATAGCACACATACACTATTTAACAGACCCTTGCTATTGTTACGCCGGACAGACACACAAACTAAACTAAATGTGCGGTGGAGACTTTTACTGGCTGCATGTCTGTGACACTACGCACAGCACTGTAGCTGCTACAGAAACTCCCGGACGCTGAACTAGGGACTTGGATATCTGTTGTGCCAGCAGTAGACTGCAGTTGGTACACCGCAGCATGCAAGGCACAAGTCTCATTGGTTCATGGTTAATAATTAAAAAAAAAAAAAAAAATCGAAATCACCCACATGCTAAAGTCCAAAAGTTAATTTCCCGATAGATTTACACCTACTGTAACAAAGCCAATCAAACCTGTAGTAGGCAGTATGTTTTGGCATTATTGGGCAAAGCTTTCATAATAACCTTTCAGCATATTATAATTCAGGCGTTCTGAGAGAAAACTAGACTTCTGCACCTCCTCATAGCTCTGTTTTCTGGCTTTAGAAAATGTAGCCTGTGAGGCGAGACCTTGGCCAATAACAGGACATTTCAGAGAGGCAGCTGTCAATCACTCGTGAGCTCTGACCGAACGGTCTAACTAGGGAGTGCTGACAGTACACAAGAAGTTTCTGAAAACATTTGAAACGAGAAATAGGCATTAAAGTAACAGAAACTTGATTCATATTTGATCACCGCTGCCTAGTTTGTGTGTGATTGACAGCTGCTCAGAGACAGCCAGGCTCCAGCTCAGCTCTGATTGGTTGTTTTCCTCTGGTCTGTGAACCCTTACAGATGCCATTAGGAGCACCAGACGACACAGAGGCACATGGTTTTCTTATTTCTTTCTTCTTCATGGTTTACCTCTCATGCACTGCTGTCATGCATGTAGTGGCTGTTTTATAAAAAAAAACAACTTTTTTTTCCCACCCACTGCTGCTTAAAGGTTCATGTCCAGTTTCCATTCAACGGTAAAAACGGATTTCTTTTGGAGTAAAAGTTCAGCATGTTGTCTTGCCAAAACTAAGATGATAAGGTTCATACCACTCTCAGGTCTGCACCTTCCAACAGAGCGAGGCTAGCAGCTTCCTCTCTGTGTGCTAAGCTGAGATAATTGTCTCCTTTCTCAAGCTACACACTTAACACTACTTGAGCTTGATAGGTTATCGATCTTCCCATCGAACTCAAAGGAAAGCAAATTATTTTCCAAATGTCAAAATGTACCTTCAGCTAATAAGGCAGCATTTCTCAATGACCACATTGTGTGTGTGTGTGTGTGTGTGTGTGTGTACACGAGGAAAGTGAGTTGTGGAACGAGACAGAGCCACGGCTCATCGGCTTCTTTCTGAGCTACTATTGAAACATGGTGGTGCAACATGGCAGACTCCGTGAAGAGACAAGCTGCTCCCTACATAGATATAAACGTTTCATTCTCAGGGAACAAAAACACAAATGTTCATACTTTCAGTACACTAAAGACTCTGTTTCTACCAATAGAGCCCCCTAATTGTTTCACACTGTTCCTTTAAAGGCTGGTGATGCTCTGTGTTTTATAACTAAATGCTCATTTCAGTTTTGTTTCTGTTTTTAGCTCAGCATATCTTGTTTGGGGACAGTCTGTATCCCAGCAAGGCTTCAGGGCTTCCTCTCACCTTACATCCTCACAATTACAGGAATAACGAATGTCACATGCATAATGTTTTTCTTTTCAGCTACACGCCGTTTAGCGACTGTATTTTCCACAACTACTTATTGGTGTAGTCATTCATTCCAGCATTTATCGTACTTTAAAAGTTGACTCCACTCCTCACAGTAAAAGCTGCCCTCAGCAGTTTTGTTAATAGGTCTTAAGAGTCGACACTTAGCCACTGTATGATCTTTAGTGCCATCTAGGAGGGCTTCTACTGTTAAGATAAAATACTCCTGAATTTTGGTCTCTTGGTCACTGGAATGGTTTTTCATCAGTACCACACACAGTAAGCCCCCTCTGCTATTTAAAGCCTTGGCCAAGGGCAACGTGGTCTTGTGATCCATATGGTGCAGAAGGATGCCGAAATGCTGCTGGCACGAGCCACATTTGTATAATCTTCTCAAGCTTAGTGATGATCGCCATCAGATCTTCAAAGCAACCCTTCATACGCTCAATTCTTCACATGATATACTTAAAAATTTATGTGAAAAAAGAGGGTCCAATTATGAAATGGTATCTGTATCCATTCAGCATACTCCCACACTTCAACTTTCTCTCTATCTCCCCACCCACCGACTTTCTGTCCGTCTTCACCCTGATCCCTCCCTTCTCTTCCCACCATCTACTTCTCTCCAAAAACTGATACCCATTTATCTTCCAAAAGCCACTTATCACATGAAGGTAGGGGACAGAAAGTGCAGAGGGGATGGATCCAAACTGAACAATATGGGAATAATAATAATTGAGAGTGTTTGGTAAAAATACCACAGCCGCCATTCTGGGAAGTTGGCAGATGATTTCTGTCTTTACTCAGAAGTATATTAACTGTTACAGAAACGTTTCAAAGTTTTTTCCCTTTAATTTGCAGCATTGCTGATGACCAGTACTAGTAATCAATGGAGCAATAGAAAGGCGAAGTCCCACCCCTTCCAGTGGACCCCACAGGACCTTATTTTGGAATAAATATGAACAGTTTTCAACAAGAGACAAATATATTTCTGATCCTGTTTGAATTGCGCCATGAGTCACACACATGTGTGTCAGTGTGTCAGAATTTCATTAATTTTGCAAGTCAAGAAAGTTGCAGTTTGTTGTAAAACTGTAAAACATAGTGACGTCTTTCTTGCTGAAGCGACCGTGTCTGTATGTTTCATACTGGGATGTGCTCACATGAGTTCTGTCACTTTGCATCTCATAAACAGACCATTAGTCGCTTGTTAAAACACATCAGGTAAGATAACGTTTCATTTGTGCGTGGATCACAGTTAAGACAGCTAGCTAGCCAGTGTATGTGGCGCACTGTATATTGTGTGAGATGAGAGTAGCTGAGTAGTTTCACACAAAACTAAATGATACTTTGACAAACCTACGTTTTTATCGAAATAAGGTCCCATAGGGTCCACTGGAAGGGGAGGGACTTCACCTCACTATTGACAAATCTATGTTGAATGCAGAACTAAACACGCCACAATAAGGTTAAACATTTTGGGATATTTTGGGGTTTTGTATGATTAAAAAATATATATAAACATATTTATCTGATGAGTTTTAAAGGTGCTGGAAGGCGGATTTCTTTTTACAGGCTAGCTGTTTTCTATCATTTCCAGTGTTTGTGCAGAGATAACTATCTGCTGGTTTCAGTTTCATCTTCCTGGGAGAGGGGTATCGCTCTTATCATCCAGCTCTCTACAGTAGAGCGAATAAGCTTACTTCCCAAACTGTTGAACTATTTCTTTAAACTGATGCGATAATATGGCATTGTTTGTTAGGCTTTTTAGCTGTTTTTGACCAGCCTTTGCTAAGAAATATGACAGAAAGATTTTCCAGAAACTATTACATATTAAAAACACCCCCAGTGAGCAATGTATTAGGCACAGTCTAATGCAATCGATACAACAGCCCTGCCGTACATGTTACCTTTACAACGGTAAAGGTATTACTGTCAGCTTTTACTGTCAGAATGTGTAAAATAAAATGTTATGTTTATTATATTACATTGTTTTTTTTTCTAATTTTTACACCGTTATACTCGTCCAAAGTAGACTTTTGGCAGAACAGTTGTACAGGTTTGCATCAGACTGTACAGGTGAGCCTAATGAAGTGACCACTGAGTGTACAACCATCAAAATTGTCCATTGGCTAGATGTCTTCACCTGCCAATCACCAAAACCACACTGGCTGTTCTGTGCTGTTATCAGCTGCTCCAACAAATCAGTTTCACTTTCATTCATTTCTAATAAGTCCTCACCTTTACATCCTGAATGGCAACAGCAATGACACACCAACCAGGGACCGCTAACAACCAGATAGCTGCCTGCAGTGTGCAGCTACTTTAGCTGGCCAGAGTACTCGTTGCATATCCGTTGCATAAGTTTCATAGCTGAACATTAAAGTTAACTCAAACGCTTTTTGTGTTTCAGTTTTTAATCAAATAAAAAATGAACTGCAAACTTGCTGATAGTCATAAGTGAGTGAATAATGAAGTCTAAAGGGTCACACCCATGGATGTACAGTAAATGTGGCCTATGCAGCAATGTATTTATAGGAACTGGATACCGGACTCCATAATGCCGCTCATTCACTATTTATAAAAATTGCTCACCAAGCAGGCAAAAATGTTTTCCAGCTCCCAGGTTTGGTTCTGTACAACAGTACATCAAGTGTTTCACACCAAACTCTATGAAATTAGAGTTGAGTTCATCCAAAGCACACTTGGTGATTGTTGGAAAGAGTAACATGACACAATAAATATAAACAAAGCAAATTAAAAACTTTAACCATATGCACACATCACCATATAGATCAGTCATATCGGTGGGTCGTCGGAGATTTTATCAAGGTTGTCCACTCTAGTCAAAGCCTGAGTGTTTGTATTGTTCTGATAGTTGTAACTTGAAACATTGAATTTAATATGAAAAGGCTAATTTACATTCTGTTTTAATAATGAGGAACAAAAGCAGGGGCCTGGTCACTCTGCCTAAATACATTTATTTGGTCTTATAAAATATTGAACATGAACGTTATCAAACATATATCTCTTCAATATGTTTGGTTTACCTATTCAAGATAATATAAGGTGATGTGGAAATTGCAGTAACGCACAAATACCCTGTCCTCATGATTTATAGATAAGGCCTATTGTGAACTGGGTTTGTCATTTTTAAAAAGTGGGTAGATGATGTACAGATGTGTTGATGTCTAAATATTCCCTTTTATGGCAAATAATAAAATAAATTTGACACACTCAGAGACAAATGGCCTGAATAATTTCTTTGTGTTTTGACTGCTACAGGTTGCAATATAGTGAAATCTTTCTGAAACCTTTAGATGTTTCAAAGTGTTTGACAAACAGTTATTTGGTTACTGGGATAAAAACTTTGCTTTAAACCTTTAGACAGGATTGCTTATGGTAACTGTGCTCCTGACGTGGTTAGCCTAGGTGTTGCTGCTACCAAATCCCCGACTGAATACACTCCCTAACCTTGAGCTGCTCTCTCTGCCATCCCAGCGTCATCCATTCATCTCCCTGCACCCTTGAGAAACCCCCAAAACACCCCAGAGCCAGCCAGCAGCTCCTGTACCTCAGGGATCCATGAGGCTGATAAGATAGAGACACTCTGGAAATGAGGACACATCTGGTTTTGACAGATGAGCCTGTGTCATTCCTCTTCCTGTATCTGCCATTTTATCTGCATGTAACACAGAGACGGGTTATTCATCCACATCGGCTCAAATCATACTCTGTTTCTTATTACAGGATCTTTCCTCCTTCCAGCGATGACTCATCCAATATTATGAATACATGCTGACAACTTCCATTGCCGTCCGCTCCACCGTGCCATTTCTAGCAGCGGTTCATATTGAAGCCGGAGCCCCTTTGATTTATTAACTCTTTACGGCTGACTGTTTGTCTTTCATAATAGCCGGCACCTTTGTGTTGCTTCGCGTCAGGCTGCACACACATTTCTGGGAATTAAACAAACAAAACATTTACAAGCTTGGATAAATATCACTGTGTGATCGAAATTTATATCTGCTTTCCTCAAACTGGGATGTTTCACTATCTGTGAACGGTGTACGGTGCTGACATAAAAACCCTGCAGCGCTCCCATTTGAGATTACATTTTTTATTTTGAATTTCCAGATCAACAGATCTCAAATAGTTAATGATTCCGAAGCCGAAAATGATCAGATAATGAAATCTAACCGTGCTTCGAATTATGCCCCAAAGAGCAGCAGGGCCCTCAGTGCCTTAAATAAGATCTCCTTTATTTCTGCATTGGACTTAACGCAGCAGAACATGTGAGCTACTCATGCAGGAAGAAAATGTAATTTTGGTGTACTGTTGCTTTCATGGATGACCCAAATAATTTATGTGAGAGCAAGCACAAGAACAGCTGAGGAGACTCACATTTCTGGTATGTAGGAGATCCTTCGCAAATCTCGTTTTATGAAAAGTTAATTTACGTGTCAATACAAAGGTTGGTGTTAAAACACAGTGTCAAGGTTGTTTTTCTAAGTGAACTCTGACAATGTTACCACGAGGATGTTTAACTCTTAACCTGCTGGCTGTCACACCACCATGAGCCTTAGGAGTGGTAACATTACATTTTAATAAAGACGAGCCTTCATTGATCCCAGAGGGGCTTTCACATGTACCTTAATGCAGATACTCATCTTTATCTTGCTTGGTGTGATTTTTACTTAATGTATCTCACTAAAGGTTAACTAAGGATGTCTGTTTTTGCTATCTATAACAATTATTTTA